>JAWNMX010000517.1:0-155000 GCA_035043575.1 Drosophila seclusa
TACTGAATTTGTTCTTAAAAACAATAGATTTACTTTTTGCTCGTGTAAACGCACCAATAAAAAGCCTTACTAAAGAAAATACTGAATTCGATAACATGCATCGATAATTTTGTCATTTATATTTTAGTTATCTAAGTACAAAGAGCTCCTCTCTAGTCCTAGTTATTACAATGCGATATTTGTTGTCTCATCAACGCCAGTGCAAAATCATTGTTCGTGCATTATATCTTGGGTCGGCAAGTAAACGCAAGTTTTGAGCATACAATTTACAAGTTTCTTGTTTTCTAACATTATTTTCCCACGGTTTGTACCTTTTGCTATATAGATACGTCAACTATTCCAACCGCCGGCATGTCAGATCTCGCTGAAAAATCTGTTAAAGCAATGAAGGAAAAATTTGTATATCCTGTTGCACGCAAGGATCTGACGATTGAGGATGACTTTCATGGGTCAAAGATAAAGGACGTTTACCGTTGGCTCGAGGATCCCGATGCCGCCGAAACACAGGAATATGTCAATAGCCAAAATAATATAAGCCAGCCATTCCTTGAAAACTGTGAACAATGGAAGAAAATTAATAGTAAACTAACAAAATTATGGAACTATCCGAAATATGGTTGCCCGATGCAATATGGCAAATACTATTATTTCTTCATGAATACCGGTCTTCAGAATCAAAGGTAATTAAACTACTCATTGTTCAGCCAATAAAGCGCCATCTATATATATTTGTGTGTGTAAATGTATGAGTTCTATTATTACAGTGTTATGTATCAGCAAGACTCTTTGCATGGTGAGAGCAAGGTATTTCTTGACCCAAACGGTCTCTCCGAAGACGGTACAGTTGCCCTCTCCCAGAAATCGTTCTCCGACGATGGCAAGTTTATGGCTTATGGACTGAGTGAAAGTGGATCGGATTGGATTAAAATTCGGATACGTGATGCTGAAACCGGTAAAGATTTTGATGAAGTGCTTGAAAAGGTGAAATTTTCGGAAATTTCATGGACAAAAGACAATAAGGGATTCTTTTATGGAGTGCGTACAAAATGTGTGATTACCAGACTACTGTGCTGATTAATAATAACATAAACCTTTATTCAACAGACATATCCCGACCAAGATGGCAAAACTGATGGCTCGGAAACCAAACAAAATGAACACCAAAAGCTTTACTATCATCTCCTTGGACAAAGTCAGGCGAAGGATGTATTAGTAGTTCAGTTTCCCAAAGAACCGTCGTGGCGCATGTATGAAAATATATTTCATATTCATATTGTTGAATTTGTAATATAAATGGAATTATTTCCCGTATATTTTTAGCCAATCTGAGGTATCTGATTGTGGAAAATACTTGATCCTGGCTATTATTAAAGATTGCCGTGACAACATAATATACTACGCCGATTTAAAGCCCGGAGAGGAGATAGTCTCGGAGCTGGATGTTAAAATTATTGTTGATAAATTTGAATCGGATTACGACGTAAGTACATTAAGTTTTCAGATGGTCGAATTAGTTCTAACTAATTATTTCGTTTGCCTTATGCAGTATGTGACCAATGTTGGCTCAAAAGTGTACTTCCGTACAAATAAGAATGCCCAAAATTATCGTATCATTATAATCGACTTTGAAAATCCAGCCGAAGCAAATTGGGAAACCCTAATACCGGTACGAAAAATATCTATAGGCATATCTCAAATATAAAAACTATAATGTTCTCTTATTTAAGGAACATGAAAAAGATGTCTTGGACTGGGTTAAATGCGTAAATGAAGATAAACTTCTTCTTTGTTATATAAGAGATGTTAAAGTAAGTTGCATTTTATATGGATGCTGTTAGCAACTGACCTAATGAATCTGGTATTTTAGACTATATTGCAAGCAAATTCGTTAGAAACTGGAAAACTGATTCGACAATTTGATTTGGATATTGGCACCATCGTTGGCACGTCTGGCAAAAAGAAATATTCCGAAATTTTCTACAATTTCTCGTCGTTTTTGAACCCCGGCACAATTTACCATTATGACTTTAAGCAACCAGATGAGCCACCAAAAGTTTTTCGGGAAATCAAACTGAATTTGGACGGATTCCGACGCGAAGACTATACTGTCGAACAAATCTTTTATTCCAGCAAGGATGGTACCAAGGTGCCGATGTTTATAATACGGAAAAACAAAAATGTACTCGAGCCCCGACCCTGTTTGCTGTATGGCTATGGCGGATTCAATATTAGCATGCTGCCAACATTCGGGATTACGGGGTGAGTGTTCATATATATATATATATTTTTTTTTTTTGTCGATTTCGATTACATAATTATTTCTACAGTCTTATGTTTGTCGACACTTTTGATGGCGTCCTGGCTTATCCCAATATACGTGGTGGCGGCGAGTACGGCGAAAAATGGCATAATGGCGGACGCTTGCTGAACAAGCAAAACGTCTTCGACGATTTCCAATGTGCTGCCGAATATTTGATTGACAACAAATATACCACAAAAGACCGCTTGGCAATTCAAGGTGGATCCAATGGCGGTCTGCTGGTCGGTGCTTGTGTTAATCAACGTCCTGATTTGTTTGGAGCAGCTGTAGCACAAGTTGGGTACGTTCGAGTTCTCCTTAAAAGTTTTTTCATTTCAATAATTCTTGTGTGTTTTGTCAAACAGCGTCATGGACATGTTGCGGTTTCATAAATTCACGATTGGTCACGCTTGGTGCTCGGACTATGGCAATCCCTCCGAAAAGGAACACTTTGATAATCTGTACAAGCTGTCGCCGTTGCATAATGTTCACACGCCCCAAAATGAAAATAAAGAGTATCCGTCCACGCTGATTCTGACCGCCGATCACGATGATCGCGTCAGTCCTTTGCACTCTTTGAAGTTTGCAGCCGCATTGCAAGACGCTGTACGCGATTCCAAGTACCAGCAAAATCCGCTGCTGCTGCGTGTCTACAAGAAAGCTGGCCACGGTGCTGGCAAGCCGACATCTAAGCGGATTGAGGAGGCCACCGATATTCTAACATTCATGTATCTGAGCCTTAAAATGGATGCCACTAGTCTATAAACTGTATCCATATATACATTTTAATCTTGCTTATTTACAACAATTTATGAGTTCATTTCATTTATTGTATGCTAAAATGTAAAAATCTTTTAGCACTGTCAATAGATATTTGCATTTATAATGTATAAAACAGGAAAATTCAATTAAAAGCATACTGAAAAATACAACACTATTTTACTATTGGTTATGAGGCTGAAAGTTCAAGTTATATTTCGGTGTGACGCTTGATTTATATTTCTAACCCCACTTTCGATCGGTATCTACTTTACCGCATAATACACTGGTAACGATAACAACTAAGACATATCTATATATCCCTCAATAGCCCACTTTTCGTCAATCTACATAAAACAAAAAAAGGCAGAGCAATAAGTCAGGCTTAAATTGGTTGTTTATTTATTTATTCATTTAAAAACAGGTTGAAATGAAAGCCTGATTAAAAAAGCGCCGGCGCACTACTTTTCTTCTGGTTTGCTGAACACAAAAGTCAAGTTACACTTGCCACAGTAATGACGATCTTCGTGGGCAGCCATAAAGACTCCAGCGCCACAGTTCTCCCCAGGACACTCACGCCTCAGGCGATGGATCTTTCCATTCTCGTCAACCTGTAATGATAATTTTTTTTTACAACAAATTTAAAAATATTGAGCGAAAAACAAAATATATATAAATCTCATATTGAATTGCAAACCAAACTCAACAAGCAAGTCAATAAGCTCAAGACACCAAGACTCAAGAATTCCAAGAACAGATCGAATTAATTCTTCTGTTCTCTAGTTTATTGAAGGGTGTAGAGGTAGTACCTTGTAGTATTTCAAGACAGCTAGCTTGACCTTCTTCCTCTTGTGCTTAATTTTCTTAGGGGTCGAGTAGTTCTTCTTCTTGCGCTTCTTGGCACCACCACGAAGGCGGAGCACCAAGTGCAATGTTGACTCTTTCTGAATGTTGTAATCGGAAAGAGTGCGACCATCTTCCAATTGCTTGCCAGCAAAGATTAAACGCTGCTGATCTGGAGGAATTCCTTCTTTGTCCTGGATCTTGGCTTTGACATTTTCGATGGTATCCGACGGTTCGACCTCAAGAGTGATGGTCTTACCCGTGAGGGTTTTAACAAAGATTTGCATCGTACGCAGCCGTGGCCAACTGAAAAATTCCAAAAATACAAATACCAGTTAATGCATGTCAATCGAGGGAGAAATAAAAAGTTCACTCTTAAATCTTAATATCTGAAAGTATTCATAAACAGATTTGCATTTTTTGTTTAATAGTTTCTTTTATTGATGCGATTTGCATACAAATCATACACTTAAAATAGAATTATACAAGTAGTACAGCGTTCACAACTCCATCGTTTTCGGGATTGTTTGTGACCTGTGCGAATTTACCCCAGACAACTTTACCCGTTTGCGTCACCAAGCCCAACTCAGAGATGTTTACTTCGATCACTGTGCCCTTTGTCATCACACCCAACGACGTGAACATTGGGGAGCTGGGATTCTTTTTTACGCCAATGATGGGCAAGTGGAAAGTTGCTTTTAATTCCGGATGCGTCACATGCGCCTTTTTCATACGCAATGCCATCGGACGGATGAAGCGTTCGAACTTTGGCGGTTTACGTGTGAAATTTTCGCCAACAAATGTAACTTTTGTGACCATGCGTTTCCAGGCCTTCCGCTTCGTTTTTCCCGTTCGCAGGACCTTGAACACTTCAGCATCAGATTGCGCACGAACTTTGGGTATTGGTACATCCCATTTGCCAGCCTTCTCCTTTCGCTTCTGTTTGATCATATTTGAAAGAACCTTTGCACTCGACTGGATGCCACGATCAAGCAGATAATGCGGCAGCGCTCCATCCTCAACCTTCTCCTCTTGCTTCTTCACCTTCTTCTCTTCGTGAGCTTGAATCTTCTTTTTGATTTGTATCTTTTCATTGCGACGCTCCTTATTAAACAATTTTGCCTTAATGCCACGCAATTTGCGCGCTTTGCGTGCCCGATCTTTTGGAAGACGAGCTTCCTTCTTCCGTTTGCGTTCCTCGTAATCGAGTCGCCGACCGTACAATTTACGGTGGCGGTCCATGTACTCATTTTGCGGCATGGTGTATGACTTTTGTCTGCAGACCTGCAACATTAAATTGATTAGCAAGCATTAAACAACTGGGCAATATATATGTGCGCACTGTGAATTCTCGAAAGTAAATACATGTATGTCTTAATATATATAAATATACCGCTATATGTTCTGCATACATAATAGTTTCTTTTCTGACAATCCACAAGTCACATATTGACCATACTCCGAACTCACCTTTATTTTTTCACTTTTAAATTTGTTCATATGCAAATATGCATTGTGCATGTATGATGAACGTACATATGCTCATGTACTTAAGTATACATCACACATACACAAAACTATTTTTTTTTTTGCTTTGCACATTTTTCACACACTCGAAATATATTAAATACATGCATACTTATAGAAGTCACATGTATGTACATCCATACGAATGCTTCTTGCATATGTATGTACATACATAAATGTGGTGCACACATGCAGCAAAGGGTTGTAAATTTGCATTTTTATCTTTCAACTTATATATATTAGTTATTATTATTGTCGTATTTTTAACTACGTTACATTTGTATTTGTGATTTTCGACTTAAAATATCACAAATATATCAATTAAATCTTAATAAATAAATTCGAAAAATATTCACCCACCTTAGTCTGCCAAAAGTACGATAGGAAAGAGCCCAATACACGCGGCGCTGGCAGGAAATGGCTTTACCGCCATACGGTTGCACTGCGATGAATACCAATCGATTAACATAAATAATCATTGATATTAAATAACTCAAAATAATTGGTCCAGTGGAATGGAACGTAAATTTATAGTTTTGAAGACTTGAATATTATGCGAAATATTATGCGGATAGGCGAATTTTAATACAATTGAATTGAACTTCGTTAATCCGTGTTTCTCGCTATCGAACTATCTAGAGTTGAGCCCAACCCACTTTACAGATCAAAAGAAGTTATCGAAATGAAAAACTTAATATTAGAATAACGGTGCCAAGCATGTCGTGAAATATTACCCGGCGGTATTTTACCTGGCGTGACCTGCGCAAATTCGGTTCAACTGTTTCAAAATAATTAGCTTTGATATATTGTGACGGCGGCTATCGGCAAACCATCAGAAGCGGTGCATCGAAAAGGAAATAGTAAATTATTAATGAAAATTTATTTTAATCTTCAAGAAAAATGTGTACTTATAATCAACGTATAAGCGTGCAAATTAATTAATTATATTTTTGTCCCTCAGCAGACCTTTTTGTTTTTAGGTTCCACAAACGAAATATATTGCATATTTCGGTCTGTAAAGTGGGCTTAATTGAGGTACAAATCAAACCCACAGTATTCCTATTAAAAGATGTTCCGGTTAATAGGGATCCAGATTATCGTGCGCCAACTGTAGGTAAATAGCGCCGCTCTATGAAATTCAGTTTCCAGGTGTCTGCATGTTAAGTTACAAACTAATCCAACAAAAATCCACTTCAAACTGCCATAAATTTATTAAAACTGAATTGGTTTTCAAAAGCATTTAAAATGTGAAACAATTTTTATCTGTAATTCTCTTCTAAAAAGATTTACTCTGAGACGGTTCCGAAATTTCGACGGCCATAACTTCGTCACAACTACGCTAGTTTTCAAATCGACATTATCGGTGATGGTTCGATATCTAGATTATATTTTCATTAGTTTCCTAAGCCTTTTGCATAATATGTATATTTTATAGATATTGGGTAATATACTGTTTTCGTATATTTTTAAATCAGGGGTAATAGTTCATAGGGAATGTACTTTTAAAATTTTATTACAATATTTTTTATACACTTGTAAGCAGTTTCTTTATTTCGTCCTTTTCTGCTACATCAGCATAACTCTGGCCGTCTGGAGTGGTCCCATTTTTATCTGCACCCTATTAAATAAAAATAATATTATTGTACATTTCCTATTAAGTTTTTTTATTAAGCCTACCTCTTGCAATAGATACTCGACGCATTTTGTGTGTCCTTCCCAGACAGCAGCCAATAGTGGAGTGATCCCATGCTTGTCCTTTTTCTGTTAAAAGTAGAAATGCTTATGTCTGAGAAACTGATTAACAAAAAGCGAATAGACACAGGCAAAACCGGGTAAAAGCCTTTAGTAATAATATATGAATCATGCTTATACATATGTATATATATAATTATTTGCACATATTGACCTTTTTTTTTAGTCACTCTATTATAATAATGGAATTCTGCACCTAGATTAGCCTCTTCAGTAATTACAATTAGCCTAGTGACCGCAAAAATATGTAAATATTTCTCTTCATGTATGAATTTCGGGGTCTGAATATGTATACATTAATATAGATACATACTCCTATATATCTTTGTACGTATACAGGTGAATACTTTTATAGATACGCAAGATAATAATGACATGCTTACATTTACATCGGCTCCCACTTTAACGAGAAATTTGAGCACATTGAGCTGGCCAAAATCGGCGGCATAATGCATTGGATATCTTCCTTTGATCTCTGTGTTAACTTTTTGAGTCTGCAAATGAAATAAATTAGACAATGCAATTTTAATTAGGCTGTCTTGCGCACATCATTGCTGAAAGTTGCTTGTACAGCATCAAGTTCTCCATTTTTAATGGTCCAGATTATATTTTCATTGTTTTCTTCGCTCATGTTTTGAGTCTATCAATTTAAATGAATACTTTTTATTTCTAATAAGAAATATGATGAGAAGATTGTTGATGTTGTGTCGATACTGTCGATATATTTAATTATGGTGCGATAGTTTTCTTAGATTTCCAGGTATGATATACTTTGTATCGATTGCTTGCACCGATAACTTGTTAAATGGTAGTTTTTAAAAAAAACCTATTTAATGTTTCAATAAAAATATGTTTACAATTCATAAATTCATTTAATTATAAATTTTTATTATAACTTTTTTATTTTTATCATATTGATTGTGATTAAATTAATTGAATTAACTAAGTCCACCAAATTAGATTTTTATTAATTCATAATTTGTTTGAGTAATATAAAAAAAGAATATTGTTTTTGTGACGCGCAAAATTTAACAAAATTAAGGATGTAGGTCTACAGAAAATTATCTATTGAACGCTGATAGCGTTTCATCGGTCACAATTGATACTGACAATATGATTGTGCTTTTTATGGCCAAAAGCTGATAAGATTAGATAATTGTTGGGAAATAAGAGTAAGCCTAAAAATTAAAACTTTAGTTGTTAGTCAGTTTGTATTCAGTGTGAACACCTTTGCGCTTTTGAACCGTTGAATATAGAAACATAAATAATTGAATAAAATAATAATGAAAGGAGTTTTACATATAATTTTCATCTGGATAACCTCCTTTGCGGTATTATTACCCTTGGGCTATGCAGCTGAAAATGACGCATCCAAGAACGACACCACAACTGCACAGGTAAAATTTTACGATTATCAAAAACTTATCAGTGCGTTTGTTTTATATGTACTTACATGTTTATATATATATATATACACAATGCTCTTGTATAGAAGAACTATAATATATATTACATAAAAGTCAAAGCCAAATGTATGTCAAATGTATTTGAAATCATATATGTAATGAGAATATGCATCCCAAAGTTACATCAATTTTCTGCAAATGCGTCATTAGTTAACCATGTAGCTGATTCATTAAAAGATTCCACCTAAAAATAACAAATCTACAAACTTATTGACCACGATAAGTGACATGCGTGATAATAATTTCGTGATAAAACTCAACAGTTTAAAGCATGCAGGTATATCAATTATTTTTTTAATGTATTAATAAGTAAATAACTAAATATTCACTATCATTCATGAAAATATAGCACATAAAATATAAAATCCTTGTTTTTCTTACAGACAAAGGTAGACATATTGAAGAGTGAACTATGCAAAAAGTGTGTTTGCGATGCCGATGTTAGTCAAATTGATTGCTCAAATAAACTCACCGAGTGGTTTTCGGACGCAGAATGGGGAGTCTTACAAAATGGAGATATTGTTTTTGAGATCATCAAAATGGAACATAATAATTTAACGGCAATACCTGCAATACCTACATATGGTGTGCAGCATTTGTATTTGGGTAATAATCAAATTGCTGCGATTACGTTGGGAGCTTTTCAAAATTTAACAAAGCTTACCACACTTGATTTGTCACATAACCAATTGGCGTCAAAGGCATTGGTGCCCGATGTCTTTAAGGGACCATATTCAGTGAACGATTTTGAACCAATGAAAAATCTAAGATCACTAAATTTGGGATATAACCTCTTGCACTCTCTGGATGATGATTTGTTTGAACATCTTCCAAATCTGGAAGAGCTTGTTTTGTGTTCTAATACTTTTCAAATCATCGATAAGCTAACGGAAACGGCACTCTCCGGATTACCAGCATTGAAGGTATGTTATTGGTTATTTAAACACTACTAGCAATACAAAAATTAAAAAATCATAAATTTTCTCCATAGGTTTTGGATATATCGTATATGGAACTGAAAACATTGCCAGAAACAATTTTCCATGGTCCACGAGATCTGGAAACTCTTATTGCATCGGGAAATTTATTTTTTGAGTTACCCAATGCATTGTCGTACGCAAAGAACTTAAAGCACCTTAACTTAGACGACAATCCCATTAAAAATTTGGAGGGAGAAAAGTATGTGCAAAACAAAACGTACAAAACGAAATCTAAACAATAAAATAATATTTTTTCTTATAGTGTTTTTCCCGCAATGGCTTACTTGCAATATCTGAGCATGTCCTATATGCTTGATCTTTACAAAATTGGACCCGGTGCACTGAAAGAGCTACAGAGTAAGATTCCAACCTCACTTTTATTAAAGCTTGCTCAATTTTCTGTATTTTTATTATATTTTATAGATCTAAGAGTCCTTGTTTTAAGCGACAACAAAATGCTAAGTGAAATCGATGAACTTGCTTTGGCGAAGAATATTACTGGAGACGTTTTGGACTATCCCCCGCTTGAAAAGGTAATCTAAAATATAATGTTTATTTAATTACAATATAGTTAACGATATTGATATATGTATATTTTTTAACAGTTATATTTGAATAACTGCAATCTTACGAGAATACCCAGAAGTCTAATTGTCCGATGGGATAAGTTGAGCACGCTAGATTTTCGCTTTAATCCATGGACGTGTGATAACTCCAATGAATATCTGATAAAGCACTTAATTCAAAGAGTGAATAACACTACCCCAATTTTGGCATCGAATGTTCAATGTGAACTGCCACAAGAGATGAAAGGTGTCGAACTTTTAACGTTGGCAAATTCGGACATAGTGAAAGCTTCACATGGTGGCAGTCTCGCCTGGATTTTCATTATAGTTTGCGTTCTTCTGGCAATACCCTTGAGCGTGGCTGGATTTGTTCTATATAGACGTGGAAGTCGTCGTAGGCATAACAGGACTGATGCATCCTTATACAGTCGAGCTAGTTTTAACGAGGATTTCCATATATAATTCAGTCATACAACGAACATTAAGTGCACATGTATATAAAAAATATTTAATTTACAATATCAAAAGTAATAAAAATAAAATAATGTAAAAAAAAATAAAAATACATTAAGTATAAGAATATTAATATTTTTGTTGTATTTTTAATAAACTTTATTTTTGGTTTTATTTTTTCAATATCTTTATACTTTTATATTTTTTTATATTTTGTTGCTTCGTTGCCAATCCGCTGCTGAATGCATCCAGTTCTTCGCTATCCGCCGACTCGGCAGCAATCACAACGGCAGCAGCAGGAGCAGCAGCAGTCGTCTGAGCCGTCTGCTTCTTCTTGCGTGATTTTGTGCGCGCCAAGTCAAGGCACAAGTTCTCAATTTCCATGGTCAACTCATCATATCATATTGCTTGTGATTAAATTGATTGAATTAACTAAGTCCACCAAATTAGATTTTAATTAATTCATAATTTGTTTGAGTAATATAAAAAAATAATATAAATTTAACAAAATTAAGGATGTAGGTCTACAGAAAATTATCTATTGAACGCTGATAGCGTTTCATCGGTCACAATTGATACTGACAATATGATTGTGCTTTTTATGGCCATAAGCTGATAAGATTAGAAAATTGTTGGGAAATAAGACTAAGCCTAAAAATTAAAATTCAGTGTGTACACCTTTGCGCTTCTAAACTGTTGAATATAGAAACATAAATAATTGAATAAAATAATAATGAAAGGAGTTTTACATATAATTTCCATCTGTATAACGCTCTTTGCGGTATTATTACCCTTGGGCTATGCAGCTGAAAATGACGCATCCAAGAACGACACCACAACTGCACAGGTAAAATTTTACGATTATCAAAAACTTATCAGTGCGTTTGTTTTATATGTACTTACATGTTTATATATATATATATACACAATGCTCTTGTATAGAAGAACTATAATATATATTACATAAAAGTCAAAGCCAAATGTATGTCAAATGTATTTGAAATCATATATGTAATGAGAATATGCATCCCAAAGTTACATCAATTTTCTGCAAATGCGTCATTAGTTAACCATGTAGCTGATTCATTAAAAAATTCCAAATAACAAATCTACAAACTTATTGACCACGATAAGTGACATGCGTGATAATAATTTCGTGATAAAACTCAACAGTTTAAAGCATGCAGGTATATCAATTATTTTTTTAATGTATTAATAAGTAAATAACTAAATATTCACTATCATTCATGAAAATATAGCACATAATATATAAAATCCTTGTTTTTCTTACAGACAAAGGTAGACATATTGAAGAGTGAACTATGCAAAAAGTGTGTTTGCGATGCCGATGTTAGTCAAATTGATTGCTCAAATAAACTCACCGAGTGGTTTTCGGACGCAGAATGGGGAGTCTTACAAAATGGAGATATTGTTTTTGAGATCATCAAAATGGAACATAATAATTTAACGGCAATACCTGCAATACCTACATATGGTGTGCAGCATTTGTATTTGGGTAATAATCAAATTGCTGCGATTACGTTGGGAGCTTTTCAAAATTTAACAAAGCTTACCACACTTGATTTGTCACATAACCAATTGGCGTCAAAGGCATTGGTGCCCGATGTCTTTAAGGGACCATATTCAGTGAACGATTTTGAACCAATGAAAAATCTAAGATCACTAAATTTGGGATATAACCTCTTGCACTCCCTGTATGATGATTTGTTTGAACATCTTCCAAATCTGGAAGAGCTTGTTTTGTGTTCTAATACTTTTCAAATCATCGATAGGCGAACGGAAACGGCACTCTCCGGATTACCAGCATTGAAGGTATGTTATTGGTTATTTAAACACTACTAGCAATACAAAAATTAAAAAATCATAAATTTTCTCTCCATAGATTTTGGATATATCATATATGGAACTGAAAACATTGCCGAAAAAAATGTTTTATGGTCAACGAGATCTAGGAACTCTTATTGCATCGGGAAATTTATTTCTTGAGCTACCCGATACATTGTCGTACGCAAGGAACTTAAAGCACCTTAACTTAGACGCCAATCCCATTAAAAATTTGGAGGGAGCAAAGTATGTGCAAAACAAAACGTACAAATCGAAATCTAAAATATAAAATAATTTTTTTTCTTATAGTGTTTTTCCCGCAATGGCTTACTTGCAATATCTGAGCATGTCCTATATGCTTGATCTTTACAAAATTGGACCCGGTGCACTGAAAGAGCTACAGAGTAAGATTCCAACCTCACTTTTATTAAAGCTTGCTCAATTTTCTGTATTTTTATTATATTTTATAGATCTAAGAGTCCTTGTTTTAAGCGACAACAAAATGCTAAGTGAAATCGATGAATTTGCTTTGGCGAAGAATATTACTGGAGACGTTTTTCGGTATCCCCCGCTTGAAAAGGTAATCTAAAATATAATGTTTATTTAATTACAATATAGTTAACGATATTGATATATGTATATTTTTTAACAGCTATATTTGAATAACTGCAATCTTACGAGAATACCCAGAAGACTAATTGTCCGATGGGATATGTTGAGCACGCTAGATTTTCGCTTTAATCCATGGACGTGTGATAAATCCAATGTATTTTTGATAAGGCAGTTAATGCAGAGAGTGATTAACACTTCCCCAATTTTGGCATCGAATGTTCAATGTGAACTGCCACAAGAGATGAAAGGTGTCGAACTTTTAACGTTGGCAAACTCGGACTTAGTCAATGCAAACGCAACGCAAACTATAATGAAAATCCAGGCGAGACTGCCACCAATCGCCTGGATTTTCATTATAGTTTGCGTTCTTCTAGCAATAACCTTGAGCGTGGCTGGATTTGTTCGATATAGACGTAGTTTTAACGAGTATTCCCCTATATAATTCATTCATACAACGAATGTTAAGTGCACATGTATATAAAAAACATTTAATTTACAATATCAAAAGTAATAAAAATAAAATAATGTAAAAAAAATAAAAATATATTTAGTATAATAATATTAAATTTTTTTTTGTATTTTTAATAAACTTTATTTTTGGTTTTATTTTTTCAATATCTTTATACTTTTAAAAAGTAATTTTATATTTTGTTCGTACATTAACAAGCACATACACACCATAATATATTATTATGAGTTCAAGGTATTATATCGAGAGATTTCACAAATAAAGTTGTGTCTAATTATGTATGTAGATACAAAAATATGTTGACAGAACGATTGAAGATTATTGACTAACTTAATTTGCAAAATAAATACATATTGTATGTAATGTAGGTAATAGCTTTACAGGTCTTTTTAGTTACATTTGATTTTTGTTTCTTTACTACTTGACTACCAATAAAATCAACAACGATGTCTATGCACTTGATAAACTCTGATAAATGTGCATTGTCTTTCTTTTTTTCAGACGCATAACCAAATACTGTTAGCTATATTATATAATATATATGTGTATATACATATATATGTATATATTTATTTATGTTTGTTAACTATATCAATTATTAATATATAAGGTCAACATTGTATACACCAAATATGAAATTCAGTTAGTGGATTATTGTATTACAAATCAGTACATGTCGATTGTTCCTTTCTGTGCATGGATGCGTTTTTCGATGGTCTCGTGTTGAACAAATTTAGTGATATCGATAACACATAATTCACTAGAGACGCACACAAACGAGTAAATAGTATGTAAAAATAAATTGTATATAATATTAAAACAATATCACTCCAGCAGGGGTGCCGAGTATATTGATACATGATACATAACACATTGTATGACTTCGTTGTGCATTCATTGTTTTGATTCCTTTTAAGGTATTCCAGATAGGCCACTGATGGTGGCCCCAACCAGCTGATGTTGCTGCTGATGCTGATGAATGAGGTTGACACGTGCCCGCTGCTGCTCCAATCGCTGCACAGTGGCGGTCAAATGTGAATTCTCCACATACAGATCTTTCACAAGAATATCGGCATTCTGCAGACGCTGTGTCTGATCGGCAAGCAAGACGGTCTGTGCTTCAATACGGCCATGCAAATCGTTGAGATCCACTTGATGCTGACGCCATGATTCTGTAGATGAAACAATCACAGTTCAACACATAAAAAATATAAGCAAAAGTAAAGTAAGCAAAGTATTTACGCTGCATCAGGGACTCGGTATACTTCTGCTGCTGTTTAATCACATTTTGTAGGTGACGATTGCGCAACTCCAGTTGATTGAGTCGCTGCTGTAGCGTCGGATGTGTGGTTCGCTGTCACAGAAATCAAAATGAATGAAAGGTCACAATATGAGTGACAAATTATGGTCTTACCGCATAGGCCTTCTCGAGAACTGGACGCGCCTCCTGCAACTGTTGAAGTTCCATTACTAAACCATCACGTTGCAGGCTCAAATCCTTGATCTGCTCTCTGAGTGAGAGCTCGAAGAATTTGAGGCGCTTCAGTTCTTCCTTTAATAGATTCGGACTACTGCACTTCTCGTGACTGAAGCAAGATGCCTTACTAGTTGACATTACGCTGTGCGAATCGAAGCTCTTATTTGATGCAGTTGATGATGTCTCGCAATCGGCAATTTCACCCTCTGATGGCGCCTGTTTGGGCTTGCAAATAGGCGCCGGCGGGCAAGAGCCATCTGGCAAGGCATAGTTTGTTGTATCACTGTTTGTGGGCGATGGACCCGATATAGATGATCCCAGCGGTGTAGTGCTAAAGATCGATGTCTCCGATGTAGTCAGCTTGTTTCTATAAAAGACAATTTCGTTTATATAAGTTCAAGTGAACTATAAAAGAATTTCCATTGCTAAGCCAAAAATCGAAATTTAGACCTAAAGTCATATTTTCCCTAAGCTAAACCTTTTGTAAATTGTAAAGAGACTGATACCGATATACGGACAGACCATGCTGCTGATATATATACAGTGACCGACAGCTCAAGTCGACCACTGTCGTATTTGCCTGCCATAATCAAATTAATAATTATTTTTCAAAAATTCCACAAAATCGATGGTAGGTATTACATACATGTATTAACCACCAATATGAATGTTTACCACCTGCACCCAGATGTCCACAATATACCTGGTCCAAATAAGTTTCAGGCAATCATTTTTATTTTTTTTGACACTGGTCGACTTGAGCTGTCGGTCACTGTATATAGATATATATATGGTTTTAATAATAATTCAATTTTGTGAAAATCAAAAGACTTTATAGCTTTTATGACCTGTTCCAATTGTCGATATTTCTTTTTATTATCAGATGACTATTTTTATAGCTGTCAGATTACCGACTATAAATTTAAAGGAAATACTTTATCTATATACCCAAAATGGGAGGGGTATATACAGCTGTATATCAGCTGCTTTGTACAAATTAATTGACTCACTAATGTGAATATAATAGAATCTTCCATGGTTTGGAATGCTAATTTATCATCGGCATCCGAAGAAAGTGTTTTTGAATTATTTTATTTATATACTTAACATTTCAAAAAGTATTTTGTAATTAATTAAGAGCGTAGCCTTAAGCGTAATATATATTTTAATTATTTACTATTATTTGATAAATTTATTATTATTTATTTATTATTATTTAAATTATTTATTGTTATTATTTATTTATTTACTTATCAGTCAGGTAGGCAGAAGAGTATTAAATTAAGACATTCAATTTGTAAGGTTAAGAAACCTTGTTTCAAAATTACTCAGAATTATGGGTCTTTTGAGAGCTGCGAAAATCAGACAAATAGAATCATAGGCTTTGGAATATTGTACTTACCGACTGGTGGCCTTGTGTGTGGGTGATTCACCGAGCAGAGCCAAGGCTTTGGGGGTGCTCTCGTCGGCGGCGATGCCGTCAAAGGTTTTGAGTGGTTCCTGGATTGTGCTCTGGTGCCACAGGTAGCTGATTGGAGAACTGGCTGGACTTTGACCCGCTTGCACGTTTAACTGATGCAGTGTCTCTGGATTGATCTCACTTGCACCGGTGAGTATTTCAACGCTCTCGCCAAGACGTGTGCGCAGATCCTCGATTTCGCAATGCAACTCGCTGATTTGCTGTGACTTTTCCTCTAAAATGCGTATGGAGTTATTGCGAAGATTTGTGGTTTCCAGCTCGAGCTCGAGATACTGCTGCTCCAGCATGTCGCGCTCATCGATGGGCGAGAGGCGACCATCCTTGCTGAATTGCTCCTCATATTCGCGCACCTTTTCCATCAACTCGGTAAACTTTTTGTCGCTCTCCATCTGCTCATCCTCATAAATGTGGCGCTCCTTCTCAAAGATTTGTCGCTCCTCACTCAGCTTGGACTGCCAGTAATCCTCGCAATCCTCGTATGCACGCTGCATTTGCTCCAGACTGTTCTCCAACTCCTTGCAGCGTGTTTCCGGCGTGGTGGCCCGACTACCGCTACTCGTTTTTGCTGCCTGTAGCTCCTGTTCCAATTGCGCTACATTTTGGCGCAGGGACGAAAGCTCCTCATCGTGGCTCTTGCAACGATGCAGTTCCGAGTTCAGTGCCAACCAATCGCCGCTATTGTCACTGACCTCGCCACCACCCTCCGAGCACTTGCGCTGCTTGCCCAGGCGTGGACTCTCCTCCGTTATGTGCGTCTTGCTGGGTGAGTCACCACGTCGCTTCGTTGCCAATCCGCTGCTGAATGCATCCAGCTCTTCGCTATCCGGCGACTCGGCAGCAGTCACAACGGCAGCAGCAGGAGCAGCAGTCGTCGTCTGAGCCGTCTGCTTCTTCTTGCGTGATTTTGAACGCGCCAAGTCAAGGCACAAGTTCTCAATTTCCATGGTCAACTCATCGGTTTTGTCACGCAACTGTGCATTCTCCATTTGCAGTGCTGTCATTTTCTCCATGACAAGCAGCATCTCATCATCATCGGATGCCTTATTATCTCTGCCGACAGCGGTATCAATGCTGCTCTCCGATTTACCAGTCAATCGCAGTGGCTCACATCTGGCCAACTCCTGGTTGAGTTTAATATTCTGCTCCAATAACTCAGTCATTTGCAGATGCGCCTTTTGCTGTTCCGCCTCCAGCTCAGTGTTTTCAGTGCGCACCAGCTCTAGATCAGTGCGCAGCTTAATCTCCTCCTGTTCAAGGCTCTTAATCTGTGTTTCCAGCCGCGACGTAATGCTCGTCCAATGATCACGATCGTTTGTTATACGCTGCGTCAGTTCACGGACAACACTCGCATGCCGCTGCTCCAGTTGTAGCACCTGCTGTTTGCAATTATCCTCCAGGCTTGCATGCCGTTCATCAACCTCGGTAGCCAGCATCGCAACTCGCTGATTGGCCGCCTTATTGTCGGCACGCAACTTGAGGTTCTCCTCATGCTGCTGGCGGTATGCCTGTCGCAACGTGCCCAGCTCGACAGATTGGAGCGCGACCAAGGCACGCAACACATTCGACTGTGGATCCTGCTCCAGGCCACGTAACTCCTCCTCCAGTACTTTGGTCAACTGGCCGAGGTTCACCTCCTCCTCATCGAAGCCTAGTGCGTGCAGCAGACCACCACTATTAGTGATACTTGCCATTTCCCACGTCTCAATGATGCTGTGCGCACTTATAGTCTCCAGTTGCTGCGGTGTCACAATATCTGTAAATTATGTCCACGATTGGTTATTAGTGTTGAATACATTCAATTACATCCCATTTATATATATTATGCACACAAGGAATTGTAGCCCAAGATACCAAGATGGGAAAGTGAATTTCAAGACTCATTTAAGTAACTAAATCCGACTATTTACCACTCAAGATAAAGATTATATATTTTACTCAAAAGTAGCCCAAAAGGTCTTTATCAATAGGTCGATTTTTATATACAACTTTAAATTGTTGCTTATCTGGTAGTTAACAACCCATTTTATCTATATACATTTGTTCTAGCGTGATATAATGAGCATGTGAATGTGAATCGAATTGAATTTTAAACACTTTCCTCACTACATTTTTTTTATTTTGTTTTAAATACAACTCACAACAATTTAATAGATAACAATCTGCCTTTCATTTTTATAAGAGTCTAGCAAATCCTCTTATAAGCTCCATTTAATTACATAACAAATGGAATGCAACACAAATCGTGGCTCATGAATGGATACAGATTTCAAACAGTGCAGGACAGAGTGCAGATACAAACGATTAGGTGATTTAAGTAGTTAAGTGAAAAAGGGATTGGCTTATGTGGCACTTATGCTGTGTTCCCGTGAAACGGACAAACCTTTGCTACTGAAACGGCCACCGTGGTCGCATCCGTGGCTGCAGTGCTCTGGCCGTGCTGGCAATTGATGGCCTGCAGTGTGTACAACCAACAGGGGTTAAATATATATATATATAATATGATTCGCTAACGACTAAGAGTGCTAGATTTTGTCGTCTACACACATCATCGACCACATTATGAATATAGTCGATGCTCGCCTCGGCTACTTACCCAACGATTCCACGCTGCTGCATTCCTGTTGTGCCTCGCGCAGATTACTTCGACCGCGGCCACTGCCCACTTGTGTGGCGACTGTTGAGGATGTTGTCGCCAGCGCCGTCGAATTGATCATTTTCGATTGCAAGTTCTTGCGTGCCGGCAACGAGGCACAGCGTTTCAGTTTGCTCCCGGTGTAGTGGACGGAGCGCAGACGCCGGCTGCCGGGGAGATCGCTTTGCGACGAGGAGCGTTGCACCTGCAAGAATTAAGAACAAATTAGAATATGGAAAAAAAGAGCGACATTTTGACATACTTGGACTGCGTGATCGCTGCAGCCGTTGAGGCTTTTGTGTTGATCCTCATCCGTATTGTCCGAATCCGTGACGGCGATCTCGTTAAGACCCTGGTTGTGATGAGGCCGTGAACGGCGTCCGTACTTCTTGGTGCCTACTATTAGCTTGGGTGAAACCTCACGATCGGATGCCTCACCCTCCGGCGGACTCTCAACATATTTGTTGCTAGGTGACTCGTCACTGATAACCAGCGATCGTTCTGCAAAATAAAGAATTGTATTTAAAATATGTAAACCATAATTTATGTTGCTGTTGCCCAATTTGTATACCAAAACGTGCAGCGAGCTTTTCAATGATCGGATCGATGCAATCCTTGTTCTGCTTGTAATATAGTCGTGTGCCCATTGTGTCTCTTTTAGCATCTGATTGATGACTGAAGCTCCAAGCACTTAGCACTCGATATTTATATAAATATATATCATTGTCCTTGTTTACCTGACCATGTGGTCATTAGGAACAGGTAGTCCAACCCCGTTTCAACCAACCCTCATAAAAGCTAGTGATCATGACGCGTGTTTTATGATTGCCAGCTGACGTTTGAGATTAGGTCATACTAGGTAATCGTTTTTTACCTTTCAGTCCAGATGGTGTAACCAATCCAGATCGCGATTGCGCTGCTGAGCCATCGAATTCAGTGCCCAAAAAGTTAAGCAATGCCTCCTTGAACTGGCCAAAGGAAACCCCTAGCTTGGGACTACCACTGGCAGTTAGACTGGAGATTAGCGCCGATCCCTGGTCACGTAACTGGAGCAACTGGCACAGACGGGTCAGCGACGCCTCGTCGAGCAGTCCATTGTTGCGTTGCTGCGATGTTTCACAACTTTGGAACATCTGATATAGTTTTTGCTCATACGGATCGGCCGACACTTCCATTATCTACGCGCTGTTCTTTTTCTAGCCGCGAATACAGTTTCTAGCCGTTGCCTTGAACGTTTAATAAGAGATATTTATTTATATATATATATTAATTGATAAAAATACTAATAATACAACGAATTGTCTGTGATTAAGCTAATCGAATCTCCGATCGGCATTGTTATCCCCAAAGTGTTAATTTTTATTTCTAAAAATAAAACCAATTGAAGTTAAAGAAGGACAGTTGTGATTTACAAAATGTCAATCCAAATTATAGAAACTGCTAAGGTTCCAAAATCTAAAATGCCCAAAAAAGGGATTAGTTTCGATGTTTGGTATTTGGAGAACATTCTAAAATGCACAGCAAGTTTTGCAATTCTCAAAATTAGATCTTAATCTTAAATCAAATCAGACTTGCTCAATGTCCAGATTAGTTGTCCATACAAATCAAAAAATAAATAAATATGTAAAACACAAATGAATGAATAAATAAACACACATACATAAATATATATACATATATGTATGTGTGTTACATATACAACTCAGGTGAGCACAACGTATGAGGTAGGAAATTAGTCCTTTGTTGTGTAATACATTTTAGCTAAACACTGCATGGGGATAACAACAAATATAAATATATTTTATATGTATTGAGTTTGGATTTATACACTGTTTAGGTGAAATCGATAAGAGGCCACTACAAATGTAGTAGTTGTAAATTCTCTCCAGGGGGTCTTCGTAACGTTGGTTATAGTTGGGGTTTTTAACACAGTTATAAGCACACAAAAACATAAACACATAAACGGTAAAGTGCACAACGAATCATTGAGTTTTTAAGCAGTATTAGATGCGTAAAATCTTCGAAATTGATAAAAACATAATATAATACATTAATAGACAGTAGAACAGTGGCGCAGAAGAGGGTTAATGCGTCTTATCGATATTTCGATAGCTTCTGCCTTAAAAATATTTATCGAGCATACTCTTTGAATGCTTCACGATTTCGTGACTTATATAGCTAATTATTATTTATATTGTAGTGGGTTTTATATTCCATGCTTCTTATCATTTAAAAGCGTTTGAACTCATTAAGGGAAAAAATTTTAGCTATAAGAATAACTACTTGGTTTGTCTATCGACCCCGCAGTAATTTCGATAATGTCAGTGTTTGTGCAAAAAAGCTGTTTAAAGGGAGAACCAATGAAATGAGAAATGTCATATATTTATAAGAATTTGGTATGCTGAACTTATATTTTTATACGTATCCTTTATGAATACATATTCTTGTATCAAAATAAAATGTGTTTTAGGAACACCCATATTTGTTTTACTTCGATTATTATTGACAGAGCAGTCTTGTTTTTCGTGTTTTCGGCTTGCCACCACAAATATAGTAGCGATAGTTTTGCAGCACCACAGCGACATAGAAAAACATTAAAATAAGACTCAATTTTTTTGAATTCTTAATAGTTAGTGAAAAAGCAATAGCAATGTCCTAACAATTGCAACAGCAAACAACGTTAGACAGAGTTGTGCTAATATTTAACATATTCTGATTGCCGCAGTACACTCTGTCCACCTTTCGCCCCCCTCCAAACTCCGCCACGGCCTAGATCAAAGAGCAGTATAAATAATTTTATATTTATTACGAAACTTTGGGAGAATACGAATGCAAATGCATTAACAAATAACGAGGACGGGAGCCAGGTGGAGTAGTTTGACGTGGGATGGCCATGCATCCATATATGCGAGCCAACCCGAACCCCAATCAAAACCAAACAAACAGTGTCAGTGCAAATCTGAGTCCGGATGAGATGCACAGCTTCCAAAAGGACAAACAGGCGTGGGAGCATGCTATAGTGCACTATCAGGGACCCGATCCGCTCGATCATTGGTACAATTATATATGCTGGTATGAGAATCACGCACACAGCGATCCCGAGCGCAAATTTCGGGAAACTCTCGAACGCTGCCTCACCGTTTACGAGCACAATGAATACTATCGACAGGATGTGCGTTTAGTTCGCCTCTGGCTGAAATACATTGACATGCAAACGGATCAGTTACGCTTCTATCAGGTACTGTTCCAGCGCGGCACGGGGCGTCAGGTGGCCGCCTTCTATATTGGCTGGGCCAGCTACTATGAGGCCCGGGATCAGTTTAAGGATGCCGAAGCAGTATTCAATCTCGCCTTCCAAGAAAAGGCCCACAGCAATGCCGAGCTGCAGAATGCCCATGCCAAATTTGCATACGTTCGCTCCATGTTCTATCAGCAGCAGCAGCAGCAGCAACTACATCAGCAGCAGTCTCATCCACCTCAAGATGCACTGCAGCATCTGACGACGTATACCCAAGCGCATCACCAGCAGCAACAGCAAGCGTATCCTCATCCTGCCCCATCGACACCGTCGAGATCGCATCATCATCAGTCTCCAGATAACTTTCATCAATATCAGCATCAGCAGCATCATCAGCCGAATCAGCATCATCCGCCGGAGCTACCATATCATCCACATGCCCAACAACAGCAGCAACAGACGCATTATCAACATCAGGCACAGGTATTTCTTTAGAGGATATCCTATATAGATTGTTAACATTTAATAAAATAATAATTAAATAATCCAATATAGCTGCCTCCACCACCGGCACAGGCGCCCTTTGAGCCACAGTTCCCGCCATCGACATCTGCAGCTGTGAACCAGAGCCAAGCTCCGCCACACCCGCACTATTCTCCCGTCTTCCTTCCAAGTCGGGTAAGCACAATCAGCAATTGCAACTTCAACTGAAGTAACTAAATCCGTTTCCCACTATTTTTAGCCGGGCATAAGTGACCAGTATGAGCCACATCTACAGGCACCAATACAACAGACCCCGGGAGCTGAAGCTGGAATAGTCAGTGAGGTGCAAGCAGCGCATCAGCAGGAACAGGAGGAGGAAGAGGAGCATGTTGCAGCTGTTGAATCCTTGTCCTTGTCGCAAGTAGAAGGTGTGCGGCTGCCGCGCAATTTTCATGCATATGGACGCAATAACCACGAGACCTGGAAACCAGCATTGACACTCGAGGAGCCCGATGATCCCTCACGCGTCTGTCACTATGCCAAGCAGCTGGTGTATCCAGCCGGTGCCGGCATCGAATACAGTCCGGAAGAGCTGCTTGGTCGCAAATATGCCCAGCTGCTGGAGCAGCGGAAACAACAACACCAACAAAAGGCGCAGGCGCAAACGACGCATCTCAATGAGCAGAAGCAACACGTGGAACAGTTGAAAAAAGAACACGCAACATACGCAGCTGGACACCAACAGCAGCAGCAGCAACAGCTGTCTGATTCCTATCAGGCATCGTCATATTATATGTATACGACGGCCAACGATGACAAGCCGGAGGAAGGCCAATCGGAAGTCGACGATGATGCTGATGATGAAGACGGGGACGGTGACGGCGATGAAGAAAACGACGATGATAATGGAGAGGAGGAAGCGGAGGACGAATTGCAGTCCGATCAATCCGATGAAGAGTCGGACAACGAGGGATCCGTTCAAACGGATCAGGCAACCAAACCACCTGCCTACACCAATGGAGTGGATGTGCACTTTCGGGCACAGACAACGACCAGCTTTGAGCAACAGAATCGCCCCATCAAGATGAAGTTCAAGAAGGAGCGCACGCTTGAAAGCAGCACCTATAGTGCCTATACCATTGAGAGCATTTACCATCAGCAGCAGGAGTCGCCAGCGACGCCAGTCACGCCGCCTGCAATCGTCAAAATAAACGTACAGGATTGGAATGGTGTGCAGAGGCAGCGCAATGGCAATCATCATTTCCATCCGTATCTGCTGTGTCATACATCGACGCCGAAGAGCGCCAAGAACGAGAGCCGGCGAGCACGTGCCAAAGCGAAACATAACAAATTCCAGCCAGAATTGTTGGGCAGCAACAGCAACTCATCCTGCTCGGTGGCAAATGGTGTGGAGACCGCTGGCGCAACGGATGCAACAATAATATCTGATGCTGTTGTTGCTACTGCGGCTGCTGCTGCTGCTGCTGCTGGGCCCATACACAATGCTACCTTCAATGATAACGCCAACTTCTCGTTCTCCAGTGCCGGCGGCCTGGATAATTCAAATAGTTCACTGGCGCTAGCTGTCGGTCGACTTCATGTGAACAACAATCGAACGCACAACAACAACAATAATAATAACAATATTAACAATATTAATAATAACAACATGTCTACTGTGAGCGTACAAAGCACAACATTGGCCGACTTTTCGACATTTCAAGAGAACTCTTATTTTGCCACCCAGCATGATGCGGAGGCTCAAGAGCGTCGCCTATCGAAGGCGCTGGAAACGATTGCCCGCCATATGGAAAGAGAGGCAATCGATCCGTTTAACAGTGAACTGTGTCGTGCCTTTTTGGCCAAATTGAACTTTCCCGGCGATGATGATGCCCATGCCAGCTATAAAGTTGTCCAAACGCCACTGCCAAAAATATCGAATACCCGCACGCTGAACGTGCTCGAGGGCGTGCAGTTCAACATAGACAAGGAGGTGGGACGAGGATCCTATGGGTCTGTGTATAAGGCAACTGATACTCGCACCGGCAACGTCGTGGCACTTAAGTATCAGAAGCCACCAAATTCCTGGGAGATCTACATATGCGATCAGGTGCGTAATCATCTAGTATTAATAATAACTAAATCATACTAAAATATTAAATTCTCTTTGCGAATAGGTATTGAAACGGGTTCGGGATCCGGAGGTGCTGCCGGGATTGATGGATATATCGACGGCGATAATAGCACCAAATGCCAGTCTGATTGCCACCGAATTCTCACCATTTGGCTCGCTGCTGGACATCAATAATAAGATACGGCAGGCGACAACAAAAGTGATGCACGAGTCACTGGTGATGCATTTCTCGGCACAGATATGCAACATCGTGGATCATTTGCATCGACAGCACATCATTCATGCGGACATCAAGCCGGATAACTTTCTGCTGATGCGTGTGCCCAACGTGGACAGTGATGAGCCATCGTTGCGTCTAATTGATTTTGGCTGCGCCATCGATATGTCACTCTTCCCCGATGCAGAGTCTACCAAATTCCGCAAGGTTGTGCAAACGGATGGTTTCACCTGCATCGAAATGCAGGAGGGTCGCCCTTGGTCATATGAAACGGATCTCTTCTGCATTGCCAGCACGGTTCATGTGATGCTCTTTGGCGAGTATATGCAGCCGCAGAAGCGGGCAAACAGCTGGGATATACGTCAGAAGTTGCCACGCTATCTCAAGAAGCATGTGTGGTCGAAGTTCTTCAGCGATCTGCTCAACATGCAGGCGGACAAGCTGCCCCAGCTGCAGCAGATGCGCAAAGTGTTTGATGAGGAATGCTACCGCATGGACTCGGAACTGCAGAAACAAATACGCACCCTATCCAACATTCTGCATCGGCGATAACCAATATGCGCCACTTTAACATCATTCACTCATCTTCAATCATTCACTCATTTTACCCAAGTTTCTATTATTTGCAGTTATATTTACACAAACTACAATTTGGTACAAATGTACCAAAACTTGATGCATTTTTGTGTTTATTTGAAGTACTTTTGGTATTCCATTCAATCGATGAAGAATCCAATTAATATTTGAAAAAAGTAACAAATTTGGTACTCCAAATACCAAGTATTCTATTATCATGTTTATAATTTCTTTTTCAAATTGAAGAACATTTTAGTTTTCTGGTACAAGTGAGGTCAACAAATATAAATGTTATTTTTATTATTTATAGGACACACAGTAAGCAATAGCTCTTTATGAATCCAAACAAAATTTAAATACAAATTTTCCGAGCACCAAAAAAATTATTTATAAAACTATGTATAAAAAACAGTTTTTTGTTTTTGACAATTTTCCACAAATACTGCAGAATACAAGTGCACATTAATATGTATATAATTTAATCTATACTATTTATAAAATTGTTCCTAAATTATTTGACATTGTTAACATTTTGATTTGCTTCTTGAAGTCAAGTTTTTTTGCGTTAAATCATATATTATTTACATCTGATTAATATCAGCTATCAAAATGCTAAAACGGACATTTATTTGACTAGTGGGCTTTAAGTATTGTTGAAATAGTCAAATGAGAATCTTCTATTTGATAAAACCACTCATAACGGACCACCAAAAACAAAAAAAAAAAACGATTAATATTTTATTTCTATTCGACTATATATTAAAAAAAAAGAAAAAAAAAAAAAAAAATGACTTAAGTACATGTAAATAGTCGCAAAATTTGTGCAAATAACATTAAATGGAGAATAATAAGTAATAATAATTATAATTGTTTAATGTACAGCACAGAGAGAGAGACAACAGCAAACAAACACAACATCAACAACAAATTCAGTGTCTAACGCAATGTAAAGTAAAGAAAAAAAAGAAAATAAAAAAAAACTATTTTAAGTTTCATGTACTACTATTGAGTAATATATAAAGAACATTAAAATGCTAGAAAATAAAGTGAAGAAATGTTAAACGAAAAGTACAAAAAAAAAAAAAAAACAAATACCAGAAACTATTAAGAATGCTGCAGTCGAGAGAGCTCGACTGGAAGGTGCGCTGAAGTCGGCTCTTAAATATATATTGAATCGATTCCAGTTCCGCACAGTGCAAAAAGGTAATTATGCAAGTGTTCTCAATTCCGATGGCGGACTGAAATCAAAATCTAAGGTGAAAGTTTAAAGAAGTTCAAGAATGACTTCTGTCGGAGTTGTCAGAGCTGTAAGTCAATGTTTTTTAAGTGTTGCAAAACGCCTTATTAAACGACGGTCGCATGCAAAATAACTTGAAAAACGATCGAAAAACTCAGGTTTAAGGAAAATGCTTCATTTTCTATTTGAGTGAGGCAGGTACATTGACTGAAAAACAGTTATGAATCAAGAGTTTAAGGTGAAAATTTAAGTTGTTGCTCAACGCAGATATTAAAATTCCTTTAATTATAGCAGAAAAACATCTGAAAACTTTCTCAGAGGCCTTAGTTTTGGATAATTTATGCCAAAAGCACTGCATTTATCGAGCATTTTGCAATTTTTCATTAATTTTTTAGAGTGCTATTTTTTAAATCTGGAAATTCTTTTTTCTAATTCGTTCATTGAAATTAAATCCGCTTACAAAGACTGACTTATATATTTAGGTGCAACTTCTTCTGCAGAATACAAACCTATCCATATTTGAGCTCGCTTCGCTTATCTTTCTACTTTCTTCATAAAAAATTAGTGTTGATCAAAATTAGTTTAATTTGAAAATATGTTTTGGTGGAAAAATTTGATGTTTCTCTTACTTGATGAAATTTTGACAGTTGATTTAAGTTACGTCAAAATTGTGTCTTTTCAAAGAAGAAACTTATATCTTTAAGCTTGCTGCTTTTAGTTCTATCAGTAATCGATTAGTATCGATAAACGCAAACGAGCAAAGTTATCGATTAAATGTAGTAAGCTTGAGCTGCTTAGAATTGAGTTGGTGAAAAAGACAAACAGGCAAACGGAGCTGACTAAATAAGGTCGACAGTTGATCAAGAATATATATATATATATATATATATATGTGCTAAGAGATGCTTCCTGCTGCCTTTCGTTGTGTTACAAACTGTTGCACAATTTCATTATACCCTCTTCACCCATTTTCTTCACCATGCGCAGCAAGAAAAAGAGAAAATCATTGTCGTAACCCATTTTCTCGTGCAAATGAAATGCAAAATGGCAAACAAAACAAACGAAAAATTGGAAATTTCTTTAGAGTCGCTTGGCAATTGTCAAGTGGTAAGTGCCACAAAGTGGGCCCGTGTGCCGCATGTGCAGCATGCAACAAGTAACAGCAGCACCAACAACAACAATGCTGCGCTTGACCCACTTTTCCTTTTTGCCAACAGGCAGGCACAAAACGGTAAACAATTTCCACAAGCGAGCGAACGAGCGACTGGAAAAAGTTGCAACTTTTCATGCAACACACAAACACAAAGTCAAAGTCGACGCTGACGTCGCTGTCTCTATTGTTGAGTCGTCGTCGTCGTCGTCGTCGTTGTTGCAGTTGCCGATTGCAATTGCATTTCGGATTTCGGATTTCGCATTTCGCATTTGACTCTCGCCAAGTGAAAGTAAAGTGGGACAAATGTAATTATTATTTGCTTCTAGTAACCGTAACCGAGTTAGAAGCCTCGATTGCAGTTCGGTTGTGAGTTGGGAAAGTTGCCACAACAACAATGCTGACGCTGATGATGATGCTGACGCTGACGTCAACGTCGACGTCGGCTTTTACACAATATTTTATTGAATCAAATTGCAAAGAGAAAATTGCAGCAGCAAACTGCAATTGCAACTGCAACGGCAGCAAAAGCTGCAACAGGCAAATAATGCAACATGAAAACTTTCTATTTTTTGTGTGTCGGCTGCGACGTCAACTTTGTGATTGCAACTGCAACACTGAGCAATTGGGAATTTGCTGCAGATTGCTGTTGCATGCATTGATCTAATGAATGTGTCCCACTTTGCGGCACGTTAACGAATTCACATTGCGCGTTTCAGTCACAAATTATGTTGCATGCGTCTGCCATTTATATTACACATATATATGTGTGTGTGTGTGTGGGTGTGCGTGTAAATTATTAATAATAGTGATTTTGAATATTCCTAGATAATTAATTGGCGAGAATTAGAGCTGAGATTGAACAAATATTAATACACTTAAAAAAAATTAATTAATTGTATAAATAATTGAAAATAGCATTAAATAATTAACTTTTTTACAAGACAAACTTTTAACATTGAAATGAACATTTTCATTTAAGGAGCTAAAGATTGAACGACTACATATATATACACTCAGCAAAATTCAATTCAAGCGTTTAATAACAAAAACGGATTTTTTCATTAGCAAAAAATAAAATGAAAAAAAAAAATTTGTGCTTATTTTAAGGAAAGAAGAAATTGAAAGAATTTGTCTACACTGCGCGAAAATCGCTTTCCAAATTTGTTGTATATTCCTGAAACTCGGAATATACATTCATCTATGCCAAACAAATTGGGTCGAATACGCCCACTAAGGCTAGGAAATCGATAACAATCGATAACACAGTAAATCGATAAAAAAAATAACTCCCAAAATTTCACGGCGAAACTCACAAAAATTTTACAAAGTATTAAAGATTGCCTTCAAAGATCGACTATATTTACCAAACTTGGAAAGTAAAATGCTACTATACCAAATTCCTAGGCCACACCCATTGCTGCCCCTCGATAATCGGAAAAGTCTAGATCATACACGGTTTAAGAGCTAGAGTCATCAAATTTAGAAGTTTAAAAAACTTTCGAAATTGGTAAAAACAAAACTTGATATTTAATTAGATTCTAGTATATATTTATACCTACTTTATGTAAGAAATCTGTTATAACTAACCGATTAACATAAAAAAAGTTTAACTGAACTATAACAGATATATGATATTATGATCTGATCCGACAAGTTTCAATGTATAGACTTCAAAACTATCGAAATTAACTATATGCTTTTATGCGTTTCATGCTGATCAGGAATATATATAAATTACGGAGTCGGGAATGCTTTCTTCTTCTTTATACTCTATTTACCTTTTACATTTCCAACTGGTTCAGGGTATAATGAAAATCGCAGAAAGAAAGAAAAACCATTCGCCTCTGTTGGCCATTTTGATGGTCATGACCAACTTAGCGCTGTTGCCATTTTCCATTTTCCCCTTCCCGTTTGCCTCCCGCTTGCATGGCTAATATGCAACAAAAGCAACAGCAACAACAATAACAACAACAATAACAATAAATTGAGCGCCAAAGCGAAACTGGGAAAATAGTTAAGTAATTTGCAGTGAAAAGCGGCCTGCAGTTTTTGCATTAGAGAAATTTGTTTTTGTTGCTCTACCTTTTGTTGCAGTTGCTGTTGTTGCTGTTGTTGTTGTTGTTGTTGCTGTTGCATTTGGCACACATAATGCTGCTGCTGTTGCTGTTGCTGCGATCCACATCCGTTAGCTGCCACAGCAGCTGCAACTGCAACTCTGGCCTATTGCGGCTGATGCATTAGAAAGTTTTCAAGCTGACATGATGCTGAAAATGCTGTTGCTGCTGCTGCTGCCGCTGCTGCTGCTGCTTTTCTTTTCTCCACCCCCGCCAGATTGAGCCTCATTTATTACTAGATACTCGCAAATGCATCCAAGTGAATGTGGGTGTACTCATGAGTATGTGATTCAGTGCATCCTGATTGTATTTTGCTTTCCATATGGAATGTGTGTGGATCGATTTTTAATGATGTTAATATATATTTATTATATATGATTTCAGAGACTCGACTTCTATTAGTAGAGCTCATTTTTACATGTTGTGCTTGGAAAAGTTGCTGAGCTTAGAAAACCCCTTTAATCGCTCATAAGCCTAACTGTAATCTTCTCTGGAAAACCTTTTGTGAATTTCATTTGAATTAATCAGAAAAGTTTTGGTTTTGAACTCTTCCAATAATATTTATTTGATAACCAAATCAGAGAATACAAAAAGAAATCAAGCCCCTGGAAGGAGTTCAAGCACATGTCACAGGTCAACGATGCCACAAGCTCTGCACAGTTACCTATTAATAATGCCTCGGCAGCTTGACCGAAGGACATGGACCCTTTTTCGCGGGACACGTGCAGTCGTTGGGAGTGCAATGGCCAACGGCGGGAATCATATACGAGAATTGTCAGATTACTTTCGTAACGTGGCCGAGTTCGATGGCACCCAAAAAGAAATGATGACAACAAAAAAGGTCCTTGCGCCGTTGCCGTCTGATGAACCTGACTCAAACCATTGCTGAAACAGACGCTTCCGTCGAATAACTGCTAAGACCCAAAAGTGAAAGGTTATTATAACAATAAGGAGCAGCCGCAGCCAATGTCTGGGCTAAGTCTAATAACCTTTCCCTTTCGCCCCAATCGACAACCGACAACAAGCAGACAAGGACAACGACGCCCTCTGCAGACACAGAGTGGAATGAGAGAATGGAGAGGTCGTTGTCGGCGGCGCATCTTCCTGCCGTTCCTGTGCAGCTTCATATACATCACACAAACACGCTTCCATACATACATATACATATACGTATACGTATACAAGTAAGTTTTCGCTCACAGTCTGTCCTGTTAAGTACATAGCACTCACACATACAGCTACTTACATACATATGCATGCATAAATTCGTATTCGGCTGCGACTATTTCACGAATCACCCGCTCAATTGAGTACGTCCTGCTCTCGCACACAGGCCATAAGCTCGCACAAACAGGGTGTAGCGTACATCCTGAGAATGCTAACGTGAGCAATAACAAACGGGCAGACATCGAGCAGGCGAGGAGTGAGAGCAAGAGGAGAAGAGACACGCACAGTGGTGCACAACTAGCAAGTTAATGACTCAATCAATATGTTATGAATCAAAATATAGAAAAACATGATTAACATTGTAAGCAGAAAATACTGTTATTCTTTAATTAAGTTTACAAATGCATTTGATTAGACATTTAATTAAAACTTAAAATTATAAAAGTAATGTCCAATATACTGAAAATTAAATGTGTGTATCGCTTACTACTTAATTTTGGTGGAACGCTTTTAGACGCTGAACTGCTGCAAATATTTTCATTTTACTTAGATACAAAATTACTTAACTATCTGCTTGTCAAATGGTGTTTTGTGCCACTGTGAGTCGGTCGATGGCTCTCCGCCAGGCAAATGTCATTGCTCGACGCTAGCCAGCTTAACCTTGAAAGTTTAGCTTCCAACCAAAGGCAATACGCAAAAAGGACCAAGAAGGGACAGAGAGGGAGAGCGTCAGAGGCATAGAGAGAGAGAGAGAGAGAAACAAAATAGCAGAGAAAGTTTGAAAGGTTCATTTAAAAACAGTCGATGGCCTCTTTGGCTGACTCATAGTTGTGGCTTTTATCAATTTTATGTATGCAATTATTATGAAAATACGTACAGACGCATTTATGATTTTTCGTTGTAATGAAAAGTAAATTGAAGCCATCTGAAAAGATCGAAGTGGAGCAAGAAACGAGAACTTCATATGAGGTCGAGTCGAAAATCTAAGTCAGAAACTAAGCATCGACAAATAAAAAAAAGAGAAAAAGAAACATAGCGCAGCATATCAATTGACTTGGACAAAAAAAAAAGAGAAAGCTGGCCATCCGTTAAAGAACATAAGCACCTAACGTTCAGATGGGGAACAACTAACAACAACAATAACAACAGCAACAGCAACAACGAGTCAGAAAATAATGAAAACTGGGTCGGCTCGCTGCTGCGCCTGTTGCAAACGAACCGAATTCGCTTCAAACAAGCTTGATCTGACCTGCAGTGTTATCCAACCTGCTTAGGTTGTGCGTACATGTTGTACGCAACCAATTAAGTATGTGTGCGATCGAGCCACACCAAAGTTTCGCAAGACAGAGACGGCAAAAAACGTGGACAGGGACGGACATTTAGTACTGAGTTTTTTTATCGCCGAATCGTGTTTCGAACATCGAACGTGTCGTTGCAACATGCTGACAGACTGTTAACGTACTGTTAAACTACAAAATGCATGCCAACGAGGGGCGACTCTGAGAGTTTTTGGATCTTGCTTCTTAAAGCTCAGAACATGAGCGCATTTTGTGGTCACAGGAAGCAGCAGTCTTTTTAATTTTACGACAGCCATCTTTGTCTGTGTGAATTTCACAATTTAACTAAATTCTTGTATTGAAAACACAAGCAATTAACATATAAATATATTTACGTACATATTTACGCGCGTGCAACAAATTAAAAGCAAAAGTTTTGGCATTGGCTGCCAAGAGCCACGCCCACCTCATCGAAAGTGAGCGCGGCCAAAAGGCGCGATCAAAACAAAATACCAAAAATATATTTAGTACAACAACCAAACAGGTGAGAACCGTTAAGCTTAACAAGTTTACATGAGATGTATTTATATTCAATTATTATGTTAAAATGTACACAATTGCATACATTTTTTCGTAAAATTTAGTAATTGTAATTTGAATATTAATTTAATTTTATAAAATGGGTACAAAGTCCACTTCTGCTGTTAGTTAGGTACATTTGTACATGGGTACATATGTACATATGTGTATATGATAGTTATTCGCTCTCTCATCTCCCTCTTTCTCTCTCTTTCGCATCACTGAGTCACTGCTCTGCTGGCGTCGCTGCTTTGTTTCGTCCTCTGATTTTGATCGCTTCACTCCGAAAGCTGAGCTGCTTACTGCTGATTCACATATTCATTCATAAAACTTTCAAAGTTTTCCTGTTGTCTGCATATAGATAAAAGCGCAACAAAAAGCAAACACACAAACAGAAAGACGAAGACAGACGACAGATGACGATGAGAAGTCGTCATTTGATTTGCGATTACACGCAATTCTCTTATGCGGAAGTCGTTGGACTTGACAACAACAACAACATAAAAGTAACAAGAACAACGCAATGTTGGTGGCCATTTTATTATGTTCACTTTATTGGAGAACTTATTCCTTTGTTTCGCACTTATTACACACACACACGTAAGAGCATGCATATGTTAATTCGCACGAATATGTGTATGTATGTGTGCGAATATGTATTTGTTATTTCGACCCAGCAGCGAAAAGATCTCATTGCGAATTGATATCTTAATCTTAAGCAATAGTTAAAAGATATAGTAAAACAGATGTGAAAAACATGCATTTAAGAAATATGTAATAAATGTGGGCACAGCTTTTGCTGCTGCAGCTTTCGCTTTATCAAGCTTTGTGCTTGACTTAGAAGCTTCAGCATGTAACTCTTACTAGATAATGAATTACTTTATGTGCATTCAGAATGCATTCGGTAATGAGGGTCAGTCACTATCTCGATGCTGGGAAGTTGAGCGAAAAGCTTACATCAGCCATAGGTACACACCTATCTACACATGCGCATAAATATACATATACACTCATATGCATATATGTGTGTATGTTCGTAATGTGGCTGATAGGGGCGAGGAGAGGCAAAGTTGTTTTATTTTTTTTTGTCGCCTATTAACTGAAACTCAACAATCTCAAGGTCTTGCGTCAGCGCCTCATGTGTGCAATGTTGTGTGGGGTCAGGCAATATGAATACATATGCACACAGGTACATATATATATATATACATATATATGTATGTAAGTGTGTTGTATGTGCATGTAATAAATGCATACACACCTACACACACACATGCAAACACCTGGTCCACAAAGAAAGACAAATTAATTGACGTAGCTGTTGTTTTTGTTCTTATTTGCTTCTCTTTATAACTCTCCATTGTATTCGACCGTCTGCCTGTGTGCCTGTGTGTGTTGGATATGTGTGTGTTTCTGTGTGTTGGTATCTGTTTTGCCAAGCATTCTATCCCGCTGCACGATCGGCAGTAGGTTCAAGGCCAACGCCTGAAAGGTTCAAAATGTTCATGCTACACATGTATGTGTGTGTGTGTAGAGAAAGGAACGCAAGGAACGATGCATACATACATGCTTACACCACGCCCACATATACACATACACAAGGGAAACTTATCGCTGTTGTTGTTGGGCAGCGATTAGTGGACGTTTATGTAATATAATACTACATGGGGGCGCTGCAGATAAGGGCAAAGCTTGCACACACACTCACACAAATACATAAGCAGTAAATGCAAATAACCACACTTGCCTGCACACATGCACACATACATATTTATTTATAAGTTGCGTACGTGTGCGTGTGACAAGACCACATTCTAGATTACATAAAGCAGCGCAGAGACAGTCGCGTCTACAACAAGATCAGACAGCGACGCCAGACACAAATGCAGTGCAAACCAAAATTCTCACTCCCTATCTCACTCACGCACACACACACGCATGCTCCAGCGCAAAAATGTTCTGTGTTTTCTTTTTTTGCAACAACACAAACAGCGCAGTCGTCGCCTCTGCGTGCGTGTGTGTGTGTATGCTGGTGTGTGTGTTTGTGCGGTCGCCGAGTTAATGCACTCCAAAGAGAAGTTCAAGGCTGAACAAATCAGTCGCCGCTCTCTCAGTTTGTTCATGTTCATGGCGTCAAGGCATAAACACACACACACATACACACACGTATGCACATATCCAGGGCAGAGTGAGAGAGCACTCTTGCATATGCCTGCGTATTTGTTTCCAACACGATAATTTTTTTAGCTGCAGCGCAATACAATAAGAACCAACAACAGGCTAGAACGAGATAGAATGCGAGAGTTAACGTATTATTTACATGTGAATGTGTGTGTACATGCATATTTAAATTAGTAACTTTAAATTTGGCCAGCTGGCTGCAAATGTGTGTACGTAAATGTAAATATATTAAAGTTGATATATAATAAATTATATAAGCACAAAGGCACAAATAATATTTATTACGGGAACAATTACAGCACTTGGCGTCGCTTTCATGACCAAGCCACGCCCATTTTTACTTAAATAAGTAGGTACATTATATTTTTTATGCGTATGCGTTTACACAGATACATACACACACACACATATATTCTCATATTCCTGACCAGCACCAACTTGACTACTTATGTAATACAATAATAATAATAATATTAATTTGAAACATTTTCTTATTATTATAATCAAAATAAGACTTTAAAATTCTCAATTTCTATAGTATATATTTAAGCATAAAATAAACATTGAAGATTTCGAATAAAAAGCACAGAATAATCGACATATGCGAAAAGCTTTACAAACTTTTATGTTTGTAAATACACATACACATATACATACACACTTGTAGGTCGATCGCTCCTTGAGCTTTTCTGGATTCCACTGGTAATGCTCTTGACAACAGGGCTCTTCAAGCATTGCCCGTTAGTCAGCGAAAATTTTAGGGCTGCAACGGTGATGACTAATTATTTTAATGTCTAAAGTTCAAAGGTCAGATGTGTAACAATTATTTATACAATATGCGCGTAATAATTTGTGATTAACCAAAAATGAACCATTTGCTGTTGCCTTTGTTCGCCTTAGCCAGCCAGCAAAACATGTACAAATGCATAAAATATAAATATGTATATATACATATATGTGTGTGTGGATACTAATTAACAGCTAGCCATAAAAAGCGCTTAGGTCATGTGGTGTCTATCGGTCGATGGCACCGCGACTGCAAAAAGTTCATACACATTTTTAATATTGCATGCAAAGTTCAAGTTTTTGGGCGCAACAGTTTGAGTTCGTTTCGTCTCGCTTCGATTCGTTACTGTTGTTGTTGTTGCTGTTGTTTTTATTGGCACATTTGCTCACGCTGCAACTGCGCAAATTGTTTAACAGCGCACGAAGGGAAAGAAGGAGCGCGCGTGATTAAGCGACAGAGAGAGAGAGAGCAAGCCAGAACGTTTTCTGGTTTATTGAATGACCAATCAACCTACTGCTTGATGCGGACTGCGACCGCGACTGCAGCCAGGGATCGTGGAATGGGGAATGAGAAACGAGGGAATCGGAATGGGGATTGTGGGGATTGGGGCCTGTCTGCCTGCCTGCCGCTGCGCGCCATCTGTTGTCGTTGCTCTAAATTTAGCATTTCTGTTGAATTCTGTGCGCTGCCTGCGCCGTTGGCATTTTCTCCTATATAGGGATAATATGTTCTTATTGCTTGCCTATCCCCATTCTAGGCAAATAAATACATAAACACTTGCAATTACATGCACATTAACATACACAAGCATATGCATATGCACATGCAAGTGTGTGTGTGTGTGTCGGTTGTGTTCTTGGTGTATTTTTTTGCATGCATTTTGTTTTTGTTTTTTTGTTGCCTTCTGCTGCGCATTTCATTCTTATTCTTCGTTTATTTCGTAATAATCGCAACATCCGCTAAGAGTGGCGAGCTGTCTTCTCTTCTCTCTCTTTCTCTTTCTTTCTCTCTCTTTGTGTATCTGCTGTAAAAGGCATCGTTCTTTGTTGGCAAGCAGATTGCGTCTCGGATCGGGCAATATGCTGTTTTCAGTGCGCTTTCTTATCGCTGCATGCATTATATAATTGCATTTATAAGTATTTATTGTATATATATACTTTTAATATTAATTTTAAATATGCATAAGCCATACGTTTTATTTATAATTCAATAAATATTTAATCTAGTAGGAATTCAATAACAAAAACAAAGTCAATCCAAATACAAAATGTTTATGTTTATGAAAAGGAAGAGTAAAAGGGGTGAAAGAGAGAGGTAAATAAATGTGTGGCAAATATTTTTGTAGCTTAGAAAATAACGTACGAGTTGCAAATTGTACGAGTTTTCTAAAAAGCCAAGTGGTTAGTAATAGTACACATAATGGCAATAAGCGACAATTGTAGAAGCAACAGCAACAACAACAACAACAACATCAGCAGCAACAATTAGTAAAGAAAGAAAGAAATTTGGAAAGTTTGTCAGTTTGCTGAAATGCATAATTCATTTGGCCAACGTTCGTGGTTCGACAGTTTGTTGTACAGTTGTACAGTTGACACATTAGCTGCGATAGACGCGACACAGACAACAATTGCAAAATGGCCGACTTAAGAATGAAGTCGCCGCAGCCAAGTGAAAAGCCAAAGCCAAAGCCAAAAAGTGCCAGCGCGAAAGCAAATTGCCAATCAACTAGAGAGCGCGAGAGAGTGAGAGAGAGAGATAGATAGAGAGGGGGAGAAAGAGAGGGAGACCCACGACGTATGTAAGAAGATGTTGTCAAAACAACAAATGAAGCGCATTGTGCAAAACTTTTACCCTGGCCTCGGTCTTGCTGTGGTTATTGACACCGCAGCCGCATACAAACAAATGCATATGTGGTAGATGTGTGTGTGTGTGCGTGTGTGTACATATGGCTATGCGTTGCTTCTACGCGGCAAGAAGAAAAATTAATTAAACAATCAATTGGCGTAACACTTTCTCTTCTTGAGCAATAAAAAAAGAAAGAAAAAACAAACAGTAGATCTTTATAACGTTGCTTTTAATGAGCATTGGGCGTGAGTGAACGTTCTAAACCGGTGTTTGCCATAGTTGTGTCGTCGTCTTCTCTTGCAACGCGCAACGCGTAACGCGTATTATATTTTATGTTTTCACCAGCAGCTCAAATGTAGAACAGCCATCAAACACACACAAACGAAAGCTCAAAGCATGTTTGAGCCGCAACCTGCATGAGCGAGCCGAGAGACAGAGCCCCGAAAGCAAAGCCGGGCACTAGGTAAGCGAGCGCAACAACAACAACTCAAACGTCAACCGGTTTCGTGTGCTCTGAATTTGAAATTCGGTTTGTGTGTTGTGAGCGGTGTGAAGACGTAAAGACGAAAAGAAGGCAGCGCAGCTCAGAGCGACTGCGGTGAATGATGACGCTGCTTGAGCTTTGTTACGTTCTTGAGCTGATCTTGCCGCAGCAGAAGTTTCTTTTGTGTGCGTGTGTGTGTGTCTATGTTTGAGTGAGTGCGCTGCTGCCACGCAAGGTAAATACACAAATCCGTTATTTGACCCAATTCTAAACTGGAAACGAAAGACGAAAAACTTCAAAAAAAAGTAACAAAAGGAAAAAAAACACAATGTTGCAGCGTCAGAACGTTAACGTTAAGCGAGCTGCGCACACACATGTATGAGTTGTCACATGTGAGTGTGTCTTGCGTGAAAGTTTCGTAATTACATGATGTGTGTTTGTGTTTGTATGTGTGTTAATCGAGTGCTCAGTCGGCCTACTTTAACGGTGAAAGTAAGAACGAGCCGCGCTCGCTAAGCTTTCAGCGCTGTTTCTGCCTTGCCTTCTTCTTTATTATCATTCTTATTGTAATTGATTACATAAGACGAAAAATCTTTGCGCGCTCTCTTTTGGGAATGCTTCGCTAACTCTGCGTTGCGTTGTGTTGAGTTGAGTTGCGTTGTCAAATTGACAGACTGACTGACTGACTGACCCATTGATCATCGTCTCTCTTACGGTTCTTGTTCTCAGCTTTAGCTTCTGCTGACTGAGACACTGCTGTTGTTGGCGCATAACGGTATTGTGGACTCGAAAAGTGTCCATAATAATGCTGTTTACCTAATTCCGAAAAACTTGTTGAGCATTCCGTCTCTCTCTATATCGTTGCGCTAATCGCTCTGTATACTTTGTGTGCCATATTCACCGCTTGCCATTTGACCCAATTAAGCTTTTTCTATTCAAATATGTGAGAATGCAGGTGTGTGTGTGTGTACTTAAGTGCTTTTTCTTCTGACATTACATAATTGCTCACATTTTGAGGTTATTCTTTAAGAGAAATGGAATTGAGTTTTCGCCATGCTTATTTTGTGTGTCAAATCGTTCAATTAAATGCAATTAGTGATTTATTTGTTATGAAACAGAAATAGAGTCTATAGATTCGTCTATAGATATATATATAAATATAATATATAAATATAATACAAAAATTAATAATTAAATTGAAAGTAATAAGATATTTATTTGTTATGAAACAGAAATTAAATTTTTTTTATGTATAAAACGAATATAAAAATGTATAATTAAATTAAAACTAGATTGTGAGTTATTTGTTATGAAACAGAAATAAATAAATAAACATAGAAATGAATTTCTATTATTTTCTGAGAAGTAACACCTACACACACATATGCATAAATATTCACACACAAATGCTTACATATTTACTGTTATTGACATTTAATGGCGAAGCGTTAATAATTAAGCAATTAACAGCTTGGACTCGATTTTTGCCACAACACAATGCCAAACATATTATGTGAAATTCTAATAATAATTTCATTACAAAAAAGAAAGCCACAAAAAAAAGCTATTCATTTTCTTGTTATTTCTGCTGCTGCTGCTGCTGAGCTTTGCGTCGCTGTCGCTGCGTGCATTGACTTTCCATTCTTGTGGGAGTATGGGCTGTTGCGGGGGGTGGAGGGGGTCAAAAGCTTTTCAAGTCATAAATACATGCATGATCATGCATGATACATTTTACATATAACAGTTTCATTATTCTAATCGTTTTCCTAACGAAATGGAAAAATGAGAAATATTAAAATAAACAACACATAAATATTATAAAATTACTTCTTGTACATATTGCCAGATTTCTTTCATACGCAAAATAACCACAATAAAAACAACAACAACAGCAACGTAACGCAAAAGTTGCACGTTAAAAAGAAAGCAGAAAGCAGCAATTCGTATTGCGCGTAGATCTTTCTACAAATGACGCGTGAGTTCTGCGCGTCGCAAGAGAGCCCCCAATTAATATTACACTGCTACTCTCTCTCTCGTGTGCTCTCTTAGACACACACACACACGCATAAGCTCTCTCTGTTTTTTTGGCTTTGCAATCGATCGTTGAACTTTGGTTGTGAAAACTAGAGCAAGACCCAAATTTCTACAAAGCTTCGAGTCTTTGACATCGCATTGCGCATTAAGTGTGTGAGCATGTGTGTTTGTGTGTATTAGTGTTATCAGCTTCCCTCTCTGTTCCTCGCACACTCTGATTGGGACAACGATGGCTGCTTTCTTTCTTTTGTCAAGTGATTTCTCAATTGCGACTCTCTTCTAGTCGTGTGATAAAAAGAAAACAACTCTGAATTTTTTTGGGTATTTATTATTATGTGTCTGATAAGCGTTAAAATAAAATAATCTGTGGATATGTGTCACACGTACTACAAAATAGTACAAAAAAATAAATAAACAAAACAAAGAACCCAGAAGAAAATATAACAGATTGTTATCAAACGAATAAGTGGATAAATGTAAATATTTATATAAGAAGCGTAAATATTTATACATACATACATGTATATGCATGCACACAACGGAATATCCACCTTTCACATATGTGTGCGTGTGTAAGTGAGCTTTGGCGTGAAAGTTATAAGCCAACACTTTTTTGTTGAGATTTTCGGTTCGCTCTGCCAGAATAGCAGCATGCGGAGCGGAGAGCGGAGGCATGGGGATAACATCGAGGAGGATGAGTGCGAGCGAGCGAGCAAGTGAGTGAGTGAGTAGAGCTGGCTGCGTGTGCGTCGTTTACGGGCAAGTTCATTCACATTTGCACTCATTACGCGGCCAAAGCTAAAGCCAAAAAGCAACGCCAACGCTGACGCTGACGCCAACGTTGACGTCGCTGCTCTTGAAATTGAAACTGTTGCAGACAACCGAAAAAACTGCAAGGGTCGCACACACACAACCACGCGCTCGCACACATGTACGCACTTATGTTCGATATCGAACCAGCAATGCCTTTGTTCGATGTCGAATCAATCAAGAAATTAGGTTTTTTTTGTTTGGCGTTGCGTATTTTTGCGCACAATCACGTTGCAGCTTTCAGTTGTAGCCCAGGATTTTTATCGTTTCATAATAAAAGCGCCCCTCGTCATGTAAGAAAGTAATGTGCTAGCAACCCCTCTAATCACTTTTGGGCGCACAACACAACACACTCGTGGCGTGTGTGCAACGTGAGAACGACACACAATACAATGTGCAATTTTCCAATACGCTTGCTTCAGCTAACCAACCTGTTCAATAGTAGGCCAGCAGAAAATTACATCGAACTTGGCCGACGTTGTCACGTTTGCCGCGTCAACCACTCACGTTTTTTATTCCAGCGTAGCGCAAGCCTCGCAACGTATTATCGTAACGCTGTGCTGTGATTTGCTGTGCTGTTCTGCCCGGGAATGACGGTTGGGTTACATTCGTATAAGTTATGTGTATTGGGTGGGGGAGTGCGTGGAGAAGGGGGGATTTGAGAATGTTGTTGATATGCCGTGTGTGGATTTGGTAATGCCGTGCTTTTATGCTTTCTCACGTTGCAGAGCCAACAACAACTGCCACACAACTCTCCAGAAAAATCGTTGGCGCTCAAAGTGCTTTCGGGGTCATATTGGGTGGGCGAACCAATTTGGCTCCAAGCAACTCCAAACAACTCTCTGCCCTGATCATGGCCAAGAAAAGCTTTCTAGCTTGTCGTGCAGCCAGTAATCATGTGTGTATGAAAAAGAAAAGAAAAAACTACAATTTAGAAGCAGATCAGCCTGATAATGAAGAAGCTTGAAAAATCCAGTTGACTTTCTAGTTGAAAACGGGGTCACTTCGTAAGCTGGACTGAAAACAAAAGTTCGAATTAGAAAAATAGTCTTATAATGGATACTAGCTACTGGTGTTGATCATACGAAGTACAGCAGTCGCTCGAATATTAGATATTACAGTTATCAAAGCTCTGCACATATTTATTTATATAGAAAAATCATTCAATCAGTTGCTCAACTCGCACTGTAATATTAATGAAGACTTTCTGATTGCAGACCGTAATTTATGTGGGTATAACTTATAGTAGATATATATATAAACAATAAATATGCATAGATTATAAATATATGTTTTGATAAAGTCTGGTTCCTTAAGATATTATGGAATTCTATACCCTGCACCTATTGAATATGATTAAGAAGTAGTGCTAAAATTGCCGTATGATCTCAGAGACTATATATATAGCTAAAGATTTTTTATTTGTAATATAACTTATCGCTTACTCCAAGAGTCTTATCGATAACTGTCATCGTTTCGCGCATAGCGATACAAATCGATTACCGATTGCAGTAGAAGTCTCAATTTTAAACATATATCTTTTTTATTGGGCATATAGATAAAATTACATAATAATGATTATTTTTTATATATTTTATTAAGTAAGCGATCTTAGCAGCTGGGAAGAAAATCATATTTCCATACAGGCAGCAAGGACTTTGGCTCCAGCATATCTCCTAGTCGAGATCTTTCGACGTACTTGTTACGCAGGCACTCGCAAAGATTTTCCCATAAATGAATGTCATTCATTTGTTACTCAACTTAAGTGTCAATTAGAAATGTTCTTATCAACAGAACGGGGCGAATTTATAGCCACTTACCACAAACATTGTTGCAAATCAAATCAAAAATAATAATAAGAATGTGCCTTATCTATATATATATATATACATATATGTATACATATACGCCTTTACGTGTTTGGGATTCAGATCAAAATTGGACTGTCACCACACGACGGAAGTCTGTACGAGCCAAAAATGTTGAATTTGACTGTGTTCCAGAACTCCAAATCCTTGTCCCAGTGGGTTTCGGCGAACGTCATCCTAGTCCCTTTCTTTTTTGCGGTTATAAAGGGCTTCTTCCGTGGTACTCGGTCATTGAAGCCATGTTTCATCCTGCACCTGTTGAGTCACTTTTGGAGCCGATAGCCTGGGATTTTCGCTTATTTTCCTGATTATCCTCCGCTCCTCCTCTTCGGTGAAAATCTCGAATGACGTTATACACAGTTGAGTAGCTCAGATTGACCATTTCAGCTATTTGGCGATGTGAATATCCGATTTTGAAGGGTGCCAGGATGAGTTTCCGTTGTGCAATGGTAGTCTGTTTGTCCATAGTCCTTGTTGGCTTATTGCACCCGAGATGCAGGATAAAAGTAAACTGACTACGAAGGATTGGTCTATTTATACCGGAAATACTCAACTTTAGGTACAAATTCCCAGGGTCCACAATGTACCAGGTCCAAATAGGTTGTCACCTAAAAATGGGGTACTTTTTTACATAATCCTACCTAGAAGGTGGAGAAACGTAAGTTTTTTAGGGTCATACATTCATATTGGTGGTTAATCCATGTATCTAATGGATATATATGTATATATATACTTTATTATAGAGTTGCTACATTATAAAGACAAACATTTATTGCGCCCTCTTCACAATGTGATAAACAACGAAACGCTAACAAATGCGATTACACGGACAGAGACAGGGACAGGGGCAGGGGCGGAGTGAGGAGCAACAAAAATAATACGTAGATCTGGAGACATTATGTAAGCACTACAATGTATGACTAAATAAACAACTGATTGACTGATAGACTTGTTGACTTGGCGAATTAGCTTTGCTGTTATACACTGAATTGTGGCAGGCGAGACAGCTCGAACAGCAGATACCCTGTAGATAGCAGGGTTACAGTTGATCAATAATATGTCGGGGTATATTATATATTAATTGGAAGTCAAAAGCTGAATTCGATTTTTATCGATTATCGATAGTTATCAGTTATCGATAAATAGAGTTACACTTGATCTGCCTAGGGTGAATGAGAATATATATTTCACATTTGAAGTATATAGCTATCTGAGTCAGACGAACATGGCTCATCAGCCTTGACTGCTGATGGTGATCAAGAATATATATCTTCTTCAAATTTCACGACAAAATTCTAAAATCCTCAAAATGGAAATGTCTTATTTGAAAAATCCGTCGAATCTTGACTGAATACTTTTTGGAAAAGCTGAAATTGAGTATATTTGTGGATTAGTCAATAATATTCGATATAATATTTTAGGGTACATTTTTTCTGAGTGTACATCCATTCTTTCTGTATAAGTAAGGTTATTTAAGAGTTAAAAGTTATATACAAACGTTCATTCCTGATGCTGATTCGCCACAACAACAAAATGGAACAAAAGCCGAGACTGATTATGTAAAATGGGAAATAAATTCTTATCAGAGAATTCTTGCTGTGGTTTTCCAAAGCAGAGGCGAGTACAAATGTCGGGGCCTAAGCGGAAATATAATAAAAATGCAGCCGAAACTCGAAATAAATACTAGATTAGAAAGTTTGTGATTTGATGTCCAAGCACTAGAAATAACTAATTGTAACTGTAATAATAATCATTGTAAATATGTATTCATATCTTAAAGTATTATAATAAATATGTGCCACAATAATGCAATCAAAGTTAAGTTCATGCTGGTTAATATATATATAATATAGTTATGTATTTTTGTAGCTTATATATTATGTGCTTATGTGTTTATGTATTATGTATTTATATATTAATAATTTATTTATTCTTTGAATGATTTTTATGCGGGTTGAAAAAAGGGAACAATGAAGTTGAAAGAGGCTAATTATATAGCAGGCAGATGACGGCATATCTTACTATAAGTATATATATATTCTGGATCATCGTCTTTCTGCCTTTCACTATATAACAGACTATAAGAGGAATAAAAATGCTCGTTTAGATTCTTTATCGATAACTATACTCAATATGCAAATATCGATATTCGATAGCAGCAAGTGTCAGTCTTCCATTTGATGGATAAGCTGTGAAAAAATCATTAAAATCGGATGAGAAACGCAGATTCTGCAACCAAAATCGTAATTTCAAATCGCGATTTTCAATCGGTTATTTATGAGTGAACTCATAATTCAAATGAATCAATTATACGAGTGCACTAATTATACAAATAGCAGCTAATGACATTCAAGAATACTTAATCCTAATAATAAATGGAGGGACAATTGCATAATCCAATTGGGTTTGCTGCTCAATATTCAAATGCACTCGGTCGGGGTGTGGTTGGTGGAGAGGGGGGTGGTTGGCAGTGCACTAATTATTCAAGAAACAATTAATGAAATTCAAGAATACTTAATCCTAATAATATTGAAAAACAATTGCATAATCCGATCCAAAGTAAATCATTGTCAAGCTCAATATGCTGCTTTCAGTGCTCTGCTCGCTATCTTGGATAATTAATTCGTATTTTTGCGAGAATTATCAAGCACCCAGTTGGACGAGTACACGTGAGTCAATTCTCTCACGTGGGGTGGCGTTATTTGTGCACATGCCCAGCATCATCAGAATCCCAGCACTCAAAGAGAGACAGAGCACAAGAAAGAGATAGAGAGAGAAAAAGAGAGAGGGAGAGCACATGGCACACAGGTAATCAGCTACGAAAAGGTTTGCTCACGTTGTGTGTAGGGGAGTGACGGAAAATGTTACACTGCAAGCATGTGCATGTGTCTGTCTGTGTGTGTGCAAAGACGTCAAAGTGTTACGAAACAGCAAAAGCAACGTAATATAAGCTATCGACAGTAAATGGCTAACCATGCTCAGCTCAGAACTCGCCCAACCCCTTTTCCTTCCGAGCCCCACTCACGACACGTCCCTTTTGGGTTCTATTTATAATTGATACTTGCTGGGCAAGTAGTGTTTTTGTTGTGTTGTCGTCGTCGTTGTTGGTCACGTGTTCGCCAATGTGCTGTTGGCAGTGCATCGCTCCCGCGGCATCGAACTCACATGTTCGAGACTTGAGTTTGCTATGGAAATCAACATTTTTTGTGCGCTTGCTGTGGTTCTTATTGCTGTACTTGTTGTTCTTGTTGCTATCGCATTCGCACTCGCATTCGCCATTGAGATTGGCTTAAGTAATAAGTGCAACAACAACAACGGCAACTATTTGGTCAGACTATAGTGCGAGTGGGTTGACAAGAGACGTGGGTCGGCGGAGGGGAGATTAGCTGTGAAACTGACAAGACATTGATTTCAGTTACACACACACACACACACATATGTACAGATATTCTAGTTGATGATGTGGTTGCTTTGCAACGTGCTAGCTGCTTTATAAATAATATGTTCTAGCTGCCAAGTGGTCGACTAGCGCATACTCTGTATTTTATTTTTATTCTAATGGATACACTTAGCTAGCTTGTCAGATTTGTTCCCTCTTCACAAAACAAATTAGAATGCTTTTGTTGAGGGAGTTCGACTAGAAAATACCCTGTAAAAAATATACAAGTTGCTTTCGTGTTTCTCATTATCGCATTATTTCACAATACCGGTTAGAAAGTTATACGTTTTAAATTTTGTATGCTATTGAAAATCGATTTTAATCGAAATTCTGAAAACTATGCAAGTTATCGATAAAATGTACTTATGTAGAAATTTATATCTTTATAATGTTGGACTTCATTGCTATTGATGTTTCTCGAGAATATATAACTTATTCAATGCGTTGCAAACTTAACCACAAAATTTAAATAAATTATAATAAATAAATTCTTATTAGAACAGCAAAAGTCAAACATTCTTTTTGATTAATTGCTACTCGTAATATATTTTCCAAAAAAATGTCAAACATTTTCCGCCAATATGCCGGTTTTCGAATATTAAATACTAAGCATGAAATATGCCAATTAATATTAATTTTTTATGCTATTCCATTTGTTGACTGTTTATTATTGAATATTCGCTTCTATATATATATAATATATAACGTATATATACATATAAATATGTAAATAGGTGTATGTATATATGTATTTGATTCGTTGTTTGTTTTGTCACTTGCTCAGCTAGTGGCGATTATTATATAATGGTTTTCTGATTTATTGGGCTTACGAAAGCGCTGCTGAATAATATGTGCATTCAGCAAATACATATATATATCTATAAATATATACGTAAATATCGTATGATATGTTTATGTATGTATATATCTTTTGTATGTATGTATAGGTGAGTACAATTACCGAATGTGATCAGGGCATTACATCATGTCTTATTCAGAACTAGAACACTGTGACACACACTCAACCATATATATATATATATATGTATATATATATATATATATATATACATAAATGTATTAATGCATTTTGTATACCTTTAGCCTACTTTTCATACAGTTATGGGACACCGAACTAGAAATCATAATGTATATGAAAATTTCGATTAGATTAGATTGGATGAAAAAGATATAACGAATTTCCTAGACCCTATTAAATTCAATAAGGTGGGCGTTATTTGAAAATAATTGTGATAACAAATTGATTGATAAAAAGTAGGATTTTTTTTCGTTTTTTAACTGGTTATTATTAAGTATTTAATTTATGGAACCCATAAAAACTCTATAAATAGCCGCAGAGTGTAAATAGACCTCAACTGTTTACCATCTGAAAAGTAAGTGATTAAATTCCAATATATAGGTAAAAAACAGTTATAGAAACCTTCAACCCTCTGACGAAGTTTCGATACTACTACGTGCAACATTTTCGTTCTTGCGATGTTTTTGTATAAGTCGCTTGCGTCATCACAAGACAGCAACCAGCAGCTGCCTTACGTACATACATACACACAATGCAACAGAAAAAAAACACCTTCCGTCTTTATCGCCGTCATCGTGTTCGTTACCCCAACAGGCAACAGTCACCCAACCAATCCGCCACCCTCCACAACCTGGAACGAACACACGGGGCACAGTCACGTTCTAGTTTTGAAATGTGCAGCTCAAAATGTTTTTCAGATTGACGCTGATTACTCAACTCAAGAGAACGGAGCAACGAATAACGAGAAACGGCAATGTGATCGAGAATCGCTTGCAACGCGCAATAGGCAGCAACAAGCAGCAAGCAGCGCACCAGTTGCGACTCCAACCAGATTCCAACCAGCTAATTTCACTTTTACCCATGGCTCGCAGCGCAGCTATGTTCTTGCTGCGAACATGTTCGAGCCGACGACGTTCGATGTTCGAACCGAGTCGCGTGTCGCTACTGCGTGCAGTGGCAACGTGACCGCGGCTACTATTCGACGGCGGCTGTCGAGTGAAATGCTTTTACAAATTCAATTGCGATTCAGCATTCGTTCGAAGCGGTCGTGAATGCGCTCGCGAATTGCGCTCCTATACTGAATGAAGTGCAATCTACTACTGGCGATTTAAAGTCCCAGACAAGAAAAACCGTTAAAAGTGTTTGTGAGACGCCCACTTAAAAAAAGAATATCAGCCAGCTAAAACTTCAATAAAGAAAAGCAAAAATATTCTGATTGGAATGCAATTGCCAAGTGATTAAAAACTAAAAGGAAAAAAACTGCCAAGTTCTAAATTCGAAATCGACACATTACCGTTATAATTTCGAATTTTATGTGCGATTTTCAAATGGATAATAAAAATTGTGATTAAAAAAAACTTGTAATTACACGAGAAAACATTATGTCGATAGTGTGTCCGTTAGAGAAAAAGTTGAACATATTCCAAGAGACTGCAAAAGCCACAAATTTGTTTATAATCAATCACAACAACAACAACCACAACTGCACGGATAAACTGTACAACAACAACAATAGAAGTCGCTATACGCAGTTTTGCACAACAACAGCAACAAAACATAAAGCACAATGTAAGTGCAATAACAAATTTAACAAAAACAACAGTGCCAAAAATGTGTTTATTAGTTAACAACGCAAAACAACAAACTCATGCGAAATAAATAAATACACAGAGAGAAAGAGAAAGAGTGAGGGAGAGAGTGAGTGCTAGGGTGAGAGCGCAGCAGCAGCGCGCTTAGTCATTTTGTTTTTGTGAATTTCGACCCAAGCAGTGACTGCAGCAGCGCAGCAGCGTCGACGTAAAAAATAAAAAAAAAAAATGTCGGCGTAGGAGTCGTAGGGGTTGCCGGCGGCAGCGACGCTGGCAGCGTCTGGCTGCTGACGTGAGTAAGCCAGTTTATGGCTAAACGAGTATAAATGTGTGTGTGTGCGTCTGTGTGTGTGTGTATTGTAGCACATTGAACTGCAAATGCCAATTCGATGGTCACGGTGAGGGTGAGGCGACAACGAGACAAAGACAACAACAACAATAAAAACAGCAACAACAAGAGCAAGAGAGAAACACAAACAGCCAAATCTCGCCGTGTGATTTCTTGTTTACGTTGCTATTCTAGGTATGCATGTGTGTGTGCATGAGTGAGGCTACGTGCGCTTGTATTTGTTTTGTCTTTGTTAGGACTGCTGCTGCTGCTGTCGTCTAATTCGTTGATTCTTGCATCATTTGCCGTAATCATTGTGTAAATGCTTCGCCGCATTAAAAATGAAAGCAAATGTGCATACACACATACATACAAACATACGTTTGAACTTCGAGTGGGTTCTTTGTTTGTCTGTATGTATGTCGGTAGATTTTTTGAGTGTGTTGAGTGTTAGAGAAAGAGGGAGAGGAGTGGAGATGAGAGGGTTTGAGCAAGGGCAAGGCCAAGGACCAGACAAAGAAGCGCAAATGTATGCGTGTGTGTGTTTGGCCAGACAAGATCGTATTAGACTGTGTGGCGTTGATTGCAATTGCTTTTGTTTTGTTTTTCAACTGCGATTGGCGATAAGGGAAAAAAGTCAACTATCGAATTGCGAATTTACAAAATGATTAATTAGTTGAGGCATATCAATAATAAGGGGCTGACGTAAACTTCAATCGCGTTTAATATTGAAATACAATTTAAAAAATGTTTAGCAGAACAGAATAGTTTTGAAATGCAAAAGTTTTTATAGTCATTTGTTAAAATATACACTCAGCTAATAATTATTTAAGAGACGCTTATTAAAATCAATCATTTTACGCATTCAAAAAATGTATAAATTTACTACCCAATTTTTATTTAAGCCTTGAAGACTATATTTTATTTCTTAAGAAATCAATTTTTATATATTCAAATTTATAACTACTCAATTTTTATATGTTGGAGGAATTATTGTTATTTGTATTTTACTTTAAAAACCAATCTGTGGTTTATAATTAAGAGGTCATCGAAATAATAAATCATTTTATTTATATAACAACAAATTATAAATTGATTATTTTTCTTTTGCATTAGAAATCAATCTGAGGTTTTGTAGTATCCAATTATTTTTCTAGAATTCATCAAATATTAAAATTTATTTAATAAGAGGCCAGCAAAGTAATAAATCATTTATTTACATAAGAAAATTATAAATGAACTATGAGGTATAAATTAGTTTTTCCACAACTCATCAGTATTATAACTCAATAGAATATTAATTAATTTAAGCTTACTGTTGTATTTTTACAGTTACACACGGTTACGCGGATCAACACCATCATCAGTACAGTGAACACCCGCAGTTGAGGGACAGCGAGTATTTAACGCATCAACTGTTGCTCAAGCAGGAGCAGCAGGAAATGCCCGAGGTGCTCGCCGGCCAAGGTCACGGCAAAGTGTCCGCCTCCATGATGAACAGCGTAAGGATGGCGACCATATCGCCAACGCTCTCCATGAACGGCAGCTCCAACGAAGCCACCAATTGTAAGTGCCCGAAATAGCGAGCCTCAAGCAAAGAATGGCTTTCTAATTTTTGTTCTCCCTCCTCTCTGCTGCAGTGCATCCGCTGTCCATGTATGGTGGCTCGATTAGTCCACAGTCGAACGACAGTGGCATGTCCGATGGACACAGTCACGGTCATAGTCACGGCCTGGGCAAATTTGGGCCGGGCAATGCCGGCTATGCGCAACAGGGCAACGGTGGAGGTGGAGGAGGCTCCCAATCCACGCTGACAGCCGCACAAAAGGAGCTCTTCTCGCAGCGCAAACAGCGCGAATTCACACCGGACAACAAGAAGGACGAGAGCTACTGGGATCGGAGGAGACGCAACAATGAGGCAGCTAAACGGAGTCGCGAGAAGCGACGCTACAACGATATGGTCCTGGAGCAGCGTGTCATCGAGCTGACCAAAGAAAATCATGTGCTCAAGGCGCAACTGGATGCCATACGCGACAAGTTCAACATCTCCGGTGAGAATCTGGTGAGCGTCGAGAAGATACTCGCCTCGTTGCCCACCAGCGAACAGGTGCTCAGCAATACGAAGCGCGCCAAGATGAGCAGCAATTCCTCCGCCTCCTCCTCATCATCATCCGCATCCTCAACGTCCTCCTCGTCGTCCATGTCGGGCTGTTCTCCAGCGGGCGCTGATGGCGGAGGCGGCGGTGGCGGTGGCAACAGTTCACCCACAACACACACACACAGCAGCTATGGCGGCACACAGGCACCGCCACTCTCGCCAATCATCTATGCAGCCAACAGCCGCTTGAATGAGTCAGCTGGCGGACCAGTGGCAGCTGTTGCAGCCAAGAGTGCTCATCATGTGCAGCAGTTGCAACATGCAGCACAACCAACAGCAGCAGCAGCACCCCCACCGCCAGCAGCAGCAGCAGCACAGGCAGCCACACACACACACCCACACACACACTCACACGCCCACCCATATCAGCAGCAGGTGCAACAGCAGCTGCAGCAGCAGCAGAATCCCATGCATCATCAGGATGCAGCGCCCGCCATTGCCAATCTGCATGTGCTGCAACAGGCGCTGCATCGCAATGTGCGACCCGAGGATTTGGACAGTCTGCGCAAAGTTGTTGCCGTCGGCGCACTTTACAATGCGGCCGGAGTCGGTGCCACGCCCTCGCCTGCCGGCAGCAATGCCATTTATGCGCCAGGACCTGCTGCGTCTGCTGCCGCAGCTGCGGCGTATGTGGCCATTAGCAAGGAGCAACTGGAGGTGGCCAGCTATCTGCAGAGTCACAATGTGGTCGTCGAGACCAACAGCGTCAGCAGCAGCGGCGGTGCCGTCGATGCCGTCAGCAGCAGTTGCTCCTCGGTTGTCAGCTCAGCTGCTGCCAGTGTCTTGAATCTGTCCAGGAGAGGCGCCTGCTCCTCGCCCAGCTACGAGCATATGCTTTCCTCGACCACATCGTCCACGTCGTCCGTCGCCTCGTCCGCTTCGTCGTCGGGCGCCGTTTCTGGCGATGATGAGCAGGAGCACGACATGACCGATGACAGCGCACACAATATGCATCATCAACCACATCAGCATCAGCATCAGCATCAACATCCACATCATCATCACCATCCACATGGCGTCCATTTGACTGCAACGCTGCAACGGACAAGTTCACAGCACGTCGGCGGCGGCGGCGGCATCAGCAGCAACAATGGCGCCAGCGATGCCAACAATTGTCTGCCCCTCAAGCTACGCCACAAGTCGCACCTAGGCGACAAGGATGCAGCGGCCACAGCGCTGCTCTCGCTGCAGCACATCAAACAGGAGCCCAGCTGCAATCTGCGTGCATCTCCAGCGTGGAATGATGGCGGCGACAACTCCAGCGATGAACGCGACTCGGGCATCTCCATTGCCAGTGCCGAGTGGACGGCGCAATTTCAACGCAAACTGCTCGCGCCGAAGGATTCCGTCTCCGCCTCCTCCGCCTCCCCCTCATCGATTGCCTCCGCTGTTGCCGTCTCAGCCGTGGCTGGCTCCAATGTCGGCGGATCCAATGTGGATCGCGATCAAATGCTTAAAAGCCAGCTGGAGAGACTGGAATCGGAGGTGGCCAGCATCAAGAGCATGATGATTCTGGCAGAGTAAAGCAAAGAGAGAGAGCAGAGAGAGAGTGAGAGAGAGAGAGAGAGAGAGGAGAGAGAGCGAAGAGACAGACAAGAACAACAACAACAACAGAATTGTAAAAGGCAGAAAGATTTTGGATTGAGAGATATTCCCCCCCTTTGGAGAATCCAATCACATCTCCTTGTGAGAGGGAGAGAGAGAGAGAGAGAGTAGCTAAAAATCCAAAATGTGTTTTCTGTGTAGAGTTTCAATAATCGCATATATATGCGATATACTATATAGATCTCGTTTTATTCGGAGCCACAAAAAATGTTTGGCAAATCCCTCAAAAGAAAAAAAAAAAAAAAAATTAAAAGGAAATTTTCAACTCTCTTGCGAGCACATAAAACATATATATATATATATACCTATATGTATTTTTCAATATATTACCCGATTGTTGTTCTCTAAGTTTCCTTACATAAAAAAAATACATAACTATATTATTATTATTATTATTATTGTTTAATCGAAACGTTGCTAAGTATTTTGCTACTGTACATAAATATTATTATCAGCCTATAAGTGTAAGAATATATATATATATATATATCTATGTGTAGATTATCAGTGTACGATAGATAAGCATAAGATAGACATAAATTGTAAGCTTAGCTTACCATTTTAACAGTTCGCAAAGCAAATACTATTTTAAACAATTACGAGATTAAAACTATTAACTATTCCCATTTCTGAAAACAATTTAAGAAAACAAAATATATATAAAAATATATATAAAAAAAAATGAGAAATTTTTTTTGTTTTTTAAAAGAGTATTTTGCAATTCATATCAGTTGCGACAAATAATGATAAACATACATCTGCTTATAGAGTGGGTATATAGAATATTAATATATATATATATATGTGTGGATTGATCTGAATCGATCTATAAATAGGGATGCCAAGGCTCCAGAATGTGGGCTTCCTACTCGTACTATTTGTATTGTGTTTTAGTTTAACAGTTAGTTAAGCGTTAGCCGATTTGTGTGTGAAAGCTTGAGAAGCGCTGCCCAGGGCAGCAGCACTTAGTTACTATCTATAAGCTGTATTACCGTTAAATTATATATTCGCATAAACATACTTATACCTATACCTATACCTATATCTATATATATATATATATGTAATATTATATAATTATTTACTTGAGCTACTACACGCACCATAACGAAAGTTATAATCTTATTATTAAATGATTGTCACTAAACGTGCATATATATAAATATAATTATGTGACACACTCTATAAACACACACACAGACACATATAAATACATACATACATTTATGTAGGTGTAAGTGTGTGTGTATGCTTACCAACTATATAAATCGTTTGTTCTGATCAATGAAAATAAAAACCTACTTATAATGATTAATCATACAAGTTCTTTTGCATTTTTGAATATTCTTCTATTGATTCTGGGACATTGGCTTAGCCGACTACCGAATACTCTGTAAAGGCAGCCAGATAGCTTTTTACTAATCTCAGATTATTTATTTATTTATTAAAATTAGAAATAAATTTCAAAATAAGGAATATTTATTCGATTTCACAGAAATTGGGGAAAATCCAGAAAAAAACCCAATCAGACCAAAGATAATTAGTAAGAATTAGTTAACCACCTGTGAATTCATGCACCTGTGCATGCGAAAAAGTTATTCCCGATATAGGACCTTTAAAATTGAGTTTTTAATTATAGAATTGGAGGACTCTAAACTGATTACCTGGCATGGTTTGTTATAATCATTTCAGAGTACTCGAAACGGTTCATGCAAGGAATATTTAGTAGTACAGCGATTAAGAGAAAGTGGGTAGAGATAACGGGAACAGAAAAATATATTTGTAAGTGAGTTTGTAGTTCAACAAACATAGTCCTAGCACAGCACGACGGGTAGTTAGGGAGGGAAGATTAATAAGAAGCAGGAGGAAGTACATCCCAGTCAAAGCGACGAAGAGCGAATAGTAGTAGTAGAAGCTCTTCTGTGCAGATTCCAATCTATTTTGATGAATATGATATTGTGGAGACCACACACAAGATTCATATTCCAGAATTGGACGTACAAGAGAAGTGAAAATTATCTTGGTCGTATAAGGGTCATCGAATTCCTTTGACCAACCAAGAGCTTGAAAAGCTTTGTTGACAGTGAATTTAATATGGCTATCGAATTTGAAACTGTGATCAGGAAGTAAACCTAAATCATTTACTTCATTCAGTCTATTAAGTGGCATGCAACTAACAACATGCGGAGTGATAACATGACCTTACACTTGGAGCAGTTCAAGTTGAGCAGATACATTTTACACCACGAAAATAAATCCGCCTGCAATATGCAATGAGAGATCATATCATTATAACATGTTATGTTTTTTATCAAGTTAGTTCGAAATTCAGCTTTTTTGGAAAAGTTTTTGAAAGTTGTGCCTTGTTTTTTTTAGGCATTCAATGCTCATATTTGATTTTAGTCAGTCACTTTAAGAACGATGTCAGGGGAAACAATTCTTACTTTTTTGGGAATATTTATTTTCTTGGCAACCTTAAATATAAATTATGGGTTAACAAAATCGTTGAAATTGCTTGATCCGACGCTATATGAAAGCACCGTCGAAATTGAAGATGTTCTGGTCGTGTTTCGTGCACCATCTTGTGAGGCATGTGGTGAAATAAGTGATTTCGTTTCGGAGAACAGTTTCGAGCCTAGTCTACAAATTGGAACCCTTAACTGTGCAAAATATGAACAGTTTTGCGCTGACAAGAATATTACCAAGTATCCAAGTTTAGTCTTATTCAAGAAGGGTGGCTTGGAGTCTAAGAGGATTGAAGGACCTCAAAATATCATCGCTTTGAGGACTTTTCTGGGCAAAGATAAGATGATTAAAGAGCCAAGAAGTGAAGAACTAACTTGTACACCTGGAGAAGTCTTGCACCTAACGCCCGAGACATACAGATCGACAATTGATACGGGAACATTCTTTGTCAAGTTCTACTCACCTACTTGCCCCTATAGCATCGCAATTGTAGAAAGCTGGAAATATCTGGCCAGACATATGGCATATAATACAACATTATGCATCGCCGAATACAATTGTAAGGCGAGCAGGCCAATATGTGTGAGTGAAGGAGTCGTTACCGTCCCAACTATGATCTGGTTTGAGAAAGGAGTATATAAGAAAAAATACGAAGGATCCCGAGATGTAGACAGTTTCCGTATTTTTTCGGAAAGAATGTTGAATGGAGCCTACGTAATTTCGGCTCAATCGGTTAACGCAATCAACAAGATGCAGCTCGTGTTCTGCATCCTTGCAGCATTTGTGATATATAAATAAATAATATATAAATATTCGCACAGAAGAAATAGTGTCTATAATCGAAAGAAAATATTAGAAAAAAGTAGCGATTATATTCCTACTTAGATATAGAATGAATTACACACGAATTACCAAAAAAGATATAATGAAGTTGTGCAAAAGCATGAAGCAGGCGGAAGAAGGCATCTCTGACTTCATAAGAGATATATATTCTTGATCAGCATCAAAAGCAAAGTCGATCCAGTAAATTCCGTCTGTCTCTATGTACACGCCGTATTTGAGACTATATAAGAACTGGAGACTTCAAATTTGTAATTTAAGTTCCCGTTTGCCATTTGCAGATCTTATCGATAATTATTTGATAAAAGTCGATTTCCGATAGTAATTTTAAAGATGCATCCTTTTCTTATCGATAATAGATATCATATTGATTTTCTGTATAAATATTATCGAATTTCAATTGACAAATAAGAAAGAGAATAATCTTATTATGGACAAGGTCTTGGGACATCTCCCGACCATGATGATGTTGCCGATCTCGTTAAGCTGAGAGTAACAGAAAAAAAATGCATGTCTCAAGTGATTGTAGATTGGTATTAGAAATTATTTATTTAGTAAGACTTTTTATTTGTTCACAACGAAAAAAAGTTGAATAATATTGTGTAATCGTAATTTAAGTTTTGTTGCAAGTTTTATTTGGTATCGTTTGGTTTAGTTTTGTTTGTTTTGTTTTTGTTTTGTTTGTTGGTTAAATTTATACGAAATACAATCCAAAATGAGTATAATAAGTAAATGTTCCATTTGTTTAACTATTATTTATATACATAAAGTATTTATATATGTGTATATATTTATATATGTATATATGTTAATCTAAACATCACATGAAAAGTTTTTTTTTTTTTTGGTTTTGTTTCTGTACGGGAAATATTTGGTAGCAGATTTGTTATCATTCACAATAAAAATCGTGTTTGTTTTACATATTATACTCTGTTCTCCAGATATCAAAATATTATATTGTATTCCCAATGGTGACATTTTGCTACCTATATCTAGATCTAGAGTCGCCGATTCATTATAATTTCTTGGCTTTAAAAATCAAGAAAAATACAAATAAAGAAAATTGATTGGTTCATCTGTGATTACATCAAGGGAACAGAGTATTGAGCAGTCGGTTATGTCCGACTGCAACGTTCTAACTTGTTTTTTAGCCTAGAAAAAAAGGCATCTAGTCCACAAAAGTTAAAGACATAGATGAAGACCTGTTTATAAATTTCATATAAGTGCATATGTATGTATGTATAATACCGAACATATGTACATACATATGTATGAATATCAATATATATGTATATATGTATATATATTTGAGTGAATGTATGTATGTATATTAAAAGTGAGATATTGAGGGAATGCGACTTTGGTTGTAAATATTCATATTCGTATATATTCAGATTTAACTATGCAAGTTTTAGAATGTTTGTAAATGTTTTTGTGCTTAAAAATGTTCGTTTTGAAAAACTGCAGGCGCGATATTCGTATAGAGGTCGTTTAATATTACTATATATATATGTGTGTGTGTGTGTGTGTGTGTTATATGTCAATACATATGTACACTCTGAAATACATAGAGATCACTGCAGTAACCAGAGAACTGCATCTGTCTATAAATTTGAAGATCGTCGGGAAGGAACTTAAACCAAGTCTGCTTCGGTATAAGTTTCACTTGATTTGATAATTTTGTTGCTTAAGTGAATTAATTGAAGAAAGTTTTAAGAATGCATTGAGAATTTATATAGAATATATATATGAACTTAGTGCTGCAAATTTTCGAAAAGTGTACACACGTATGTATGTATGTATGTTTGTAAGTGTTAGGTTAGGGTGTAACTGTAAATTGTACTTAAAACTAACTTTGAGACATGCCACCACATCGCACCTAAAAAGATGCCTGACATAAGAACTGTAAATTTATAAATTTATCATTTGGTTTTCGTTATCGTTTTTGGTTTTTTTCATTTTCTATATGTTTTTCGTAACTTTGCTGAAAAAATTCATCAAAATACTTTCATTCTAGCTACATACAATTTGGTTTTGCTTTGCTTCTTGGCATTACCTATAAGAGAGGTCGAAAGTTTCGTCTTTTTTTTGTTTTTTTTGGTTTTGCGTTTTTGGAAAACGTTGATTTTGGCCTTAGAATATTGGTAGATTCGGTAAATTTGGTAGTTTCGGTTGGGTTACGGTTGTGTTTTGTTCGTTTGTGTGTGTGTGTGAATGGGTGTGTGTGTGTAAAAGGTACATGAATAAGATTGTTTACACGACTTAACGCGATCATGAGCTCAACTACTACACTCAGCAGAAAACATGACCTAGTTTTATGAGAATCGACCTCAAGACTGGAAATTAAAAAGTTTTCCCTAATAATAATATTAGAAATAAATGAAATAAATTAAAATAAAAATTTTTAAATAAAATAATCGAAGACCACAAAAATAATTTAAATGTGATAAAAGTTCAAAAATACTTTTTAAACAAATAAAAATAAATATTTTCAGCAGCTTTCTGTATAAAATTCAGAAATAAAAATATATCTTAGCAAATCACAAGAAAAAAAATTCGATTTTCGCTCAATTTTCTATATTCTAAGCCATCTTTTTTGTTGAGTGTAGAGGCCCATGCGCAAATTACTCCACTCCAGCAGCAACTGTTCCCAAGGATGTGGACGCAGAGGCGGTAGCAGACGTTGAGACCGCAGCTCCCATCCCCATTGCCATCCCCATCGCCATCCCCATCCCCATCCCCATCCCGGTGCCAGTTGCTGTACCAGCTACCGCTGTGCTCTGCTCCAAGTTCCAGGGATGCACCATGCTATAATATTTCAAATAGTCGTAGTCAAACAGCTCGAAATCAATGCGATAAATTTTGAGCAATTGGTCCAGTGTTGAGCGATCCAGTTCGGCAAAATAGCGCTCCACAAGCTCCTCGGATTTGACGCCACTCCTCGCCTGGTTGCCAATCTTGCGCAGCTTGCGCCGCGGCAGCTTACCCAGCAGCAGCGACTCCAGCCCCGCCTGCCGTATGATAAACTCTGAGTCGCGCTGAAATGTCTCCGTTTTCCCAATGATGCTGAAGTTGACGCTGCACGGCGTACAGAAACTGTAGATGGGTGCCCAGTGCTCGTCGAATCGACGGCCCGCCTCATGCTCCTGGATGAGGAAGCGCACAAACTCCTCGAAGGTGGGGCCACAACGCGGCCAAGTGCCGCCCACGCTGCGTTGCCGAAAGCGATGCACGATCTTGGTGCCCAGCGCCTTGTAGAAGCTATTCCGATTGCCCTCCAGTTTGTTGCGGTAGGCGCTCAGGATGCGCTCGAAAGGATCGCGCACGAACAGGAAGGACAACGCACTCGGCAACAGTTCCAGCAACTCGGCCAGCTCCGGACGGGGGAAACGCTGACGTGCCAACTCCAGTGGCTGCACCTCCGTTCGTTGCAGATACTTCAGATCGTAGCCAGCTGTTGAAGGAATCAGGAATCCAAAATGAATGCTGAGAAGAAGAGCTATTAGGATGCAGTGAAGATTCTTATGATACAGTCGAACTTGACTAAGCTGAACTTATATAGAATGCAGCTCTGAATCTCAGCTTTGATGGAAGGTGATTAAGTTACAGTTAAGCTGGAGTATAGTGAACTGCTTCACAAAGAGGCTCTTCCTCGCAATCTTTGAAGGAAATTTACAAACGCTTAAGTGATGAACTGGTTTAAGATACAGTCCAACTTGCCTATAGTAAACTTCTGTACAGTGAAGATCTCCTCTCGTTTTAAAGGAAGCTTAAGTGATGGAATTGTTTATGATACATTCGTACTTGCCTATAATGGATTTCTAAACAAAGTAGCTCTTCCCCTCTAGCCCTGAAGGCAGTTTACAGTCGAACTTGCCTAAAGAGAACATCTATACACTGAACTTCTCCCTCTCCAGCTTTGCAGAAGGATCTTTCAAAACATTCGACCCTCTCAGCCTCGCCATTTTTTTCAACTCACCCAGTATATTGAAGTAATACATCCAGGTGCTGCTGGCCGCCTTGAAGACGTTGCACCAGACGAGATTGTTGTGGCCGGGCGAGATGAAGAACTCCCATGGATTCGGTGGGTACTTTTCCTGCAGCTTGTATCTCTCGCAGATCGTTGCCAAATGTTCGCGACGCAACTTCAGATCACGTTCGGTGCGGCTGTGCAGCTCCTCGGAGTACTCGTAGACGGGATTCAGGGTGCTCGCCGCCAGCACAGCCTTTGGCTCGCCTCCAGTAACTACATAGCTGCTGCCATTGCTCCCAATCCTGGTGCTGGCACGTTGCTGGGAGAGGGCACGTTGTCGCTGCAGCTGTTGGCGCTTGAGTTTGAGTTGCTGCTGCTTGGATGGATCTGCTCCATTATCGGCCGCTTCCAACTCGGCGGCTGTGGTCCGTTCCCGATGCTCGAATGCGTTGAGGGACTCGCGGAACAGGAAGGCAAAGTAGCAGACGCCAACGAGCACAAAGGTGCCTATCTTGAGGTACGTATGCAGGCGTCGTCCTGACCGCAGGCGGATGTGCATTTTGTGGATTCGGATCCTTCGTGTCCTAGCCACCGCACAGCAGCCACTACATGTTCCAGCACTCTGGATGGACACACTGCACACTGACACAAAAAAAAAGTGGTTTTATTTTAAGCAAGTAACTCCCTGAGAAAAATATACCCTAGAATTTTAAAAGTCTCATAAACTTTAAATTACACTGAAACCCGGACATTTTGGTTTGTTTTTTAGAAGAAAACAAATCATTCAGACCATCCCTACATTTCAGAAATACCCTTTATGATAATTCATAATAACAAAGTAGTTTTCCATATTTTTTAGATTTAGAATTTACAGAAAAAAAGAGTGATTTCAAAATTTATTTTCTGAAAGAGCATACATATATTTATGCAGACCAATATACTCTTTGCACTCTAACGTGTAGGGTATAAATATTAAGAAGTGATTTATGCAAAAACTTGCTTAGCATAATCGGATTGCGTCTGGGGCAACGAAATATATATTTTATGGTAATTTGTTTTGCTCGAGCATTCTCGACTTGATTATTATTCATATTTTTCTTTTACATCAAGATTTGAATAAACTTTTCTTTTCTGCTGATTTCACGGTGATAAGGATTAATGGTGAACGTGTTGATTAATTTCAAGATCGATGAACATGATAGCTGAGTAGATATATACATATATATGTACATATATGAATGTACACTTATAAAAAGCAGATACAGATACTTAGAGCAGATACAGACACTTGGCCTCCTCCTCCCTGGAGAGAACGTGGACGGATGTGCTCGTGTTTGGCGCTCTTGCCAAACGACACTTGTTGGTGTGTGTACCAACACATACATGCATATGTACACATACATACATATACATGGAGTCACCTACATTCATACTCAGCACTCAGGCTGATGGCAAACTACGTCACACTTCACACAGATACACACGCACACACTCGAAAAATAGGACGTCATCCTTGAGTGTCAACATTTACTTTTGTTTTGGTGAGATTTCTCACTTCTCAAACTGTTAATTATATATATATATACATTTTAACTGGTATACTCAAACTCACAAAACACACATACATTTATATAGAGCTTGGATTTTCAACACATTTATTAAGGAATTTATAAGTAAACTTTTAAAGAGCTACTCTTGAAATCTTTTCACATCATATTTGCTGAAGCAATTGCGCTGGTATTATTTGTTAAATATGAAATATATATATTACATCCTATACCTATTGTGAGACGCGGCGGGCTCGATGAGTATATTCAACACTTAATGTCTTAATAACTCCTCCACCTGGGTGTACTATTTGTTCAAGCCTTTTTTTAATATCCTGGCCTGGCTGCCTAGCCGTGCTGCTCCAAACGGCAACTCACACTCAACTGTCGGCTGCTCTTTGCTGGCCGCCTGTCATACAAACTTCCATCCGAAGTCGATTGTCCCTCGCATCCTGCGCAGCCGCTGTGAGAGAGAAAGAGAGAGGGAGAGCATTAAATGCCAGATAGCGAATAGAACACGAATTTGAAAACTCGCACATTCGTCACTGCTCCCAATTGAGCCATCAATAGAAAACTGTGCAAATTTTTAAAACAGTTACATATGTGCATCGCAAGTATCGAAATCTAATTTCATTGGCTATCTATTTATTACAAATTTATAAAATGTATTACACCATTGTGTTTAGTTTGTAAAATAGCTAAAAAAAAAAAAATATGTATGTTTATTTATGTATAAATGTGGTTGTGCGAGAGCGGATCAACAAGTCGGTTGCATTAAGAATCTACATGGATTCTCTGGTCGAGAGTGCTTAGAATATCCTCTTCGCGACATCCTGTTTGAAAGGTGTAAAGTACCACGAATTTATGATGCACATACATATACACCTCTGTCTGTACCTACGTAAGTAGTTGTGGTTAATTTGATAATTATGCGTGCAAAACAACTGTGACTTTTCCATTATTGCGACGCATTATATTTTGAACAGAATTACACCAAGAGTCAGTTTCTTGCATCATTTTCAGTTTCGAAGAAATTCATTTCAATGTGCACAATACACTCAATAATAATCCAGAATGATCTACATGGGTAAGCTCGACTAGGAAATACCCTGTACACAGCTGTTAAATACTCACTCAAAATGAAAATACATTTAGGTAATCCGATCTTTATGAAATATCCAGTAATACGTCAGTAATATGTATGTATATATCGATATACTCGAAACGGGAACAGTTATTGATCAAATTAAATAAACTTGATCTGCGTATGTTAAATGAGAACTTATGTTCAAATTTTGAGGTCTCTAGTTCTGAGAAAGACAGACAGACTGATGAATATAGACAATTCGACTCAGTTGTGGAGGCTCACCACGAATATATATTAATTATGGAGTCGGCCATGATTCCTTCTTCCTCTGCCTGAAATCTCAAAATAATGTTATTGTTTTGTACTTTAAAGATATAGTCATAAAAAAAAGTTAGTTGCAATTGGGTCAATCCATTTCTAAGTTTTAGAAAATGTAACCTTATAGTTTGGAAATTATAAATGCAGATTTTAAAAATACATATTCACATGAACATTTTTGAACCCTAATAAAAATGCATTTAATTTTTTTTTTTTTAATTTTTGTGTATATTAAATCTTTGTATTTTCTTTTTTCTATAAATAATTTTTTACTTTAAAGTTAAAGTACAAACAAATTATTAATAATAAACTTCTAATACTACGTTTTAAGACACTTTCGTTTTTGTTGTTGTTCTTCATCTTGTGTTGTTTAATGCATTTGCTCTTTAAATATATTATTTGTTATACGTGTGTGTGTGTGTGTGTGTATGTGAGTGGTGTGTGTTGTATGTCTTTGTTGCACGTATGTATTTGTGTTTTATTGTTGTCATATAAAAATTAATTATGGTTTATAAAATATTGCCATTAACATTTTTGCAGATTTGTATTGCGATAAATTTGAGTTTGTCATTATAATTATTATTGATTTTGGGTGTATGAGGGGGAAATGTGAAAACTTCACTAAATATGCTTCAAATTGTTGATTGGGGATGTGTATGCATAAACGAATTCGCTTTAGATATATGTATACGCAGATATAGTATATACACATATATTGGTACTACATATGCATGCTATTCTAGGGGAGGAGGGGATGGGTCTTGGTTTTACATACGTTCTTTTCGTCCGTCTTGCTTTAAATTAAACATGTACAAAGTATCAAAAGACTTATTTAATATAGCAATCATACAATACACATAAGATAATAATATTGAACAATATATATATGTATGCGTGTGAAGAAATATATTTATATATATATAGTATATAGACATATACTGTATATATACATATATATATATATATTTATATATATATTTAATGTGTTTTGTTTAGCGCTTTGCTTTTGCTATGCATCTTTGTTTTCCCCTTATTTGTTCAAATAACATTTAGCAAAAATAGAGCCTGCCTTATATACAATACAACTTTTGCTTTTGTGGTTTTTTTTTTTGTTTTTGTTTTTTTTTTTTTTGTTCTTGTTTTGTGTATGCAAAATATATAACATTATATACGGTTTGTTTCTTCTATTTTGTATATATGTATATACATATGTTCATTCGCCGTTCAAAACTACAAACACTTTTTATAATTTCCGTGCTTTGCCTTGACTAACTTATTGCAGAGGTTTTTATGTGCATATTTAGAGGATTTTTTGTGTTAATATTATGTATATGACTTACAATACAGCTTTTAAAACTAAAAAACAAATTTTTTTTTTTCGAAACAACGCAAACTTATGCATGTAAAACTACATATATATATATAAGTATATATATATATATATATATCTGTTTATCGTGTGGATAGATCTAAAAAAATTATTAAATAAAAACATTATGTAAATGTATGGTCTGTTTTCCTTTTTGTTTTTTCTATGTTCAACTTGTATTAAAAAGATAAACTTTTATATTTTGTATTTTTTTTTTTTTTTCGTTTACTAAAAACATGTTTGTGTTGCATCTATCGGAATTATGTCTAAAGTATATACAATCTTAGATGAAAAAAAATGAAAATTCGCATGCGTGTTGGCGCAGGGTGTCTCGGGCTCACTACTTTGTTTGTTATGTATGGTAATATATTTCTGCATATATTTGATTTTCAACTAATTTGTTCACATTTCATTATCAGTTTTCTTTCTTTTCTGGTTTTCTTTTTCTTTTTTGAGCTTTACACAAATTGTCTGTTTCACTTGACTAGCAAATCCATTTACCAAGGGATAATTGATAGAAAGTAGCGATAAATTAACCGAGTAGTTTTCATATATGGGTGAATGTTGTGGGTGTGTGTGTGTGTGTGATGCTGCTCGTTTGCGATGCAACATTATTGCAACCTTTGGATACAACTAACTATACAAAATATTTAAAGAAAAAGAAATAACTTTAAATTACTAACGAAAACGAAAGGATGGGCTTTTGTATGTTTGTGTTTTTTAGCTATTTACAGAGCGCAGTAGAAAACAGGCAATGCAAACAATTTTTGATGTAAGCGACGCCACTATGCCATTTGTGAGGAGCTGTTGCTGCTGCCGCCAGAACGATCATCTGCTGTCACACTTGACTCGGTGGCAAACTCTTGAAAACTCAGCTCCAGATTGTTGTTTAGCTGCCCAATGCTGAGAACGTCGCTAACATCGTGCCATTGCTGCTGCTGCTTGCCCGAATCGAGAGTACCATTTTCCAATCTATCACGATCATCAAGCTCCTCTTGATCGTCCTTCTCGTTGAGTATGTTGGTCAGACACATGTTGAACTCATCGTAGTCGACAAAGTTGCCGCAGTCTAAGGCAGTGGCATTGCCAAGTTCCGGCATTAGCAGGCTGACCGCATCCACACTTACATCCGCATCCACATCCACATCTACATCTGCACCGCTGCTTCGGCTGAGATTGTGGTAAGACATTAGATGCATATGACTGGCGTCATCATCGCCCATTTCCACATCATAGTCAAGGGTATTCTTTTCTGCCGTCTCAATGAGCGCTAGCGCCGATGATATATCAACAAGGTGCTCTTCATCATCATCATCATTATCATCATCATCATTATCATCATCATCATCTTCATTGTCGTCATCAACGTTGCTGTTCTCCTCCAACTCGACATCAACGTTCTGCGCCTGGACAAAGGGGAAACTGCTGCTGATATCGAACCGATCCGTATCCAGTTCGATCAGCTCAATCAAGTCATCCTCGTTAGCATCGCTCGCATGGTTCAATCCCTTTGCCAAGGCGCAAAACTCTGGTCACTTGTAGTCACGCGATGTCCTTCTCCGTCGTCCCTCGGTCAGCATCGACTCACCAATCACTGCAAATCTCATACTTTAAATGATGTCCCACAAAAACATTATAGAAAGAAGTGCATCAACTCACCAGCACTGCGTGTCTTGCGTCTCGCCTCCGCCACACTCTCGACGGTCGCATTTGAGGCATTCGAATTGTTGGCACCACCAGCACCAGCCGCACCAACTACTCCGGCAGCAGCGCCGCCTATCGTCTTGCTACTCGGCGTTCCCTTCAACTCGGCGGCTGCAGCTGCCGCCGCTGCAGCAGCGGCTGCATTGCTGCGACTGTAGATTATCTTGTTGGCAGCAGCGCTCGCTCTCACGCTCCTTCGCGTACCAATCTTCTCATCCGTTGGGGAAGTTGCGTTCACAATATTGTTGTTGTTTGTTATGCTAATGTTGCTACTGCTACTGTTGCTACTGCTGGTTGCAGCCGCTGCTGTTGCTCCACGTGTGGCATGTACTATATTGGTGTTGTTGTTGGTGGGTGTTGCAGCTGCTGCCGGCGTTGTCGCATTGCTGACGGGCTGCAACGTCGCATTGTTGCCACTACTGCTGCTGCTTATTGTTGCAATCGGTTGTATTTTGCCCGTCTTTGGCGCCTGAGTCGGCGTCGCATTCAAGGTGATGGATTCTGCAAAGTAAGCGTGTCTGGTTAAATAAAGGTTTTCGTTTCAAATCACATTTTGTGTTAACTCACTGTGTTGCTGCTGCTGCTGCAGTTGTTGCTGTTGTTGTTGTTGCTGCTGTTGTGCATTGCGTCTCGTGACGTGTTTTTCCTCAACCTGCGCCTTCGAATTGCGAACCTTGCCTGCCACTTCAATAAGCGGCTCATCCGAGTCGGACGACTCGATCTCAATCTTCTTCGATATCATATAATTGAGACTAGTTGGCTCTGCGGTCTCCGCGCTGCTGTTGTTATTGTTGTTGTTATTGCTGCTGCTGCTGCTACTACTGAGACGCGTACGCTTGCTGCCGCCAGTGTCTGCATCGTTGGCGCCATCATTGCTGCTCCCGCATTCGGACTCCTGGCGACGACGTTTCGTATTGTTGTTGTGAACTGGCGGTGTTGGTGTCCCCAAACGGGGACTCGGCGTTGAGGTGGAGACAACACGTGCCACGCTCCTCGCTGGTAGTGCTGTTGGCGCTGTTGTAGTCGTTGATGTTGTCCCTGTAGTTGCTGTTGCTGCTGCTGTTGTTGTCGTGATGACTACAGCTGGCTCGGGACTGGTCTTGGGTGCATCCAGTGGACTCTCTAAGCGACTGCTGGCCCGCGTTCGGATTCGCGGCGTTTCGGCATCATATTGCTGGGGTATTTCAATCGAGATGGGCTGAAGTGACGACGACTCCGTAAGAGGCGGCGTTTCTTTTTTGACGCACTCCTCCGCCGCTGGCTCCTTCTCTTTGGGCGGAATAGTTGCGATTATCTGTATGGCTGGGGTTTTGGGCTCTTCCTTAATAGATTCTGTGACCGGCTTTTGACGACTGTCCTCCGAAAATGTCTCACTTTTCGTGGCCAGTAGGGTTGGTTGTTCTTCTAGCTTGATCTTCTCTAGCATAACCTTTGCCTCCGCTTTCATTTCGATTGCTGGTGTTGTGACTGGTACTTCTGCTGCAGCTGCTGCTACTGCTGTTGTTGCTGCTACTGCTGGCAACGTCTTCTTACTGTCCTCTGTCTCTATGTTGTCCGTCAGCTTCTTGATGAGATCATCGTGTTCAAGTATATCATGTTCACCATTCAGTTTTGTTGTGCTCGGCGTCAAACTGAAGCCACCGCCCATATCTGCAGCCGCCGCCGTTTCCTTTAGTACAGTTGCTACAATCGTCTCCAAATCATCCGGGAAACCCTCCATTTTGGCAAGCTCCTTTTCAATATCATCATGCTGCATCGGTTGCAATTTACTATTGCTACAACTTACTGCAGTTGCTGCTATTGTTGTTGTTGACGTTGATGTTGTTATTACTGCTGCTGTTGCTACGGCAACAGATTTCGACTGTGCTGTTGTTGTTGATGCTGCTGATGAAGTTGAACCAGTTGCCGTCGTTGTTGTTGTTGACTGCTTGGTAACCATTTGCTGTTGCTGCTGCTGCTGCAGTTGTATGGGACTGCTTGAGGATTGCTGATGCGGACTCTTCTCGGAGAGTGCATCCATTGACTCAATACCACTATCCTCGCCACCGCCATTGTTGCCATGCCCAGGGGTGCCACTTCCGTTACTCGCCGGTGAATTTCTCAATGTGTTCGCGAGAACAGATGCTGGTGTTGGCGACGATGTTGCACTTGTCGCATTGCTCACGACTGTTTGTTGGTGTTGCTGTTGTTGTTGTTGTTGTTGAGTCACGTGGTTTAGTTTGTGATGTTGCGCGGATGTTGTCAGTGTCGTCGTTGTCGTTGCGGCATTTGCTGATACAATGTTGGTTGCTTCATGAACATTGTTGAGCATCGTGGAGGAGTTTAGCGAGAGTGCCACTGGCAACTTTCTTTCGCCAATCAATGTTGGCAATGTTGTTGGGGCCGCTGTTGCAGGTGCTGCCACCACTGATGATGATGCTGATGAAGAGGTTGTTGTTGTGGTCGTTGTGACCGTCATAGTTGTTGTTGCTGCTGCTGCTGCATCGGCGACGCTGCTCGGCGCCAGTTTTGTGATCTCGACGCGCTTCAGAGTCGTCGCGCTTGGCAACATGGTTACGGCCGCCGCCAGTTGTTGTTGCTGCTGCTGCTGTTGCTGCTTCTGGAGCTGCAGCTGTTGCACAGCGGTTATATATGGCGGCGGCTTATGGTTTTTTGTCATCGGCTTACCGCCCACAATGGGCGTGATCGTCGCTGCAGTCTTAATCGGATTCTTCATTGTTAAATTGCTTAGCATGTTGCGGCTGTTGTTGTTATTGCTGTTGTTGTTACTGCTGCTATTGCTGGCATTGTTGTTATTATTGTTGCTATTATTATTGTTGCTATTATTATTATTGCTAGTATTACTATTATTATTGTTATTGTTGTTGTTGCTGTTGGAGCTGGTAATGGCGCTTAAAGTGATGCTGCTGGGCAACGAAGTTGCAATCTTGCTCAATTGTTGCTGCTGTTGTTGCTGCAGAGTCGCTGCCGTGCCCGTGTTTGTCGATCCGACTGTCAACAGTTGTCCTCCCTCTTGCCCGGCGGCTTGCGTTTTGTGCGCCTCGACAATCGCACTTATTGTCAGCCCATTTTTACCAGCCACAATTGTTGTAGTCTTTGCACCAGCCACTGGCAACTGTTGCTGTTGCGGTGTTGTTGGCGGTGGTTGCTGCGTCGTCTTTTGCAAGAGTACACCGGAACTGGTCAAACCATTCACATGTGGCGTTGGCGTTAACTTGGCTTGCTTATTATCAGTCACTCCATCGCCCATGAGCAATGCTGGCGGATTATGTTGTTGCTGCTGCTCCTGTTCGCTAAAGGTGCGCTTTATTTGCCGCACCTTTTGGTCCTCGTCGGCAGCTGGAGGTTTCTTGCGATCCTTGCGCGTATTCTTCACAACCACCGAGTTTTTGCCGCGCAATCGAATCTGTAAAGGTGGAACGCGTGGCTCATTTAGTCCAGTGCCAACAGCCTGCTGTTGTCCACTTTGTTGATGTTGCTGCTGCTGTTGGAAATTGCTGTACACGGGATGATGCTGATGTGGTTGCTGCTGCTGGTGGTGTTGTTGTAGCATAGGCTGTTGCTGCTGTTGTTGTTGCTGCTGCTGTTGTTGTTGCTGCTGCAGCTGCTGTTGAGACAGCAGATGCGTTTGCATCGTCAGCTGTTGATGCTGTTGTTGTTGCTGCTGCTGCTGCTGTACGTGATTGCTATCCATTATGGCTTTGAGCTGGACGTGCTGCTGGTCAAAAGACGTTGGGGTCATCTCAACTTTGTCCAGCTTGAGTCGCAGCTTGATTTTCTCCTCAGCAATAGCTGCAGCTGCTGCTGTCGCATTCGCCGTTGCCACTGCATTCGCATTAGCCGCTGCTGTTGCTGCTGCGTTTTTAGCCTTGGCATTGCCCTTGGCACGTTCCCGCTTTGGCTTTGGCGTCGTCGCCGCCGCTGTAGTTGCATCCTTCACTTTGCGCTCCTTGACACCCTGCTGCAGTTTCTCACGCAAGAGATTCGGTTTGGCCTTCTTGTTGTTCGCATTGCCACTGGTCGCAAACGGTGAATTCAACGGCGAACTGTTGCCCGACCGCGGAGAGTCGCCAGCTGCTGCTGCTGGTGTTGTCGACGGCATCTGCTGGATTTGTTGTATTTGCATTTGCATGGTCTGGGCATGGTTGGCGATGTGCTGCAGTTTCTGGTGATGCAGCTGACTTAGGTTGTTGTGGTTCGCCTTGTTCTGCGGCGTTTTTCTAGCCCGATTCGAGCTCGATTTGTTGGAGACGAGAGAGTCGCGCGATCGTTCCTGATCGCTGCCACCCCCCAGCGGTATCTGTTGCCCGGACATGGCCGAGTTCGAGTCCTCCTCGGAGAAGAAGTTGTTCGGCAGCAGCATGTCATTGGCAGGATTGAAACCGCCGTAATTACTCATTCCACTCGGCATGCTGTGGAATAGTAGCTGAGTTGTTTCCTGCTCGGCTTCCGTGTCGCTATCGTCGCTGGCCATTGGCTCCATGTCACCGGTGTGCGGATTAATGATGAATTGTTTTTGCTGCACATTTCCTTGGCGTTGTTGTTGGTGCTGCTGCTGTTGCTGCAATTGCGTCAGTTTCTTTGGTGCCACAAGTTGCGCATTCGAATGCTGCACTTGTTGCTGTTGCAGGTGTTGCTGCTGCTGCTGCAATTGTATCTGTTGTTGCGTGCGATGCGTTAATTGCTGCTGTTGCAGCTGAATCTGACGCTGCAGCTGGTGCCGTTGTTGTTGTTGTTGGAGCTGTTGCAATTGCGTTAATTGCTGTTGTTGATGATGTCGCTGCTGTAACTGCTGCTGCTGCTGTTGTTGCTGCTGCAGTACCTGCTGCTGCTGGTTGAATGGCTGCATATCGAGCATTTGTGTTTGTTGATGCTGCTGCTGTTGCTGGGCTTGTTCTGTGGTGCATCCGGTGTTATCCTGAAGCGTGCTTAGCGCATCACCCACATCCATGCCGACCGCTGACAAATTATCCTGGATCAGGTCCAAGTCCAGATCCTTCGCATCCTGCAGCAACGATTCGAGCTCATTCTTATCCTCAAGGCTCAGCGTTGAGTCTAGATCACAGTTTAGAGTTGGCAGTAAAGCATCCAAATCGTTGGTTGTCAACGCATCCAGGTCAGACAAAGATATCAGTGGATCATTAAGGCCATGATTAACGCCAACAGCTGAAACGTTCGAAACGTTGGCCAAATTCGGTGCCGATTGTTGCCCTAGTTGCTGTTGCATTGGCATTGATAACTGCTGCTGCTGTTGTTGTTGCTGCTGCAGTTGTTGTTGTTGCTGCTGCAGTTGTTGTTGCTGCTGTTGTTGTTGTTGTTGCTGTTGTTGCTGCTGCCGTTGTGCCGGTACTGTTGTTCCTGCTGGCACTGGTCCAGGCGGTTCCACGTCCACCGCCGCATTCGATGGTCCTGCTGCCTGCTGCGCTGGACCGTTGCCCAAATTAATTTGCTGCTGCTGCAAATTATATTGCATCTGGTAGCGTGTGAACTCCTGGAAACTGCTTTTGGTAGCCGAATCCATCGGCTTGTTGAGCGCGGGCCAGCGCGAATTAGCTGCCGCCTGATTGTAGTCGGGTGGCGGAGGCAGTTGCGCATTGGCCGCGCCAGCTGCAGGTACAAGGTGTGAATTTTGCATATTAGAAATTGGCGACATCTCCTTCTGCTTCTGCTGAAGCTGCGCCAGTTGCTGTGAATGTGCCGGGCTATGTGGCGTCGTCGATGGCGACAGCAGTGACGGCGCCTGATGATTGCCCATCAGCGGACTATGCATCGAATGGTGGCTGGAGGCAGGTGAATGGGCTATGGGTGAGGCATTGCCATGCGACATAAATTGTTGTGCCTGTGGCGAGGACAACGGCATGCTCATTAAACGTTGTTGCTGCTGCTGTTGTGGATGCGGTGGCGGTGGCAAACCAGCTCGGATTTGCTGCTGCTGTCTCAACTGTTGCTGTTGCTGCTGTTGCGCCTGTTGCAGGCTTATATTACTGAAGCAATCTGTAAGCAAAATAGATACAGTGATCAACTGAGCCATTAAGAGGAATGTTGAATTACTTACCAGTTGGCTGCTGCTGCGCAAACTGCTGTTGTTGTTGCTGAGGTGACATAAATCGCTGATGTATGCCTTGAAGCTGATGCTGACGTTGCTGATGTATCTGTTGCTGCTGCGGATGTCGCAAGGCAGCCGCATGCTGAAAGCGATGTGACTGTGGCACTTGATTGTACAGATTCGCATTGCCGCTTGGGCTTAGAAGCAACTGTTGCTGCTGCTGCTGCTGCTGCTGTTGTTGTTGTTGCTGCTGCTGTTGTTGTTGTTGCTGCTGTTGTTGTGGCTGATGGTTTTGCATATTGCGCATTATCACGGGCCCGCCGCCGCCAGTCGGAGATGAGGGCACCACCACCACCGGACTAGGCACATTTCCGTTGTCAAGGGGCGCATTACTTGTTGGCGTCATCACAAAATCGCTCGGCGTCGCTGAGGAGCAGCGCATCGGCGAGCTTGAGTTCATCATTTGGGCACTGGGACTCATGCTGACATGGGGTGATTGCGGCGTCGATGGCGCCGTCAACTGTGGCGATTTCATTTGGCTGGACATCGCATTGCCATCGTTTTGCAGCAGATTGACCAACAGCGGTGATGATATTGCGATATTATTGCTTCCCGTCGAGGTGGTTGTGGGCGCTCCTCCTACACCCAATGATGATGATGATGATGATGCTGACGCTGATGATGATGGCGGTGTTGACGTGGGCATATGATAACTCTGCACAGGCTTCGCACTAGGCACAGCAACAGCCGAATTGTTGTTGGATGCAGTCGAGCATGTGCTCGGTCCAAGACCCGGATATGGCGGAGGCGGATTTATGAACTGAGATTTATTCGAGGCAACCGCACCGATTGTGGCCGCAGCATTAACCTCGCCGTTTTGCGCTGCCTGATTATTGGACAGCTTGAGTGTTACATTGGGTGGCGGCGGCGGTGGCGGTGGGCCGAGTGCTGTCTCCCTGCCCTGCAGCACACGTGCCTGCCGCATACTCTCGAATGGGAAATCTCTTGGCACATTGAGTGTACCAGCTGGTGAGGGCAGTAGCGGCACCTTGCCCTCCATTGGACACACCGTGTTCGGTGATTTAAAAACAGGCGGCGTCGTTGATGCATTATTGTACGGCGAGGGCGGCGTCTGTGGCGGCGGCAATGATTGCTGCTGCTGCTGTTGCATTAGTTTCTGCTGCTGCTGTTGTTGCTGAGGCAGCACATTTCGTCGCTGTAGCTGCTGCAAATGCTGCTGGCTTGAGATTGCATCGTTTTGCGACAGTTGCGCGAGTCGTTGCTGCTGCTGCTGATGTAGCTGCTGCTGCTGTTGCTGTTGGAGCTGCTGCTGCTGTTGTACATAGGCTGCTTTGCTTGTACTGGGGCCATCGAAAGTGGGTGCCGATGACAGATGCGACGTCGCCACATTGCCAACGCTAACGGTGAGTGCGGCCTTGTTGGAGGACGTGCCAGCCGCCTCAATTGCACCGCCTGCGACATCGTTTAAATTATCTTTAAAGGGGAAATCATTAAGCGCACATTAGAGAGAGCACATATTAATTTGAATAGAATATTTCAAGTACATACCTTTTGTTATTTTAATATCTTGTCCTCCAACTTTTAAAGTTATCACAGAATCGCCATCAGGCTGCACGGATAGAATACCGAGGGCACGCAGAGTGGAACTGCCCTCCACGGCCAATTGTCGCAGTCGTTGTGCTGCATCCCACGGGAGAGACACCGATATCCGCACAGACGGTTCAAGCTGCTGTAAATTGTACAATTCGTTTAGCAAATGCATTGCAGCGAATTCTTTACATTTAAGGAAGCACAGGAGGCAGGCAGTGAAATTGATAGCGATGTGCGACTGAGCGATATGTCAACATTTATCGGTCTATCGTTCACTCCGATTGTGTTTGCAGCCCTGTTGTAGCAGCCACACAAAAACTTGTACGTGCAGATGTATGCATGTATGCGTGTGTGCGATACACAATAAACAAACGAAAATTGCTAGCTAAAAATGTTATTATTGTTTCGTTTAATATACAGCTTCTGAATAAAGCATCAATTTGTTTTCGCCTGCAATTATTCAGCCACAGCAGGCAACATCACAAACCAATTAAAACATTTTGACATTTCTGTTTTGTGCTGGTGCTTCGTGTGTAGAGTGCGAGCGAGATGGTTATATGGACTCGTTGGAAATTCCAACAACAACAAATTATTTCAACAACAGAAATATTATATGGATTTAAAACCAAAATGCAATCAACTGATGCATATTTATTATAGGAGGAAAACTTTGCAGTGAATTGAAACTCGATTACAATACAACGAAAAAGAAAGGAAATTAAAATGCAAATTGTCAGTGGTGCACTGAATGGTGCCCACAGGTTGCTCACGTTCTCATTTTTTTGTGTCTCATGTTATCGATACCCCGTCGCCATTTTTCTTCTGGCTCTTGAAAGGGTGTGTGTGTGTGTGCGTGCGTGTTTGTGTGTGTGCAAGTGGGAAAAGGTAACCAAAATACTGCTGTGGCTGCCGTTTAGGAACAACGATGAAGGTGGATTATGCTGTGTGCTGTGCCCCTCAATAAAATCCCAAAATATAGAACTACACACAGCACATACGCACACACACGAACGCACAGCACGCTGAACGCATGACACGTTAGAAAAGAAGCATATTTTTTTTTTATTTAGCTTTTTCTTGTCATCGTTGTAAAATTAATATAAACTGCCTGCGTGGGTGACGCAAGTGTTTAATAGGCAACTAAAACCACAACAGCGGTGGCGGCGGCGACTCTACAGCAAATGCAATTATCGTAGATCAGCTGTTTTTGGCACACACACTGCGATGATGGCGGCAAAAACGCAAAAAAAAAAAAGAATTGACACGGACACAAAATTATTGAGAAGTAGTAGCAGCTTGGGCAGGGGATGGGATGAGTGGAGTTTAATATATTACTCACCTGTTTAAGTGGCATATCATCACACGGCAATCGTAACCGTCGTAGTAGATTTAATTGGCAAATTAATGCACAAAATTTGCATTTAACACAACACAACAATCAATCAATCAATCTTTTTGCTATAATAATCACGAATGCGTAGCGATATCATCATCATCATCGTGCCCAAAATTAACGAAATCGTCGTATTCCAAAATTAAAAGCCATGCATTTGTTGGATTAGCTCGTCCTTTGTGTTTAAACAATTGCATGTTTGCAGTGCACACATCTAAACATACTATGTTGTGTATGTATGTGTATATAATTAATAATTTTTTGTTAGATTATATGACACACACACATTCACACACACACACAGAGAGACAAACAAAAACACTGTACCGCCTGTTTCTCTCTCTCGCTCCCACACACACACGCACTTTCAATTGTTTTTTGCTTTTTTTTTTGCTCACGTTACGCACTGAACTTAAGTGAAATCCTGTTGTTGTTGCTGTTGTCTATATACATGCTAGTTGGATTTAGATGTATTTGTTAGCTTGTTGTTACATTTTACATTAATTTATGTTTGATTAGGTTTAACCTCTGCATTTTTATTATTTCCGACGCGTTTACTTTTCGACAACGTGCGGCACGGATTGCTGCGGAGTTGCTGGGCACGAGCGGTCGGGCGGGCGGGCAGCACTTGGGCGCTCCTCTGCTGCGGCTGTTTCTACTGCTGCCGAATCCGATTCCGATTTTTGGGTTGCGATTTTCGTTGGATTTTCAACGGTTTTGAAATGCGGCTAATTGGTTAAATCGCTAGCATTGCTATTTACAAAATTGATAATGCACTTCTCACAGCACTGGTGTAAATGATTATTGTGGCAAAGTTGTTCATTTCATGCATACAAATTAATAATATTGCTTTTCACTGGCGTTAAATCTTTTTCATGTCACGATTTGCGTTTTGAACAAAAATTTTTGTGGCGTTGATTTTAGATGTTGTACGAGCGGGCAGAATGTTTATAACTACACAAGCAGTTAACTGAATATTTTTACTTGTTTTTTAGCTTATTGCTAGTGCTATGGCGTAGTGTTTTTGTTGTTTATTTTGTAAAAAAATCTTCGTAATTATTGAAATTCCACGAACAATAACAACCGCCATTTGCATTCGCCTTCAGTGGTAGCCATTTTTATTTTCCAGTCAGTGTTAACATACTGTTTTTGTACAAAACAACCTAAATATGGCCAAAGCATTACCACTTAGGGTTAACTAGTTGACCAAAATCGCCGCACAAATTGAAACTGGTTAAATTATTTTCAAATGCAATTTAAACAATTATGTGTTTTAATATTGCGAAAAATTTTGTATTTTTCTATATTTTGTCTTGAAAAATATACGTATTGATATACATTCAAGTTGAAATTAATTTGAATACTCAATTGTTTTCTTCAGAGCTGAAAAATTGTTAATAAAATGTTGGCTTCAATTCAAGCACATTTTTCGAAAACATATTTTATGGGAAGCTTATATAGAATAAGAATATTGATTAATTATTCAGTATCTAAGCATGGAAACATCGTGCTTTCCGATACTACTTGGAACATACCGATAAATGTCGGCTATTTGCCGTCCACAAGCAGTCGAAAACTGTTCAAAGTGTGGCAACCTTAATTCGTCGTTCCAAGAGCGTGGCAACATCAGACAGTGAATATTCCTTGCAAATGTGAGTAATATAAAATAATTCGCAATATTAAATGCACAATTATTATCCAATTATTGGATCAATTCAGAGTACACCAAAAACACTTTGTGCACTACACATGTTTTCATAATGTTGAGTTGTGGTTACAGGCAGTTAATAATAAAATGAGTTACATAACAGCTGACCAGTGAAAATTTTTGTGTATTTACAGTCAGTCAATCAGTCGCAATATTGAAATATGGCCAACACTCCAGCAACATCTAGCGCCGCCGCACCCGTTCTCCGTGGACTGCACAATGCGACCATCAAGCGTAATTTGGCTGTTGCCCTCGGCCTGACCGCCGTCGTGACGGTCGCCTTCCAAATTCTGGTCAACGATCCCAAGAAGTCGGCCTATGTTGAATTCTATAAGTGTGTATTCAATTTGAATAATATAATCAAATTTTGTATTATAATTTTGTTTTTGCTTGCAGGAAATATGACGCCAACAAATCCTTTGAGCGCATGAAGGCCGCCGGCCGTTTCCAGTCATGCTAAACGCATAATGCCATGGATCAACTGGCTATAGTATAGTTTTTAAGACTATAAAGTGTGTTACTATTCTGCTTGTAATGAAAACCAAATAGATTTCAATTCGACTCTTTACCTCTTTTTTCACTTACCCCCAATCTGTATTATGGGCTAAAGTTCATTTATTGGTATTTACAAACTTATCAAAATATAGTTTCACATAACAAAAAAACACACATAGAAAAACTCGTACAACATTTAGAATCTAATTGCAAAGTCCTTGTAATCCAGTCGATTCAAATTGCTTTGATTTCGCAATTCACAGCGCTCGATTTCGCAGCCAGGCGAGCCTTCGCTGGACAGCCAGGTGATCCTAAGTATATATACATATATATAGTGTTGTTGATTAAGCACATCGTTTTTTATACATACATTTTGTCCACCTCGGTTTTGACACCCTGCATTTTGCCCACAATGGTGCCTCGCTTGGTGTTTTTTACCCAACCGGTGATTCCTGCCTTGACGCAGCGATCCCGCGTATCCTTTGTGAGGTTTAAGCCTGTTCAAATTATATGCACAAAACAAAACATTTTGATGACAACAATTGTACGAAACCAAGGACATCTAATGCCGAGCCATCGTGCACGAATTATTTTTAGCACATGACCCTGGCGCTTTTAGACATTTTGTGTCCTGCAAAAATAATCAATCGCACCTTGTACATGTCCATACACCTCAAATTCCAGGGTGATCAACTGACGTATATCCGGAATGCCCATTTTTTTTTGTTGCTCTAATTTCTGTCGAACGCTTCTTCACAGGTTATATAAAGTTACGAACTTTTTTATAAAAGACTTCAGCTTGTAAACATAAATGTAGATGCGGAGATTAACGCGTTGCCTTCAATACATTTTAATGATTGGCAAAAATATAATAACGAAATATTATTGAAAATATATGTTTGCCAATGGCAACAGTTTCAGCAAATGGCGAGTATGATTTTCAGCAACCCGTCGACAATCTCAAACTGAACTGCCAAGTATCTGCATTTCACGCCTTGCTAACAATATCAATTGCTTTCTATTTTCTATTTTCTATTTTGTGCTGTTCGATTTGCATTTGCGTATTTATTTTTGATGCGCATTTTTTTTCGCCTAGTTTCCTTCTACTTTTTTATTTTTATTTTAAGCAACAATTTGTCGGCCAATTGAACAATTGTACTCATAGCTAAATACCCTGCTAACAGTCTGAAAATGTAGTCCTATTGAAAAAATATATATAATTGTAGAAAATCTGTAATTTTTGTATGCAACTTATTTATGACTCGATAAAAGGAAATATTGAGTAAGCGTTTTAAGAACTTTTAGAATTCGGGAAATTGTTCAACTATACTTTTAATTTTTCATTCAATAAGTTTAAAAATTATTTATAAACATCTACATAAACATATATTGTAATATCAAGAAACCAGATGACATGGGCAAAATTTTAATGATGCAAAACCGAAAAGTACCCTCATATATATATATTTATGTTTTTTGTATTATTAAAGTGTGTGTTGGGGAATTAATCAGCTTGGGTATAAACTAGTATTGTCGATCATAATTACTTACATGTTTGATTTTGTTGGCTTTAATACGCTTTCTCGGTTGCCATTGAAATATTCTTATGCCATGTTTTGATTGCCAACATCGTAAAATCCAATATATATAAAGAATTTTCTAGACAATGCAAATAAACAAAACGACGTGTACTACATATATATAAATGGTAGAAAGGATGACATCTGTAGACGCGAGAATATTATATACACTATATAGTATTTTGTATTTACAAAGAAATCATTATATTGAAAGTGAAATTGCATTAATGTACAGAAGGGAATCGAAAACAAAAGTGAATTCCTAACAACGATATATACGAAAATATATATATATATATATGTATATATGCATATAGTCAATGTAATTAGTTTGTACAGTACTAAATATAACACTCCAGGCTTTTAAGTATGCTTGCACATCAAGCATCAATTATGCAACGAGTTACAATTAAGTTTATGCAATTAAAATTAGTTTAACACCTAAACTAGCGTAATGTTAGCAGGAATCGTGATGGGATCCTCTAGATGATCTGTGCGGTGGCATGGGGTTTCTCAATGAGACTATGCTGTGCCTCCATATTCTTCTCCAGATGGCCCCTGCCCAGTGTCCCATGATCGGCTTTCAGGTAATAATGCGGCGGCTCTGAATGACGATTGTGTGGCACATCCAGTTTCTTGCTGCGTTCGCGCAGGAAATGCAATCGCACATAATTGATTGGTACGTGGACACTCTCCGCACCGGATCCTTCGGCATCGATGAACACGCCACGCACCAGAATCGAGTTGGAGCACTTGAGTGCGGCCAGCACCAGGAACGGAATGATGTGCGTCACCCAGGAGCTCTTCAGAAGATCGTCTGTTGTACGAAAGTATGATGTGATCTCAATCAAAATCAAATTGATGTGTATATAATTAAAGTTGCTTTTATTATTTACCCGGATAGACGTAAACATCCAGCAGATTCCAGATGCCGCGCCAAGCGTTCACAGCGCCAAAGAAACACATCAGATAGTATAAATCGCAAATGATTAGCTTTAGGATGCCGCTAATGCGGCGAGACACATATCGCATCAGGGGTTGTATGACAAATGTCACAAATACCGTTAGGTAACCAATGAGCTGTTGGCGAAAAGGGCAACTAGTAAAGACCATAGATCTTATCTAAGCGAAATCCCTAATCCTCACCAGTGATCCAAATGCAGACTTTGCCTTATCCTCCGGAAACAGTGTTAAATCAAAGATGCCCCAAATACCACGCCACGCAATCACCACCAGGGTGCCAATTACGAATACCGAAAACAGTGTGTCCAGCACATACAGACCTGGTTGCTTGAAGCCCTGGAACAAAATAAAAACAGTGGTTAGATTTTATAAATATATATATAATAAAATATATTAGATTTTATAAGATCAATAGCCAATAAATTAAATCGTATGTTAGAACTGGCTTCCACTTCCACACTTCCTTCCTTTATTTATACTTACTATACTTACAATAAAATTTTCAGATTGATCAAATATAAATTCATATACACTTCATACAAAAAAATTTTTGAAAAATTTGTATAAAGTTTTTTTTAAAGAAGTTAATTCCGTTCAAGCAATATTTTCAAAATATACTTCATCTTGAAAAAATATTCCATGATTGGAGAAAATGTGTGTAATGTGTAGTAAATTTGATAACTTTGGCTCTTAAATAGCAGAAGGATTTAAAGGATTTTTTTTTGGTTCAAGTTTCCGTATCTGAAAAATTTGTTGGAGGATGTTGCCAGTAATTTACTTTGATAGTTTCGTACATTTAGCTCTTAAATTGCGGGAGATATTTGCTTTTTGCTGATTTGAGAGAGAGAGTAGATATCGCCGAAAAATTGTATATGCCGATCTTTGAAGGAGGTGAGAATCAGGTGTGGGTGTGGACATACAAATTTATTAATACTTAAGGGCGGTTAACGGGAATATGCCTTTAATGGCTACAACTCAAAATCTAAGGAAGATATAGGCTCCTGCGGAGGTTGGAGTGGTCGATGCCGATCTTTGAAGGACATCGAAAATAACTTACCAACCAAATTGTATCAACTTCCTAGCTCCGAATACACTCTTTTGATTCTTCGGTATCAGAGTATAAAAATGATCGGTTAAAAGGTGTATTCAGTTTGTAAAATGTAACTAAATTTGGTTCTACGGATACATCTAAAAAGGGACAAATAGATCGCTACACTTATCTATTATATATTTGCCTGGGTAATATAATAATGTAAACTAACCTGTATTTTGAACATGGTATCCACCTCAAAGTAGTCGGTCTTGTGATCCATGGTGACCGTGTAGGGTGCTGCGCCCAGGTTGCGCAGAGTGCGAGTGGCCACCAGGAAGAGTAGGGAGACCAGAGTCACCACTGCAATGATGATCAGGGAATCGATGCTCGTCAGCCAGTCACATATCAGCCACGCTCCGCGCCACATATTCACACAGATGATGCCAAAGACGGCGGTGTAGAGGCGAGAGATGGCATAGTAGGTGAGTCGCCGCTTGTCGGGATGTATATTATCCTTGAAGAAGCTCTGCGTTATGGTGAATAGAAAGTGTCCCGCACCGCCGATCGCAAAGGAGGCGAGCGCCGACATGGGTTTGCTGCTGGGGAAGAGCAGGAAGCCCATGAGCTCCCAGGTGCCACGCCAGTAGGCAATCACGCAAGGCGCTACGACGAGGCAGGATAACAGGACATCCAACAGTTCCAGGAGCAACTCATGCAGATTCCTTCGCGGTGCATCCGGTGCATATTTCTGGCAATGCGGCTGCGTTGAGTGTGTGCAATGCAAATGGGAATGGTCATGAGGATGGGTGTGGGTGTGGGTGTGGGAATGGATATGCTGTTGTGCTGGTTGGTGGTGGTGGTGTGTATGCTGCTCCGACGCATGACATTGAGATTTCGGTGGTTTGTTGATCGTGCTGCTGCTAATGATAATCGGCGTCGGTGCCGACGAAGTGCACTTGTCCGTGGTCAGCATATTTATGTGTTCCTGCTCCGGTTGTGTCTTCCGTGTTATGTGCAAATTTCTGTTTAATTACTAATTTGCCTGTCTTGATATTTTTTTGTTTGTTTGTTTTGTTCGTTGTTTTTTCGCTGTTTCTCCCAGCGCTCGACCACAACCCAAACCAGAACGAATTCAACTCTCAACTGCTGTTTAGTACCGTTTGCGCAATGGATTCGATTCGGTTTTGGCGAATCACATTTGTTGACATTGTGTTGATTAGCACGATCCGGCTGTGAGATGAGATGAGATGCGCTCTTCCTTCCTCCTTCCACCGGCCACCCACCTCCTCCCACTTATCGTTGCACCGTTGCACTGATAATAATCCAGCACTGATAATTATTATAGTTATTAACGAGCAGTCTGCCTCTGTCTATCTCGGTTGTATAATCCACATATACCCGGGGACTGGGTCTCTACTTGGAATAGTTTCTGACACTGCTGCTGCTGCTGCTGCTGCTGATGTTGTCGGCTAAAAAGTGAAAATAAAAGAAAACGCTTTATCAAATGATGCAACCAAACAAGGTTCATAATGCTTATGGCTGTTGTTTAGAGTTGAGTTTTGGATCAAGGTTTATTGAGTGCCTTAAAGTGCATTTTTTTATGGTTTTTTTGTTTTTATTTTTAAATTTTTATTTATTAAATGTCACACTATTGCATTTAATCTTTATAAGAGCAATTATCTCTATCCCATAATTGCGAGTAAGCCATCAGGTGTGTTTGATCGATGCCATTCACACACTTTATCTTTAGATAACATGTCTCCCTAGGAACAATCAGATATATCAACATCTAGTTACTGGCCTTCTTAAATCTCTATGGCATTACGGCAAACTAGTATGTATTCTGAATCCTGAATCACATAGAAAAAGCCAATTGTATTTGAGATCAAAAACAAATATTTGTATAGTAGGATATTAACCGGTTGCATACAGTTTTCAATGCACAAAATAACAGTTATTTATTATGTTAAATATGATTCTGAATAATGGAAAATTAAATGAATAATTGAATAACTTTTCTTTCTTATAAGAACTGATACGACGCGAAAATACACTAAATAAAATTGGTTGTTAATCTTTTGTTATATTATTTACATTTATATTATATTATCCATATTTTCTTTGCAAAATTCTCATCATCAAAATCGTACTGACATATATTTTAAGTTGTGCATTATAAATCATAACCTATATATATTTGTGGATGTTGTGAATTTGATTAAATTGTGTACTACTTGAGTACCCGCTGATTCCGATTGGATTTTACCAATGTACGAAAGTGTCTAGTATATGTACTGATATATGGCTATATATTTATGTGCTGAGAGGTCAAGAGAACAGTCGAGTGAATGCCCCTAATCTTCACTTAAATATCGCTTCACTCAAGTACTTAATGGATTCAATTTAAGACGCCACCCAGCAAGAACAAGAGCAAACCCCCCAAACCAATAAAAGCGAGAGTTGTCAGAGCTTGACAGAGATTTGAACTTGATGTCGCCTGAACATGCCACACTGACTGCTGGATAGATGCTATTAGGGCCTGAGGTGCCAAAAATGTAATGACCCTATCCCAACTGTTTGTGTGTTGCCACGAGTCAAATGGATTTCATTCTGAACTGAGAACGCGGCAAGGCGAGGGCAAAAGCGCAATCTGTATCTTTAAATGTGCCCATGAGTGTGATTGTTCTTATTCGTAGATATCAAGCATGATTAGCAGAGTATACATAAATAGAGGAAAGTTCTCATACACTCGGTTAAAATTAGAGAACTTTGTAAAGATTGAAGGTTGTAAATTTTAATCAAGAAGAACACAGTTGTAAATACCTAATTTCTCAATTTAATAAAGTTGAATTCCTAAATCATTTCTTGATATTTATTATATTAAATAATTAATGTTTTGTAGCTTAAAACTTATTTTAAGTACTCAAGCTCTTGAATCAAGCCTGATGTTATTTTAAAACAACTTTTACTTTTACTTTAATCAGATCAATCAATCAATAAAGAGCTGAACCGTATCAGACTTCCTTTAAGAACCAAAGTGCTTAAAATTTGTATTCTGTTTCTGATTATATCTATATACACTTCTATATATATTTTTTTATATATATCAATTATTTATTCATATATGTATATATATATATATGTGTATATATCTATATCTATCTCTATCTACACCTACACCTATACCTATACCTATACCTATACCTATACCTATACTTATACCTATACCTATAGCTATACCTATACCTATGCCTATACCTATACCTATACCTATACCTATACCTATACCTATACCTATACCTATACCTATACCTATACCTATACCTATACCTATACCTATACCTATACCTATACCTATACCTATACCTATACCTATACCTATACCTATACCTATACCTATACCTATACCTATACCTATACCTATACCTATACCTATACCTATACCTATACCTATGCCTATACCTATACCTATACCTATACCTATACCTATCGGTTCGAAGTGCACTTGAAATCTCAATAGGCAACGTTGTTTAAGTTGTTCAATTCCGGTTGTAATTCAATTAAGAACAACATTTTTCTCCAAGTGTATGCAGAATGTGTGTGACGCGTGTGTGTGTCGCTAATTAGACAAACCTAAAATACATGACTAAATTTAAATTGCTTAAAGCGGCGCAGGATGTTTGTGATTTGCCATTTCGACAATGTGGCGTGTGCGCAATAATTAAACCTGGGTCTGTCCATGGTTCTGGATGTGATGCTGTCTGCCTTTCTGGCTAGTTGAAGGTCTAGCAAGTGCGACTGCATTGGAATACAACAACAACAACAACAACAACAAAAATAAATCAACGATGCTGTTTTGTGAGTTTGGGTCAAGCGCATTCGCATTTATATAAATCAAAGTGGTGAATTTGTTTGCTGGATAAATGGAAGTCCCGTTGTGCGGCTCATTAAGGTACTCGCCACACAGCAAGACTTCCTCGTCAAGCAAGGGGTCGCTAGTTGATGATCACACACATATATGCATATATCTATATATATGTATTTATAAATATATAGAAAATTAAGCCAGGCACACGCATTTCAAGATCACCATAGAGTGTATTATCGAGAGAGAGCGAGAGAGAGAGGGAGAGAAAGCAAACACATTTCAAGTTCAAACTTAAAGGTAGATCAAACATCCCGAGAACTGTCAAGTGCTACATTGTACTATAATTACGACAGCCTAATTGACTAGGAACGGGTGACAATGCAAATTCCAAATTGGCATTTTTTTTCTATCTTTTATGCATATGCATCCTCCAGCTCTACTTAGCTCTAAGCTAATTAAATTTACCAACTACACACTTAAACGATATATGACTTTCAAATGAGGTTAGTCTCGGTGGGTACAGATGCAAATGTTTGGTTATATTCACACACACGTCTCTTACACAATGTTTGCTTTAGTTTACTGGGCCTTTTGTGGCTTTAATGTATTTCTATTGTTAGTGTTTATGGCTTGCTTGTGAGATTGTTAATCAAACAGTTAGAGACGATTACTAGACTTTAAAATGTCAATACTACGCTTATTGTTTGCTTTTTATTATTCTACATTTATATAATTAATTAGAAAAGTCACAAACTTGAAAATTGTGCAAACTTTGCAGTGGGTTATTTAAGATGAGAGCTTGAAAATTGAGAACGATTATCAACTAAGATTTGATATTGTATGAATCTGAGATTATTGTCAAATAATCGTAGCACCTCATATAGTTAATTGTTTTACTTACTAAATAGGCAGAAGTATTACAGATCCATTAACTGTAGTATTATATATATTATTAATGTTAATATCTATTATTCTAGTATCTATTATACTAGTACTATTATTTGCCATAGCTTAAGTCAGAAAATATTGTATAACTGAAATAAGTACGTGAATACTTTCGTGGAAAGCGTATTGAGGACCTCCAATAAATCGCTTTAAAACAATACAATTTACAATAACTTTTTAAGGAAACAATTGACAAAAGTTGGTCATTATCAGCTTGAGAGGAGGAAAAACAGTCACATAACTTCTTGGTGGCAAATGAACTACCTAAAGACTGAATTACTGGCATCTGCTGCTGCTGCTGCTGCTGTCAGTGAACCCAGTCACAAATCTGGTATCTTATCAAACCCCAGCATTTGTTATCAAACAATCGATTAACAACAAACCCGAAAGAGATCTGCGTACAATCAAACATAAATGCAAAAAAAAAAGACCAAAAAATGACCAACAACTAAAACGCAAACTAATATAAATAAATGCTAAAAGGCAACAACAACAACAACAATAACAGCGGTAGCAATTGTTTACCGTTTCAAATTAGCATGAGTTTCGCTGTGGCGGCGTCTCCGGCGACTGCAATTGTGGGTGCGTGAGCGGCTAGTGCGAGTGCGAGCGGGAGCGAGATAGTGCGACTAGTCGAGTATTTTTTTTTTTTTCTTTTATATATATATATTTATTATTTATGCATACGTACATATGTTTGCATGTGTGTACATATGTTGAATATTAGGACACGTGTAAATTGAAGAACTTGTAAAGGCACTTTGTTGTTGTTGTTCGTTTATCTTGCATATGTTGCCGACCGGAAGTGAAGAAGGCGACTATCGATTTCGATTGACTTTCGATTTATTATCGACCGTTAGACTTTTGACGTTTGTCGTAGAAGTTTGATGTTCGAATGAACGTAGACGACTTTAGGCGCTACTATATATACTTATAGAAATGGCTTAGTCGAAAACATACACAAACACACACACACACACACTCGAACACACACACAGTCAAATATACACGGGCGGACAGACACAGAGAGGCAGACCGACGCAAAACACAATCTAGTTTATTTGTACGGTTATTTGAACTCCGAGATATTTTTTGCGCGGCGCAAGCTTACGGCACTTGGGCGGCCTGTAGGCATCCAGCGCGGTGGTCCCTACTGCGTTTAGTCGGTCGTCAATGGCACCAAGCAACTGAGCTGCGCTTGTTGCGAGTTTCGGATTTGAACTGAGTTAGGGTCGCCAGAAGTGGCCGTCGTCCCCAGATTTTCAGATATTCACACACTCTCTGTTCTGCTCTTATTACTACGGTGAGCGAGCTTATAAAAATATCAAAAAAAAAAGTATATATACATATATATATATATATAGATGTATGTATAGGAGGGCTAGAGCTCGGCTCGCTGCCCAGTATAAAGCGCGAGTGCTTGTTACTGATAACAGTCTCCGTTCTTTGCTCTCGGATCTGGGATCTACTATTTAATTAATTCTGCTGCCCGCACATACATAGCTTAAAGCTTTCCGTACAGTTTACAGTGCAAAAAGTAGCTTGTAAAAATTATGAAAAATTTTCATAAAATTTATGGAGAAAGAACAAATTTTTACAAATATTTGTAAGTTGCGTCATGAAGATTATTATTTTTTTTGTTGTTTTTGATCGGATTGAATCAGCTGAGTTTTGAGTTCGAAGTAATTTGGTGTTTTTATACGATTCCAGCTAAAAACGTATTGTTTTTCTTCAATGCGATATAAACTTTAAGGCAAACTGATACTACCCTCTACAAGGCTAGAAAAACTCATCTAAATTAGGCATACAACATTTGAAGTAAATATAGGAAAATGAACTACGTCTGAACAAAACGTATCTCACTGAACTTACAGCCGTAAGATTAGTGAATTTTATTTAAGTTTATTTATATTTTTTTAATTTTTGATTAAAACGTAAAATATTATTGAACTTACAAATTGAATGGGCACATTTTACAAAACCCTGATCAGCTTCTCATACTTAGCGAATATTATTTTTTAGTGTGCATAAATTAGAGAGTAAAAATACTTTTGCTTTTTAAATATCATAAATATGTAAATATTGACATGACACTTTGTAGAGTGTGTAAATTAAAACACGATCTCGCCTGGATCAAGGGATTAGTGCAACTTTAATTTTATTACTGGCTGTAATTAATGCAGTTTGATAGAAAGTCGCCGCTGGCAAGCAGATCGATTGCGCACTTAGCTTGAGAGGCTCATAAAATCGACAAATTATTCACACTTTTTAAATAATTGATATTCATTTGCAATTTCATGGGAAACTATGAGTGCAACCAAGTCTTTGCTCAGCTGGGCACTAATTAATGCCAGAATCTCATTAGCTTTAGATAACACAAATTATTTGTTCAGATTTCATTATTACGATTGTACAAATATAGTATACAGGCAGTCAACAGTCAACAAGTCTATCCGCAATAAAATATGTAATTAACCTGATTATTCCCACACTTGTCAATCACAACTTGATTTGCATCCATTTGACACATTATTTTGCATCTGCCTTTGAAGTGCCAAATGGTGTTATTTATATGTGAGTAAGCAGTTAACACGCGAATCAGACAACATTATACAGCATGCAATCTAGGCACACTTTCTTCCAGTTTTGAGTGTAATTATCTGAGACAGATAAGACAGATAAGACAGATAATGACAGATAATGCCAGCGCAACCTTGATTTTTTATTCATAATCTTTTGCTCACGCATATTAAAGTTAATTAAAAATATTCGGCAAGCAGATAAATCACAAGAAATTTGAAATGCATATTTCAGCAGATTGTTTTTTTTTTTGCTTTCGCTTGTATACTCGAGATTTTCTTAAGTTGGAAGCAATTTGCTTATATTTGTGAAACGATAAACATATTTAATATATACATAAATGTCAGCGATCAATTGGTTTAGTATGCGAAATACCTAAGACTAAACATAACTGACCTAGCATAAGATTATTTAATTAAACTGATTTACATTTAGTGCTGTTATGGTTTTTCAGTCGCTTGACACACATTTTTCAAGAGTTATTTTTGAGCATGATCACTTATGCAAATTGAATTCATTTTGGTATGCCTTATAATCAATATTATCCACATTATTGTTGGCTCGATTGTGTTTCGCTTCTCGTATTAGTTTGTTTGTTATTGATTAATGTGGCACACTAATATTTACAAATATATATATATATATATATGGAGTCGGCTCATCCAAGTCGAACGCACGGTTTTCATCAACTAACAGGCTTGCCAAATATTTCCACAAAATATGTCTTAGCGCCAAATAGAAGCCGCCAGCTGTGGCTGCGGCTTATCGACACTGATAAGGTTTTGTGTGTGTTCGTTGCCCTAACTATTTTAATTAATATGTATTTCATCTACTATTTGATTTGAGGCATCGCGACATATTCTTCGAGCACACCAATCGAACAAGTGCGAAATCAAGAAACATTTTATTTAATCGGTCGTCAAATCCCTGGTTCAAAAATCTCGGGCACTGGCTTCTTATCAGTGGCTTATCAATTTTTCAGACTCAAAGCAGGCTGAACAAGTCCTCGTTTTGATTGCCAGTCTGTATATATATATTCTGCACGCATCAAAATGGGATTAAAGGGTATCATCAAGTGAATGCAAATCAATGTATATACCAGGTAAATGGTGGCAGCACTAAATAAATTTAATTATATTTATATATATATATAAGAGACAAACTAAAATAATAGTAGGTCCATTAAATCAATATTAGTTTATTTATTTACTCGCATGATATCACTCAAATTATACAGTTTGTGAATGAACACTATGGGGAAAAAAGACTGCTGCTGCAAATAAGTTCATAAGTGATAAAAAATATATACTTCACTTTTTAATTACCTTTTAAATCAGACAAAATATATTTTTAAATGATGGAGTAATCAGCAATCAGTATATATACACACATACACATACTGGTGATCGAAAGAGGAAGAGTAATCAGTAATATACATAAATGCTAGACAAAAATGTATAATCAGCTAGAAAAATGTTATATATATTTAAAGTAACTGAATCAATATTGCAATGGTTTTGGAACATTTGTATTTATTTTGATATCTGATTCTGTATATATGTATGTACATACATATGTCCGCATAGTAATAAAGTGAAACTTATTACAAATTTTAAACTTTAAGTTAATTGAAATATGCGACGAATTTGCATACATATATAGCATACATATTAACGATTATTCATGAGTATATAGATAATTATATTATAAATGAAATATTTCAAATTCCATCGCATATAAATGGATGATTCCATTTCTAACTATTCTTTACATTTACTAAATGTTTTAACTGGTTGCTCTTATTTCATTTAGTATGTAAGTAGTAGTAAAATAAGAGAGTTATTTGAAGAGTATCCATATATATAATATGGATTATATACAGCTGGAACAGTCGCTTCACAATACTGATATTCGATGAGGAAAGTGGGATGGTATCCTTCCAAAATGTTGTCCGCTTCACTTTCGAGTGCTTTGTGTAACTCTTGAAGAAAAACCAAAATGGGAATTTAATATAGAAAAGGATGTGGTTTAGTTTCTGCCAACTCACCTAAAGGAAGTAATAGTCCTCATCTATTTTCGCCAACTTCAGCTTCTTTTCCAACAGTTAAGCAGCTGACTAAAGCTAACTATATATATGGATATTAATCATAGTATGTGAAGCCACTAGATAATTTGTACTTAAAGATTCCATTGGCAGCCGTTTGAGTTTCTCCTTCCAGTTGGGTTTTAGCTGAAACAAATGAACAAGCTGAAAATCGATTGGATGCAAGGCATTAGTCAAGCGATTCAAGATTAAATTCATATTAGCAAACACTTACCGCTTTGCAGTGTATTTTGACCAAGACAATACGAAAGCGGGCCAAGTCATAGCTCTGAGTGCTGTTGCTATCGACTGCAAATCGATACCTTAAGCTGGATGGATTTTGAAGTGTTTAACTGGCATTATGTTACTTAATATTTTGCATTTTAGTTAATATTTTTAAGATTTTAAAGTGTTGCTTGTATATTGGGCATTTATTTATTCTTTTCAAACTGAACGAACGCTGTGAATCGCGACGTGATTCGATATATATTGGAGTATATATAAAAATAAAAACACATTTATGTATAAATGTTAAATAAATATTTGCAAATATGCTACCTAAATAGTTTTGCTATGTGTACAAAAAAATATTGTTTGCCAGACTTGCTTATCTTATCAGACAATTACACACACTGGATTATGGGCGTTTAGTATTTATTAATTTGTGGGCTGGTTGTGTGAATAACAAAATCAAGTCAGAATATCAGTTCAAAATTGAAGCATGGAGACATTAGTACGCACTACTGATAGTGGGCAAGTGCTTCCTTGTTGATAACGCCGACGTAGCTGGTATATTTTGGCGAGGTGGCATTCAGCGCAATGAATTGCTCGGCAACCTCAACGGCAACACGAACCTGCGCCTCTGAGGTGCTTGCGCCCAAATGGGGGGTGGCCACCACTTTGGGATGATTGATCAGTGCCTTGGTGACCTTCGATTTGGGTGGCTCTTCGGCATACACATCGAAGGCTGCGCCAGCGCATTTGCCACTCTCGAGGGCATCGAGAACAGCCTGCTCATCGATGATGCCGCCACGTGCCACATTGATAACCTTAACACCCTGTTTGCACTTGGCCAGCGACTCCGTACTTATGAGATCTGTGCGAAGGAAAGCGATTAGGCTTAGATTTAATATAACATAATGATGTGCTATAGCACTTACTTCTCGTCGCTGGTATCAGTGGTGTGTGCACCGTTATGTAGTCCGCCAGTGGCCAAATCTGCTCCAGGGATAGCTTTTCAATGCCAGCGGCCTTGGCCTCGGCCTCCGTCGTAATGGGATCATAGCCAATTACCTACGATATTCGAGATTGGACATTAATTGTGGAGTGTGAACTAATCTTATCTTACCCTCATGCCCCAGGTCTTCATGCGGATGCCCACTTCACGTCCAATGCGACCCAGTCCGAGCACTGCCAGCGTCTTGCCATAGAGCTCCGATCCGCTATATAGCTTCCGATCCCAGCGACCCTCCTTCATGCTCTGGCCGGCTGGCACGACGGGACGCGCCAGAGCGCCAATTAGGATGCATGTCAGTTCACAAGCCGAAATGGAGTTGCCGCCGGGTGTGCTAAAGGTAAAAGGGAAATTTGATATTAAGCCAAGTTAAGCAAACACAAGAAACGCTTGTTATGACTACACTCAGAAAAAAAATTGCGCTGCACTTTAGACAATCGCTTATAATTTAAATTCGCAAACAAATTTTTGTTTTTGAATAATTTCTAAATATAAAAAAAAAAATTCATAAGCATAAAAAATTGTTTTTTTTTTGAGTCTTGATAATCCTTTTATAACTCAAAAACAATTCATAAAATTTCGTGGATCGTCTTTTATATTCGAATTCAGTTCAATTAAACGAATTTTATACACTCTTCCAAATGTTGTTACAGTTGATTGTAAAAATATGAAAGAACACTTTGAAAATTGGAAAATTTTAAAAAATGTAACCTAAAATTTAGAAAATAATAATAACGTGAGTTACATTTGGCGCCAAAAATATGATTCATTTCCAAAATTCAGAATGATTTTTTGTCTGAGTGTAGACAGCGTTATGGAAATGGTGAGTATAGTATTATCCTTGGCAGTCCACCAGGCTCAAAGGCGTTTAATTATGCCCCATCCCTCGTGCTCTCCGGATGACAGGTAATTGACTGGCAATTGCCGGCTCTTGTTGGGCTGTTTCAGGAGTTAGCCTTTACTCACTTGAGGACAACGACATTGTGCTTCGTCGCTGCAGCCACATCGATGTTGTCCACTCCGGCACCCGCCCGACCCACAACCTTCAGACTGCCGGCACCAGCTGCTAGCACCTCCGCTGTTATCTTCGTATCCGAACGGACAATGGCAGCATCGTAGTTCTGTATGAAGAAGGTGGGCAAAACATTAATTACATAAGTATAAGTATAAGTTATATATTTACATATGTACACAAGCATATTGACATGTATATGGTATATGGACATCAACATGCTACAAGACTATAAATGGAGCATGATCTCGATATGGCTGCAAGTCCCGAAATATGCTCACATTATCTAAAGCCATATAGATTAAACAAGAACTGACAAAAAAACAAAATAACGTGATGCCTGTTTTTGAATGGGGATGGGGATGGTTCAAGTTGTACTTCCCGGCATATTCGCTTCGTTGTTAGAGAAGAGCGTTGAACCGGAATGGCCAATTAGTGTTGGCATTTTGTCCTCTTATTTGTCCTTTTTCCAAATTAAGCCGAGGATCTGCTTTATCATTCAGTTAATTGATCTTATTTTCTTACAAAAAGTTTGTTTCTGATCGATTTGTTAGATTTTTGTTATCGATAATTTATATATCGTATTTATATTTAGGCATTTATGAGTAGCCTATTCGATTGCGATCGACTTTAGTTATCGATTTTATATCGATGTTTTTATTATTAAAATATATTGATCATTCAGAGATGTCAGCAACTTGGAGACAATCAGAATTGTATTAAAAAATAACTCATCCCATTATATTTTCCATTATAATTTGTGTTATCGTCGTTCTGTTATCGATAACTCATTGCGATGCCGGGAGCATATCAACGCGTTATTTGTTTTATATATGCTCTATGAGACTGACTTGTGAGCAATTGGGGCAGTAAGCATCAGTAAAAGTACACAGTCTCTTAATAGATATATAGATATATATAGATATATAAATATATGGTATAATTAGTTATAGGGTGATCACCAAAAGTAGGTTGCAATACTATTAAATCTTTCATTATCAAGACTTTTTATTTGTCCATGATTAACATGATTAATGCTTTAATCCAAGTTTGGGGGGTATTTTTGGGTATATTGAAGCCAATGTTTATTTGTTCAATGTCATCCTGGCAGAATAAGTATCGTGAATGTGAATGACAGTCACAGCATACCTTTTTTTCCTAGCACGTTTCGAACACTCTTTGCAGATGGCGCCTCGTTTCCGCTAGCTAAAAACAGCTGATCGGTTTCTTATAGCGTAAGTAACAAATTATAAGCTATTTAGATTTAATAATCAATTAGATAAATCACAGATAATCAATTGAGAGATACAATTCGGGACATGAGACCTAAGGTTAAATGTGAATCGAGTGATGCACTCAAAGTTGGCTGCCGGTTGCAAGTACGCATGCGGGAGACCAAAGTATGGCAACTGGCGGAAATTGTTGGCCTCAGGGAGTTGGAGGGGAAACGGCAGTTCTATGTGCACTACGTGGGCGTCAACCGGCGGCTTGATGAATGGGCCAACGATGATGATCTCGATTTGAGCAGTGTGCAATTTTTGAGTCGTCGTCTCCAAAAATCTGCTAATGACTCCAAGGTCAATAATAATGTGGAGAGTGAATTGGATACCGACTTGATGAAGAACGTGGAAATGATTGAGTTGGGTCGTTATCGTATCAAACCCTGGTACTTCTCCCCATATCCCAAAGAGATGTGCAAAATGGATTGCATCTATTTGTGTGAGTTCTGTCTCAAGTACTGTCCAAGTCAATTCTGTCTTGGACGGCACCTAAGAAAATGCACTTTGAAGCATCCACCTGGCACTGAAATCTACCGCAAAGACACCATATCCTTTTTCGAGTTCGACGGCCGTTGTGACCGGATGTATGTTCAGAACTTATGCCTGCTGGCCAAGTTGTTTCTGGACCACAAATCGCTTGATACGGACGTTGACGACTTTCTGTTCTATGTGATGACAGAGAGCGATTCACGTGGCTTTCACATTGTCGGCTACTTTTCTAAGGAGAAGTTCAGTGACGAGAATTACAACTTGTCCTGCATCTTGACACTGCCACCCTATCAGCGCAAAGGCTATGGCAAGCTACTCATTGATTTCAGTTACCAGCTCTCTAAAGTCGAGGGCAAAACGGGCTGTCCAGAGAAGCCGCTCTCCGATTTGGGTCTGCTATCGTATCGTTCGTATTGGGCGGATACAATACTCGAGCTGCTGATCGGCGCGACCACCGCTAACAAGAAGGGCAAGAGGTCCTCAGCGTGCGTCAACGAGATCTCGGAGCTGACGTCTATTCGAAAGGAGGATGTTACCTATACAATGGAATCGCTTCGGATCATCAGCAACTTGAAAGGTAATTCTATAGTGTGCATCAACGAGGAAATCATCGCCAAGCATCGCGCTGCGATGGCGAAACGCAAAATACGCATCGATCCGAAATGCTTGAAATGGATCCCCAAAAAGTGGCCCAATTTAAAAACTAATTAAATGTGTCTTTCGAATCACATGTTGCATTTGCAAATGGTATTAAGAAACCATTTCAGCATATTCTTTTTTTTTTCTTTGAATTTGAATTAAAACGTTTGCGAATTTTCAAAAAAATTCGAATAAATGGCAAAAATGTAAATGTAATTTATGTCAAAATTACAGTTGCTGTCTAATTGAATAAGAAATGTTCCTTTTTTGTTTTAAACGTTTACAACTTTAAAAATTCCGAATTTTAAACAAAATTTAAAAAAAATGTTTGAATTTGAATTTTAAATTTTTTAAAATACGAATAAATTACAAAAATTCAAGGCATTATTTAAATAAAAATTGCAGCTGCAATTTAATTGAATAATGTTCATTTTTTCTTTTACATGGAAAATGTTTATGTATTTTTGAAATTGGAATTTAATAAATAAAGTATTCTAAGTATTCAATGAACGCAGCTGCTATTAAAATGAATATTTACACAGGCTGTCAGCTGGTTAATTATATTGCAGGCACATGTGTCCAACTGGCAAACAATATGCATATTTATACACTTGACTTATGCATGTAAGTAAATGCACACATATGTAGATCTGTATAAATAATTATATTCTATGAATTAGCTACTCACTTTTACTTCTTGGCAGAGTTCATCAACCGGCAGCTTTAGCTTGTATGTAACCTAAGTAAGTATAAGCAAAATGTGTGATTGTATTGTCCACCTTTATCTTACTTGGAAGTGCCTGCAAACATACATATGCATATGTGTGTATACTTTATATACTTATCATGTATATATGTATATGTATGCATGGCTGTTGTTGAACTTACATTGATGCCGTGCTCTTCCAGGAGCTCAACACACGATTTATCGACTGCATCGCAGACTAAAACATTTTTAATATTCAGCGGCATATTTGCAATTGTAAATCAAATTTAAATTCAATTACTGAAAATTGTTGTTGAAGGGCACAGAGAGAGAAAGAGAATGCACTTGCCTCGCTGGCTGTAATAATTCAACTGATTGGGAGAGTGAGAGCCAACGGGCAACGAACCAACTGGACAGCAACGACTTTGACGCTGAGCGAATTCCGATCTGATGATCCGCAACACTGGCAACACTGGCAATACTGCCCACACTGCTGGTGAAGTGGAGAACGAGAGCACGCTCTATCATGTTGCTCGCTCAGAGTAACTCTCTCACAAGCTAACTGTCATACGAAAGCCGAGTGTAATCAAGTAAACAGGCACACATATTAGTGTAAATATATGTGTACATGTGCAAAAAAGCCGGACTGTGCGAAAACAAGCTTAACCCACACCTTTTTTGCTGATCAACAAAATTTATATGTAGTCTGTGTATAGAAATGTAAAACTCTTTATAGTAAACTATTATTGTTTATTATTTAATTTCATTTATTCAAGTAAGCACTTTAAATTTGAAAAGATTATCGAACTAGTTTTAATTCCCATTGAATCGTTAAGGCAATATTAACCCTCCGCACATGACAAGGGTTAAAAGAATTCACAGCTATTTTGCTGATCTACAACATTAATCTTATTGATACGAATGGTGAGTAACTGTTGTTGTTTACTATTTCATATAATTTATTCAAGCACTTGAACTTCGATAAGCTGTATAGTTTGAACTTACGGCTTCTTTACTTACCACATGCTGAGCTAAGGGCTAACGCATATCCTTTTCAGAGTAAAAACAAAATTTAGTAATGTTCAAATTTCATTTATTTTAATTGGTTTTATTTGCAATTTAGCGTTCATTTAACTACATACTCGTATTTGTTTTAATCATACTATTCAAAATGTATCAAACAAAATAACGGAAACCATATAAAACTAGGGAAGATTGCAACATTTGTCCCCCTTTTGGAATTGAAAATCAAACATTTTGAAACAAATTGAAATATTTCGTTAACTATTTACATACGATTATGGTAAAGTTATCGGTTTTTACAATATAATATATATATATATATGCGTAAAAAATATTCTATATAAATTGGATTGATATTTGCACAAATAGTTTTCATATTCTGGTTTTTGGTTGCGGTTTATATTTCACCCATTTTGCTTTAATAATATTTTGAATTCGAATTTTCAGGCGTGCATAAATAATTGCCATTTCTTTACTTCTTTTTCTATATTTATTTATTTTATTTATTTTTTATTTTTGCATATAGTACTTATTCTTGATAAATCAAAAATAATGCTTGCATTCATTTTATTAAAGTGTCTTCAAATCAAAAGGAGTCTTCTTTAGTAAATGTAATTGAAATTTGAAAGTTTTTTTTGTATTTGAAATTTGTTTCGCTATAAAATTGCTTGTGTGTGATAGTGTTAGTAAGTCAACAAAGTTTAATATTTGTATTGTTGTTATTAAATGATGTAATGTTACTTTTCGTTAATTTTGTTTTGTTTGGATTAGATTGAAATGATTGCAATATTTGAAAATAAATCATTTTAACATTAGAAATTATTATTTATTTTTGTATTTTGAATTATTTTCTCAATTTTTTTCAAGGTAATTTTTTTTTGTTGTTCATAAGAGTACTATTGGTAAAGTTTTTCAATTATTATTATTATTTGCATTTTTTTTTTTGTTTGCCAGTTGACGGTTGTAATTAAATTTTGTTATTTATAGCAGGATACATTTACAGTTATTTTATATATTTTGTTATTGTGATTTACCAGTTCTGTGTACACTCATATGTATTCACATGAATCAAGATTTGTATAATTTACATATGTATGTACTATGTATAACCATATTTAGTATATGTATATTTTATTGTTTTGTGTATGTGTATTTTTGTTTAGTTTTTTTTTTCTTTTGTTTATTTATGTTTTCTTTTTGGGTTTATCAATGATTTACTTAATTAGTTTCCCCATCGTTCATGGTTGCCATTAACTTCAAGCTAATATTAAAAAGTAATTCTCAATATATATATTTAATTATAGCTAGGAAATAAATTTGTTGCCTCTTTATACAAGAACTGTTTGTGTATTGCATCGTTAGTATTTTTCTGTATTAATCATATTATATGGCTGCAGCGTTCTTCACGTTCTTCCCTTAGCGTAACAGGGTGCAAATCGTAATCGCCGTTATCCTTGTCAAAGTAATGCAAAATGCTTCAACGTGCAGGTCTATTAGGTATGTATGTAAAGAGAGCTGAGAGCTGCCTCGATCATAATCGATAATAATCGATAACCGCCTCATAGATCTGCTGCTTTTCGATCGCTTAACTTCGAATCGCATTCGGATTGGAGCTGGTTATTTGATTCTCCGCTTGGTGAACTTATCCTAGGCTGTGATCGTTGCGGCTCTCTGGTATGTATGTATGTGGGTATATGTATGTATGTTTGTAGCTTTGTTTTATTTATAAGCTGCACCAAATGCAAATGAGCTGTAGCTCTACGATTTGCCAGAATACTTATGTGTATTATGATTTGTTCGGATCAATTATAAAACCAATATTAAAATCTAACAATTTGTTCATCATAGTATAATTTGTTTTTTACATACATACTTTGTGTTTATACATTCTGTTCATATTCGCTTACAAGTTGTGTTTTTTGTGGCTTGAACACTTGACAATTTTTTCCCATAGTTTGCATGTTAAATATGCATTTAGCTAAATACATAATTCTTATCAAAATGTCACGTTTTTCGAGGCATTTTCTTTTTTTTGTTTTCCAATATTATTACTAACTAATATTCGCGTCGTTTACAATACATATTCATATTCCCTCTGCCACAGTACGTAATTAAATTGTTTTTCTTTTTATAGTTCAGAATGCTGCTCTTTGTGTGCTATGATCATCCACTTGGACTTGGTAAGTTTGTTTAAATTCGATAAGGGCAATCCACAAAGTACCGTTGTGTACAAAGACATTTCGAAATTGAGAAAATATCACAATTTTGTTTTTTTTTTTAGCTATATAATGCTGTTAAGAAGAAAAAAGCCAAATGAAAAAAGAAACACGAAAACAGCAGTAATTAATGGATCGCCCTTTGGTTCCTAATCGAAATGGTTTATGTATTCATAGGGAGTGCAGTGATCAATCAATTAGTCACATATATGTATGTATGTCAGTTAGCACATAGATGTATATATACTATTGTATGTATTGTATATGTAAGTAGTTAGCCTTGATTTTCATTTAAGGTGTGGAAGTAAGGACTACTTGCTAGCGCTAATCAATCAATGTTGGAAGTGCAGGCAGTTTTCGAAACTCCCCATTTTTATTCCCCGATTTGCCCAATTTGGAGTCGCGATCGATTTGAATTCAGTGCGTTTTGTTTGTGTTTGGAATTTTCGAAAAAACCATTTTGAATCATTTCATATACAGGTGGTTGGAATTGTAAAAAGAGTGCTCGTTTGGAATGGGCCAGATCAACAAACATACTTACAATAGTTTCTCCATAATTTGATGGATTATGATTGAATCGAACGCAGGCGCACTTGAAAAACTTGATCATCTTTGAGGGCAACGAGGATACAATTCTAATAAGTACAATAATTTATATATGTATGTGTGTGTGTGAAACATCTAGAGGATGTGTGTAATGTGTGTGTACTTCTTCTTCTTGTTATGGTTTTTCTTTTTGTTAAGGCACTGGTAGTATTAATTGCTGTACTGGAACAATCAACTTAGCAGGAAACAGTGAAGAGTACAAGGAGACGCCAAAAGAGATAAGAAATTAAATGGAATTTAGGAGATGCCCTGAAGCCAGCTCTAAAAATATATCTGTCTATAGATATATATAATTCGCGCATTGATCTCAGAGCTCTGCCAGCTTTCTGCTCGCTTTTCACAAATGCAGTCAAGTATTTTATAGTTTTTCTAATGAAATTTGAATATTCCAAGTTTGAATTGAAAATTATATAAATCTTATAGTCTCTGAGATCGGTGAGCTCAGACAGACAGGAACATGACTAGCTTGACTCGACTGTTGATGGGGATCAAGAACATGTATACCTTATGGGGTTGGCCATGCCACGCTCTGCCTGCTAAATACTTATACAAGGCTTCATGATACTCCGTTTACACATTTCCAATGGGTTCAGGGTTCAGGGTATACAAATCATAAATATAGCTCACAGCATAAATCAACTAATAATTAGAGGACATCCTCATAGCACTTATAGGAGCAGCTGGATCAAATGCATCAAGATTCGAAACAATATACACAATTTCTTGGAAAAGCTAAGCATAATTGTTAGTATTTAATGAGGAGTTTTCTTCGACTTTTCGCATTTCATTTTTCACTTTTGACAGCAGACGAACAGAAGCAAAGGATTTATTGTTAATGTCTGGCTGAAGCATCAAATCAGATTTACAAAAAATTCTCAAAAATCTACCAAACTTTCAAGACGAGCGTATTTCCCATTTAGTCTGCAGCTGCTTGTGAATCGTAAACTGCAATTAAGGAACGAAAAATAGTTAAAAAACAAAATAACTATACAAAATGTCATCAGCAAAAAAATGTGATGTTGATCTGGACGTTTTGGAACCACTGTCAATGCAACTGGAGCAGAACGTTAATCTGATGAGGAATATGGATAATCAGGCAACGACTATGGCCGAAATCCTCGGCAGTCGTTTGCCGGAATTTGTGGAAATGAGAAATTCAGTGAGCCGCAAGGAGATCAATTCGGAGAGAGAGTCCCTTAGGCAAATGTTTAACAAATTCAGGAATATAAGCGATGAGAAATTTCAGATGCTTGTAAAAACGCATGAACTGCTGCGCCCTTGGAGTGGCTTGGATGACGAGTCGCAACCGACGACCTCAGGAACCAGAGCCTTGGCAAAAAGGCAGCTAGTTTACTTAGATGAGGAGGATGGGGAGACTCCAAACAAAAAAAAACCCAAGAGCGTCATCAAAAAGAAAAAGGTGGCTCTTGATAATTCCGATATAATTCCATCAAACGAACCAACGTATTGCAAATGCCGCCAGATCTCCTATGGCAATATGGTTGCCTGCGGCAATCAAAATTGCCCCACTGAGTGGTTTCACTATCACTGTGTGGGCCTCTTTAAGAAGCCAGTGGGCGAATGGTATTGTGTCGATTGCATGCCCAATTTTCGCAGCTAGCAATAAATAAATAAATACTGTCGGTTAGCATAACTATTCTATATACCAATATTAAATAACTTTTTAAATCAAAAAAAAAAAAACTGATAACAGATGGCTTTATTGCAATAGATTTCAAGCGAGAGATTGTGTGTATGTGTGTGTGTGTGTGTGTGTTTGCCTCTTTACTGCATTTACTTAGATTATGTTATACGTTCACTAAATTATTAAAGCTGCCACTTAGTTTACCGATTGCATAAATATATATATATACACATATGTGTATATATATATATATATATATATATGTATATACGGCTTACCGAAACTACATACATTAATGTGATTTCCCAACCCGGAAAAAATGCATTAGGTGTAAATCTTATGCTTACTTTCTCAATAAATTCATCTATGTATGTATGTATGTATGTATGTATGTATATATATATTATATTGGATTTTTTTTGTTTTTGGTTTTTAGTTAAATAAAATCTCATTACACTTAGCTACATATATAGTAATTAAGACACATAAGGCTGTACTTATTAGCATTGTGCTATTCTCATTAACTATGTATGTAAGTAGTATGTGTTCATGTATGTGTTGTTGTATGTACTTACTTTCCCATTGGGACAACTACTTTCTCTCTCCGCAATGGAAATGTACAAATGTGTTTTGGCACTGAAATTAGTTAGTATGCTACGCTTGAATGACTAGCCCTATAAACATATTTACACATATATATATATAATACATGTATATATATATATATATATATATTATACTGTTTACGTCTTAGCATCATTCGTCTAATTTCAAGAAAAGAACCTACATAAACATATATTGTGCAACTATCTCTGCCTTTTCCAAAATATATATGAAAGCTGCTCTTTTATGTTGTTTGTGCCCCGTGTTTTTTGTTGTCTCGCTGAAATCCTTTCAATAAAACCGATCCGTGCTCTGTATATCCTCCTCGTCCTCCTCAACAATGATCTTATTACGTATGCCATGCGTGACTGCCTCGATCTTCGAGAAGGATGACGATGACCAATCGCCGTGGTCGTCCAGTGCCGAGCCAGTGGCTCGGATTCTGTTTCGGTTGTCGCCGGTTGTTTTGCTGCACGCCGGATTCACAAATGATGTGCTGCGATGATGTTCGTGATGGGAGCGTGTGGCAGGCGCAACGGAATGGGTGTACGTGTGTGGGTGCTGGGTGTGTGGTCGTGCCTGTGGATAGGACATTGGCTGGTGCCGCAACGGATAATGTTCGCGTGGTGGCGGTGCCGCTGTCGACAGGGAGAACGACGACGACGACGACGATGACAGCCACCGTTGGCCGCTGTGTTGACGGGCCACAAATGAGGGTGCCGAGGGATGATAGAGTTGGGGTTCTGGTAGTGGCTGTGGATGTGGCTGTTGTGTGAGTGTGTGCTGTCGTGTCAGCGGGTGTTGTTGTTTGGGCTTGTGTATTGTGGCTAGATCAAAACTATTGTCACGTGCTTCCATCAAACCTGGCGCTTTCGAATCGATCTGATCCCACCCCTATATCCACGATTCCTACATGGCATTCAGCATTCTCCTACTACTTCCACCACCTCTGTGCGGACTGTATTCATCGCGATCGCGATCGACAACAGCGGCCGCCCGCGACACATCCATGCGCGGATCATCAATGCGTGTCGATGGTCCCGGTCCGTAGCGTGTCCTCGAACTGGCGCCCAACAGGCGATCGTCGAAATCTGTGTCCGAGTCGAGCAGACGGCCGCCGCGTGACAGGTGGCCGTGATGGGAGGCGCCACTGGGGCCGCTACGCATCGCCGGATACTCAAAGTTGCGCTCGTCGAGCATCTCATCGCTGTTCAGATCATAGTGCATGAGATCACGATCACGGGCATGCAGTCGTTCTCTTTCCTGCGCCTTGCGCTCGTAACGCTCCCGTTCGCGCTCGTAGGCGGCGGCATGGGTCGGCGGGCCGCCGCTGCCCCCGCTCCGCTCCTGGTGACGTCCAGAGGCCGGCCGACGGCTGTGATGGTAAGAGGCACCTCCTGCAATATTGGTCAACACACAGGCTTGCATTAGTCGCACATTAATTCAATTGTTAAGCGTTAAGAAATAAACTCAAACTGAAACGGAAACGGAAACGAAAACCAAACTAAAAGCAAAAGCATTCGAACGCATCAATTGGCAGCAGGCAAACCATTCCCTGCAGCCATTTGACAAAAGTAATCAACTAAACAATCGATTTTTTAATTTGTTTTTATTTTTAGTAACACGGGAGTGCAGATATTGGTTTTGAGTGGTTTTTCTAGCTATTCATATTGCAATTGAGCCATCTTACAGTAAGGGCGCGCCCATAACGATTAGTACTAACAATTTTGGGAATCGGGGTTAGGATTTGGTAACGCAAAAGCAACAGCTAACAATAATATTAAATCAATACTTGTGTAAGCCTATACACATTAAATAGTTCCTTTGTATTAGTTATGTGAAAATAAAGGTAAAATTTGATATTTAAGTTCAATTTTCACTCGAATCGTATTCCAGATCAGAAGTTTCGCTTTTATTCAATCTGGTCAACTAAAGAATGCTAAGAGTCTTGCTAGCTGCACTTGGATAACAGGAAAATCAAATGAGCATATAAATTATGAATATATATCTTTTATGTTTCGATTGTAGAAGTGGAAAATAATATATAATGCATACAACTAATAAACTTGACAGAATGAACAGAGCGAATATTTGTATGCCAAAAAAGGCATAAATAAAATTAAAAATATGCACGAAAGATCCCTTGAAAATTGAAGAATTAATCTTTAATCTATGTTGAAAGTGTTACTTTTAGTCGTATCTTAACTTATCTAACTTCCTTCTAACTAGAGATATAATATATAAGTTAAAAACTGTCTAGGATAAATAAATAAATGTTTTTCTTTAATTAATTAATTAATGCCTCAACTTAATTTTTTTTAATTACTTTAAATATGTTACTTGCAGCCAGGGAAAACATAGTTAAATTAGTAAAGGAGCTCAGCAAACATTAAACATTTTTTCCTGTTACATTTGTGTTTTGCTGAGCTACTTTTATAGTATATTTTCCGATAAAATCCATATTTTTCAGAATTCGATTTCCTTGGTGTGAAAAATTGAACTTATACAAATAAATATCTAACTGAACATTTTATGGTCAGCACTATCTAGAAGAATAAAGCAACCCAATTAGAAGCTGTTAACAATTTGATTGCATGAAGAAAAGATTGAAATTAATTGCGAAATCGTTACTGCAAACGAAATGGGGATTTGAGGAATTCATTTTCGAAAAAGAAAACAAATAAAGAAAAATATGCCTCAGCATGCAAAATAATGGAATTGTGGAAAATGCAAATATCCGCTCTGATAATGAATCAATAAATAAACAATTCCAAAATCAAGGGAGGTTATTTCAAACAAATAAATGCGAATTCTTTGGCGAGTGCATACTCACTAAGCCAACAAGTGTGTGCGGGTTTTTTATGTTTGGGTGTGTTCTAAAAAACGATTACAATTTGAATGAATTGGATTTTTTGTTGCTAACTTGAAATGTTAATTAAAGAACGCAAGATATTCAACAATTTGACTGAACTGAGTTGCGGTTGCTGAGCCTGGGACGGGACCCAAACAATGTGTAAATCGAGTAGAACGAGTACAACGAGTAGAACAAGTAGAACGAGTAGCACGAGTAGAACGAGTAGCACGAGTAGAACGAGTATAACGAGTAGTACGAGTAGGACACTAGAGGCGCACGACGCCAGCAGTAACTAGAAACGAGTACAAAACACATTTAGGCATTTTTTTGGTTTTTTTTTGTATCCTATCTAATGGTCTTTATGAAAATGGTAAAGCATAGAGTTTAAGGTCGTTCAGGTTAGTGTTGTTAATAGAACTCAAGCAGAAAATATTATTATTGAAATTGAATCTTAAGTGTAACGGTTAATATGCTCCCTTGCGGAGCAGGCAACAGGCGAAAGGAACAGAAAGTTTCCATTGATATGGATGAGCACCTCGAATTCTGGACAACTTGAAATATATATATATATATATGTGTCTATATCTCGTGTTGCATTTGTTGTTCGTCGAGGTTGAGGGGTATTTTCGAGATACCTAAACTGGAACCGACTTCTGATTATAGTTATTATCGATTTGGACGTTTGGATATATAGTTTGTCTTTAGCTTTGTACTTTGTTGATATATATATCGATATTGTGTTGATCTTGGCAATTGGTAATTTGAGTTATAGCATTGTTGTAAAGGAACCGGGTATGTCTCGTGCTGTGAATGCTGTGAAGTGTTTGCATAAAAGAAAAAATAAATAAACAGAAAACAAAAACAAAAAACATAAAAGATAAATTATTAATCTAATTAAATTAAGGTAATCCTTCGAGAAGCGTTTCGACAAATGACAAACATAGAACGTTTATTATCTCGATAAATGATTATAATATCTACCATCAAATTCAGGGCTAAAATACAATAAAACAAAGTTGAACTTTTTACTCCCCCCCTGGGAAATAATTGATAAGCAAAATAAGTGATTAATCTATTAACTATTTAATAAGTTATGAAATCAAAAATTTACTGGAGTACTGTGAGAAAAGCTGGCCTAGTTGTAGGTGGAACTAAGTGCTACATTTAAGACTCTATAGCTCTAAGTTTTATACTGGTTTAATTGACATCTATAAACGTTGTGTGCTATCAAAAAAGAATTACTTGGATAAGGGAGGGGGGGTTGGTTTTTTTGTTGTTGTTGGGAATTATGATTATGACATACTAGTTGAGAGTACAGAGTTAAGTAGTTATAAAATTGCTGTGGAAATTATGCGATTACATAATCAAATTAAAAGTAACATTTGAATTTACCTTGGTCCCAATCGAACTCTCTATCCCAATCCCTTTCTCGCTCTCTTTCCCATTCGCGTGCTCTCTCGCGCTCCCACTCCAAATCTCTCTCTCTGTCTTTCGAACTGCGATCCCTGTTGAACTCTCTATCCCAGTAGTCGCGCTCATTCTCGCGCTCTCTTTCCCTACTTCCACGCTCCTGATCTCGTTCCCTATCCCGTTCCCTTTCCCGACTACCTTCGCGTTCGGCACTCGCCATTCGTGGCCCGTGTTCGTCAAACTCCTCGCCATCGACTGCGTCGCACACACACACACACACACACAAAGACACGTGAATGGGGAGAGAGAGCAAGAAGAAGCATCGATTGGTTTTTGTTTGTTTTTTTTTGTTTATTTCGGTACAGTCATGGGAATTTGAATTTGAGAAAGACAAATTTTTTAGAATTGTATTTGTATTTGTATTTGTACGAGTATAGAGTAGTGGTATTATGTGAATATAGTTGTGATAATGCGTGTTTCGCAATATTCGTTGTGAGCATGTATCTGAGAATGTATATGTGTATGTAAGTAATTTACTGTATTTTATGTCGAGTTAACGAAATAAATGCATAACTAGTTTAACTGATCAAATATCATCTGATAAAAGGGTCGCTTGTGTGACTTCTTAATATGGTAATGGGGCTCTTGAACCGATTATCTTTCGATAGGTTATTTTCTTTTATCTTTTTTTTGAATTGCCAAACGAATTGTGGATGAGAGAAAGAGAGATAGATATATAGTGGGCAATTGGACTGGAAAATTCTTGAGAATTTGACGACTTTCAGCGATCCGAAGGGGGTTTTTTGGGGCTTTGGGGTAGGGGTGGGTGGGTGGAATACGATACGCACGGGTATGAAGATGACAAATGGGCTCATTGAAATATGAACACAATTCACAGCAACATCGACTTTACCTGGTGGTGTTGGACCCATGCGCGCCTGATCTGCCGACGGTGAGGCGGACACCTCCTGCGACGGTATCGGCCTGGCAATGGCCGGCACTGTGCCGCTTCGAATATCCGGATGCGTTGCCTTCCAGTACGTCTATGTGGATTTGTGGTAAACATTAGATATAAGTTTGTACATATAGAGGGTATATATAGAGTTGTGTCAAATTAACCGATTGAAATTCAGAAATCTTTCCATCTTACTCAAACTGAAACCTAGTTTTTTTTTATTATCGTATGTAACAGTAAAGCCTGGTAGCTGTATAGCATAAAGACTTATCCAGTTACTTGCTAACCCAAAATAACCGATTGAAATCTTGAACCGAACCCGGATTGGGAACCGAATTTATCATTCTTTAAAGTGTCATTAACCTGTACCGATATTATTAGTTGGCTTGGGTATATAATGTCTAAGATGCTAATCCCAATTAATCGATTGAGATTTCGAATCGGGTGTAATCTTGGGTGTAATCAGCATATATTTTGCCGTTACGCCCTTAAAGAAATGAATTTTAATTGGTTTTTGTTTGACACCCTGTTTTTGAATTTGCCGTACCTCCAAATATTCGGCGATATGCTCGCAGGCGTCTTCCAACTGGTTCTCATCTAAAATGACATCGAACATTTCGGGTGGGCATTGGGTTAGTTTCTCAGCGGCAACCATTTGTACGTTTAAGTTTTTAGCTTGCGATTTGCCCCGTGATTTGATTAAACGCTGTAAGACCTGTACAGATAAATAAAACTTATATTAGATATAGCGGTTAAAATATAGTTGGAGTTACTTGCCTTACTACTACTAATCTTTAAGTAAACTATTGTTGGCGCTAATGAAGTTTTTGCTAATTGTGACGGATGATTGATTGTATCACAATCGAGTACGACCAGCTGCAGTGAACGGGACAGCTCAAAGATGCGCTCGATCTCCTCCTGAACCTTGCCCATGCAATCGGAACGACTGCTGGAACGCTCCATGATCGCACGCTTCGATGGATTGTTGAGAATCGAGCGTTTCGCCAACGATATATCGGCCATGACGCGAGTGATGATGATGCGACCCTCGAAGCGATGCTTCAGGAAATCGAAAAGTGCCTTCTGCATCATATCGGTTACCTCGTAACCCTTAAGGCTTGGACCCACTAAGACGACGGGACGCATCGATGGGACCACATCGTAGGGGCTGGCCGTTTCCTGTTTCTTGAAGAATGGTTTGCGCTTCTCCTTGTTGGGTGGCGTTGCCAATGGTGTCTTGCCATGTCGTCCTGGTCCCATGGAATCTGATTCGTCACCTGATTCGTTAGTATCATTGCGAAAGAGATAATAATAATGGCAACGGATGAGCGAGCTTATGATTCATGATTTATGCTATCAGCGACGATCGAGCGCTACGGCGTTGCCACAAAGCCAATTTACAACTAAATTATATTTACAAATATATATCGTATATATATACACTTTACACACACAATTTTTTAGCTGTATTTGTGTCTGTGTATCTGTGCGTTGTGTGTGCGTGTGTGTGTGCTTGGAAAGGAATTTAAATTTAAATTTCAACCGTACCACGCGATTTCAAATGCTGCATGAAATGGCCAAATCGAGGATGCGGTTTCATCTAGAGCATACCTTAAATCTAAAGGGTATGTGAAGTGTGTGACTGAAATGACTGACTGACCCATCTAGAGACGGAGCTACGACAGAGACAGATGCAGATTCAGAGAGAAAGACAGAGACAGATTGAGTGTGTACAAGACAGAAGTTTCTACGGTGTTTCTTGAGCGAACTTCAACTTTTTACAGATGATAAATATAATGCCAGGGTATATAGGTGCCAGATTGGAAAGACCTATTAACTTGTGGGTTTCTATTGTTATCGGTTATCGGACGTTATCGATCAAATGAAATAAAGTTGATCTGCGTATGGTTTACAAGATTTTATATGCCAAATTTTAAGTATATAACACTTACAGTCCTTGACATAGGCTTATTCACACAGACAGACAGATATATAGATAGACAAATCGTCATCGAAATCGATCCGACTTTTTATGCTGATCAAGAATATATGTCCCTTATGGGTTTGAAGATGCTTCCTTCTGCCTGTTGTACATACTTTGTATAACTTCGTCATTCGGTATTTTTAATGGGATCAGGGTATTTATAGCTTTTGGATAGATAGAAAACAAAGGGATAAATGGAGCATTTGGATTGCCAATATTGCTCATCTCTAGATGGGAAATGTTAACGGATTAACGGTTAAAGTTACAAAATTTTCCGAGCACAAGCGTACATGGAATTGAAAATGAATATTCTGAGTACAAGATGAGTGTCATTGACAAACCTTGTTTTTTCTTGCGCGGTGTTGTACTATAGGGGTCTTTGGAACACGTTTATATCACACACAGTTGGTATTGGGAACATATATATTATTGTAGTTGTAGTTGTTGTTGTTGTAAGTGATTGTAGTTGTTGTTATTGTTGTTGTTGCATATTTGAAAATGTAACGTTTATGTTAGGTGGTAAAAGAGAGTTGAGTGCAGTTAATAGGATTTTCACACTTTCATTAGAAGAGAATTCTAGCAAATGGTTTAAGAACGTGCTTATTAATTGTAATTGTTCTCTATAAGAAAGCGGGGTGTATACAGATGTGGGTGTGAGTGTGTGTGATAGAGCGAGATAGATGCGTTCTGGACCAATTCGCTGAGTGGTTGTCATGCGGGGAAAAGAGAGAGAGATATCTATGTCCGTAGTGGACCAGTGGACAAACATTTGACAAATGTTTTTTGTTTTTTTTTTTGTTTACGAAATATATATTTACAATATATATTTCCTGATTGCAGTTTCATTGTGTGGGATGTAGCATGATATATAATTGAATAACACAAAATGTACGAAATCTACGATTCACTTTTTGCAGCCCACTGTTTTGCCAGATTCGAGGTTTCCAGAAATGAAAATTGGTTTTTTTGATTGAGAAAAACGAACACGAGAGACCCTGTGACTCTGAAATCGGACGACCTTTCACAGCTGCTTGTCGATCAACTGACGAAGTGCTTAGCTAAAAAAATCAGAGGTTTTTTCGTATTGCTTCCTCTGGGATTGACGGAGAGCAAGAACCCTTGACTATCGACAGACGCACTCACGTGTATACAGTAGCAGTAGTTGTAGTAGTAGTAGTAGTAGTAGTAGTAGTAATAGTAGAAGTAGTAGTAGTAATAGTAGAAGTAGTAGTAGTAATAGTAGAAGTAGTAGTAGTAGTAGTAGTAATAGTAGAAGTAGTAGTAGAAGTAGTTGTAGAAGTAGTTGTAGTATGTAGAAATAGTAGTAGAAATAGTAGTAGAAGTAGTTGTAGAAGTAGTTGTAGTATGTAGAAATAGTAATTTAAGTTATGTAAAATGGTAGCTCGTTAACGGTAACGAGACGGTCGACAACGACGACGTCGAGAACGACGATAAATTATTATAGACGACATAAATAACAAAGAAAACATAAAAGTAAATATTACATTTGAAAAAGTCGCACAAACAAAGAAAAGAATTTTTTGATTAGAAATCAAATTTGATTATACGATATACGAAATAAAACCTCGACCAAAAAGAAATCAGGAGAATGAAATGTGTGTCATACCAGGTGTGGGGGGTGTGCTACCTCGTGATGGCTCCGCACCTGCTTGTCCCGCACCTAGATTGCCGCTGGAGGAGCCCTTTGTGCCGTACAGTCTTGAGGGTCTAGTTTGATTCTGTAAAATTGTTAGAGAACATTTAGAAAAAATCGAATGCGAGTTGAGTTGGCGAAATGTCGAAATTTTGTTCACCTGCATGCGAATGTTGTCTAGCTTAGCGGGGCTGGGTATGAAGCCCACATCACAGCCCTCCCTAACCAGTCTGCCGATCCACCAGTTATTGTCGTACTTCTCCTTGATGTGCAAGAACTCCCGCATCTCGAATGAAACCGCACCACCCTGCACGGGCGAATCATCATCGATGGCGCCATCGTATGCTACGTTGGTTCGCACTGCGAACGCTACTGGTTTGCTCTGCATATTGAAATGTAATTAGAATGTAGACAGATTTTTACTATAGAGAGTTCGATTAATCGATTGTGATTAATCGTTTCGATTCTATCGTTCGTTGCTATTCGCCTGATTCGCGCAGTGAATATGAAACTGAATTGTTTTATACGAACTGACATACATGTGGCATGTTTAGAGCGACATCTTGTGGAACGATTGCGAATTTTTCAAAGATGTGAAACACTGTTCACATAGGCAACATCAGCATCAGCCACATCTGTTAGTTTGTTTACAATTTGTTACGCGCATAAATAAATTGAATATGAATTTTTGCGAAAAAAATTAGAAGTTGTAGTTGCTATTTTGAATGCTCTACACTGTTTTGCAAGATCTGTTCGTCAAAGTATATATATAGTAATGCATTACAGACGTTCTCAATTCACATAAATAATTTTAAGGATTTTATCTCACAACAACTTAAGCAACGGTGTTTAAATACCTTCAAAGCTAGTGTAGTCAATGCGACTCCTTGTTGCCAGTTGCCAGTTAATTTAAAATACATTTAAAACATATAATAATCTTGACACTAATATTTTATTTTTATATATCCCGATTGTCGGTCACTTTAAAATTTTAATTTAGATTCTTTGCGCTGGCTTTGTTTCCATTTTTGCAGTGAATGCCAATAATTATTAGAGGTGGACCGAAAACTACTGACAGTATTTTGGGTGCAACAAATTGATTTTGGAACATTCCCTACTGATTCGAAAAAATGCTAAATCTTTTGGAGCATCATCAAAACTGATGATTGATGCGTGATGTTTGCTCTGTGTGAATCCAGGTGCGTTCGATTATTATCGATAGATGTAGCACTCTGTTACATACTTACCCTCGCTTTATCCAACTGGCTTAAGGCCTGACGTTCCTTTTCTCGCCGAAGCGATTCCTTTTCCTCGTCTAGCGACAGATCGGATGACGGTTGTGAGTAGTTCGAGTCGGCAGAACCCTAGAAAGACAATGAAACAAAATACAAATAAATCACGTGTTCCAGTTATTCGAGGCAAATATGTTAAGTATACTTGTGAGTAATATCACAATGCATTCTTCTGCTTAGATGTAATTAAATATTTTGGCTGCTGGCCAGAGTCTCTGGGTCAACATAAATTACAAACAAACAATGCCATAAAAATGCCATTAAAAGACATCTGTTTATTCAAGTCATTATTCAAGAATGCAATAAATAATATTATTATGACTAATAATTAGCCAATTTTCATCATTTTTTGTAATGTTTTTTATTCTTACGAGATGCAGTATTATTTTATTTTTATTTTTTTTGCAATATTATATTTATTACAGTTATTTTCACAAAGACAATACTGAACTGTATTTTTGTTCGTTTTCTAATCTTATGAAATGTATTATTATTTGATTTGTTTGTTGCACCTGTGTGAATAGCTTATTGTATCCGCTTTGATATGTTGTGTATCCAAGGCCAAATCGAGATTCTCGATGTTGGCCGCCCTGGATTGAGGGAGCATCTGAGGATGATGCACGCTGCACCATGGGCCTGTCAGCCCGGTAATCTTCTTCGAATGAAGATATTTTGATAGTGTTACCGACACAGCGACACAACAACAACAATAACAATCAATACGCTGCACAGCTGATTACTGATAACGTCAGTGGTCACGATGTTTACGTAGCGTAAGAGAGACGTAAAACAAGCACAATAGCGGCGCGCACTTTCCTCACACTGGTTGCTCTCACTGGTGCTACTGCTGCTGCTGCAATTCACAATTCACAATTCGCATTAAGCAATTGGCGTATCCCGAAACAAACAAAAACAACGAGTGCGTGAGACAGAGAGAGAGATAACGAACTCTGGAAACCAGAGGCAAAGTTAATGTAAACGGTGAATGGTAAACGGCAAATGGTAAATGTAACTGGAAAGGCACACACGATGTTTAGACTTCCGCCGCTGACTGCTTGCCCTTCTCTCTCTCTCTCTCGCCTCTTGCGTTTAGGAGGCGAATCTCGGAAATCTTTTTTTTTCTTTTTTTTTTGCAACGCGTTTGACGCCTTATTGCTGCCGAATCGAAACCGTATTGACGCCTCCCAAATTTTCCTTTGTTGTGTGCTAAAAATAGGTATTTAGCATGCCAAAGTTAAACCGCGGCTCATTTCAATTTTTTAGTATTTGCTGGAAAAACCAAAAAAGTAAAAAAAGCTGTCGATGGCTTTTCGGAGAGTGTAGTTATTGAGGGAATTTTCTTCTTTATTTTTGTTTTTTTCTTGTTACTGCTTTTTTTTTTAGCTTGCGTGGCTATTTTTGATTTTTTGCGATATCCCTTTTGATTGTTATCCTGTTTGTTTGATTTTTGTGTGTGAACTTGTGCTGTGATTTTATCTCAGCTTTTTATTTTATTTTATTACTGTTGGGCCACATTCGATTCATATTTCCATTTAGATACCGCGTCGTCCCCCAATTTGCCACGACATTCAGTTTCGCATTCGCATTCGCATTGGCATTCGCATTCAACATTCACTCGAACTCAATTCCGCACGCAAACTGAATCGTTTCTGTATTTGGAATATACAAAAAAATTTTTGTTCATGATTCGTTTCGGGAAAAATTTTGTGTAGAGTTTCCCTCACTTCCAGTGCGTAAATGTTGTTGGGAGTACGCTTACCGCGAAACACCCCCGCTGACCATCCCGTTCACACACACACACGCACACTGTGCGCTCTTCCACTCTGTGGATGTGTGTGTAAGTGATTACAAAGATTGAATGAGTATGAGTACACGAGTACTACTTACTATGTGGGTTCAATTCCAATACAACTGCACTTTGCCAAATTGAAATGTAAACAAAATACTTTTTTTCAGCTCATTGGAAATTCAAGTGCAATGCCATTTGCCTCAGTGTGCTGAGGGAATTTATTTACATACATATGTATGTATTGACATATATTAATATATAGATATGTATATTTATGAAAGTGTAATATGAAGTAAACAGTTCCACTGCCAAGAGTTCTGTTGCTGTGTGAAAAATCGATATCTGTCTATATTAAGCAAAAGGGTCGTCCACCTGTTGGGCAAGCCACGCTTATTGTCCACACATACACACGCATATATATATATATATATATATATATATCATTGTGACAAACACAGTTGGGGCTATTAAACTAGAGCTGAAATATTAAATGTAGATTTTACAGAAAAGGATTTTCTATTAATATTTGTATTAATATTTATTTGAATAAACTGATATTAATTAAATTTTGTGTTTTTGAATAATACATTCATACATTCGGGGAAATATCTAAATTCATGAATAACCTACGAATAATTAATATAGTGCACTAGTTAATTATCGAATACTAAAATATCAGATACAATATTAAATACAATACAAAAGTCAAAAAAAGTCGTAAATATAAATAAATAAAATGTTTTGAACTTCATTATTTCCCAAAACAGCAGATTTGTTGTGGAATTTTGAAACAGTGAATGCCAACACACAATGTGCATTTTAACGTAAACATTATGTTGTCCATCTCCACAGGCAGGCAAGCAGGGCATAAGAGAGGGAACATTTCCAGATGAGCACCATGGCAGTTTGAGTGAGGCGAAGGCGAGACAACTGTAATGAAAGAAGTCTCCACTTTTGGTATGCGCATGCGTCGATTAGCTTTGAATGTTATTTGTGCCGTGGAGAGTGCGCTCTCCCACTAATGCTTCTTCTTGCCACTTTGTCCCATTGTTTTGTGGTGTGTAAACCAATGCCACAGAGAGAAATGCGAATGTCATTTGCTTGTGCGTTGGCCAACTCTTCCACCTCTTCCATCTCTATTCCTTTATTCATGCTTGGGTCACTTTCGCTGGACAAAGTGCTTGGTGCAAATTATTGTTTACCTTTTCCGCTTATTCTAAAAGAGTGTCCCAGTTTGTTGACAATGCACTCACTTACTATTTACAGGTGTGTGTGTATAGTAACGGTATCAGCTGATCTAACGTTGTCAGTGCCTGGCAACTGGTGGATAACATTGACATAATTATAATGCATTTAAGCATTTAAGACTGGAAAATGATTTTTACAATTACATTCGATTTTGGGTAAATATGAAATTCTTGGAAAAACCGGAATGTGCTAATCTGCACAGTCATATAAAATAGTTCAGCCTTATTTGTGCTATAAATTCGCATGTTTTTTATTATTTTTTATATTTAAATGAGCACAAACAAAAATAAATACAAAGATTGAAGAGATCAAGCACAAGCACCGAGAAAAAGCATGAGAGAACCCAGCTGCGAACTGGTGAAAGACACTTCATTACCGAATGCATTCTGAATGCATACAATCACTAAGCACTCAATACATGATACAATGTAATTCATTACCTATGCACAAACTTGACTTTTGTTATAAGTAGTTGACTTATAAGTAGTGGTTTCTAATTTGTGTTTCTATCCCTTTTAATTATTGCACTTGAGCACCTTTGCTTATTTGGACAGAAGCGTCGTAATGTGCTTTTTTATGCTTCTATCCACAATTGCAATATATTCCAGAATAAGTCATTATATGCATAAGCCAAAACATACTTTCCATTTTTTGGAGTATACGTTTAACTACTAATAAGTAATACATAAACGTTATATGTGTTGTGGTATGGATTCAACGCTATACCGCCTACAAAGTAGAAATTTTGAATCGAATTCGTAATGGGGTATTTTCGCTACTGGGAAATGTAAAGAGTGAGAGAGTTCTCAGATCGTTGAGAGCACAAGTGTATAAAAATAAACGAACCGGGTCGAGTGTGGATGGCGTAAGGGGAAAGGGTGTGTACATATGTATGTCGGATCTGGGGTTCGTACTTTAGGCAAACTTACCCGACGGTTTTTATTGTTATTCCTAAAGGGTTTGTATTGTTTCGCCTTGTGCTTGGCGCCCAGATGCAGCTTCTTCATTTTGGACTTTCTTCTCTTTCTCTGTGTGTGTGTGTGTGTGTTTGTTTGTTTTGTTTGTAGTAGGTGTGAATGGATATTTGTAGAGCCAGCGGCAGATTAATCACATACAAATTATGCAATCGTTTTTCGATATCATTTACCGCAAATAAATCGCAAATCAAAAATAAACAAACACTCGGGCGAAATGGCCAAATGAGTTAATGGCCATAATTAAATTGAACGGCACATTAACTATAATCAATTCAACGGCGGCGATTTCAAGTTTAACGAACTGGGTCAAAACGGGATAAACAGATTGGAATGTTACGACAAATTTTCAAATTATCGCGAGAGTGGAACTGGTCGACCGATAACGCCAAATTCTTAATAATAATTTAGATTTTTTGTTAAAGATGAGCGGCAAACGGACTGCGATCAACCACAAACGCAAAGACAACAATTCCGACTGTATGTTGCCTGATGATGTTGTCGCTGTCGAGTTGATGCCGAATTGGAGGCGACATTATTTTTGGCAGCCGACGCATTTAGCGGGCTGCCAGACAAAGAGGGAAGATTCCACTCTCGATGCGATGCTCGCAACACAAATCAGCTTCGCATCGAGATCCCCTCTAGAAAGGACAACCAATCGTATACTTTATATGTATTTTGCATAAGTATATAAGTACAGTTAAATAAAATATATTCCTATTCATCTAGTGTCATCAGCCTACCTAAGTGAAATTACATTATATGTGTATATACATGTAAATGAGAGATTATGATTATATATGTATGTATGTGTAAATAGAATATGTTGAATATGAAGCCGATATGCATTTAATCCGGGTCGTCAACGTTTAATCATCCGATAATCCATATTAGTACTGATACCCAGTCTATCCAGATAATCAGCCAAGCGGGTGTAGGTGGGGAAAGGCTGCAACTATGCGGGATCCATCGGGAGCGGGAGCGGGAGCAGGAGGGGGAACAGCAGCAGCATCTCCTCCATAGCTCGAACAGTTGCCACAAGCGAATGTGGCACACATCGTGATCGGCTTCATGTGCAGCCGCACAGTAAAACACTGATAACCCAAAATGCGAGCTGTCCACTTTTTATACCCATTTGCTAAATTGCAAGCATGCATATTGATTGGATATATTGCAAAATCGGTTCAACTTTCAATATGCACATATACAAATATTTGTACATTTTGAAGCTTTGTAAGTGTGGGCGTGAGTTTTTATACACACGTATTTGTTAAGTTGTAAGCAATTTTATAGCTAAAAAAGTTTTTATTTTTGCATTCTTCTTACGCTCAAAAAAATGCTTGGTAATCATTAAGCACTCAATTCTTAATTCAGAAAGCTTAACACAAGATTAACGATTTGCTGTGGTTAACATTTATAAATTGCAGAAAATTCCCATAAAAAATAATTAAATAAAATTAATAATCTGACTTTTTAGCATTGATCTTTTCTGCAGATTTCTTGAAAATAATTTACGCACATATAAATATATATTTCTTTAAGTTTATATTAACGTTCACATTTTAGAGTATACTTTTGACGGTTTCGTTATTTTATGCAGCATACTTTTAGGCTTTGCTATTTAGTATGTTTAGCTTCAATTGGACAGCAGCTTTTGTCATGGTTTCAAATTATTTGTATACTTTAAACGGGCAAAAACAATATAACGATTATTAATTTAGACTTCAACTTGGTATTACGAAATGGCTTTGATTTTCTAATTAGGTAGTGAGTCAGATGCATTATATTAAAAATGGTCACAGATCAAAATAGTTGTTGCCTTAAATGAAATGTGTTTAGTGTGGATATTCCTACAGTGGAAATTAATACCAGCAAGAAGGCTCGAAAAGGAATGCTATGAACACCCACCAGATCTAAACAAATATCTTTCGAATCCAAAAAAGTCATTATTATTATGGAGGAGCTCAATATTTAACTATTTCAAGTATTATTTTATTTATGAAAATACATTTCAGAATGACTTTTCGAAAATATTCTATTTTTGATATTCTTAATTTTATAGATGTATATTAAATGTGAAAATTGTGTAAGTAATGTCACAGGCAGAAGCAAGCATCTTAAGCAATAAAGTATATATATATTTATTCCTAATAAGTCTGTTAATCGATTTTAGACAATATAAGAACTAGATGCTTTAAATTTGGCTTATAAGTTTACGTATCGCAAGGAAATCAAGTTTATTTCATCTCACATATTATTGACCAAGTGTACAATTTTAGTTATAATCGGCTAAGAAAAGAAAAACTTTTAAAGAGCCAACAAATATATAATCCTCTATATATAACGGATTCCCTCTACTCACAAATGTTAATATATATATATTTCGTAGAATGCAAATACAATCGAAAACCAACTCACATTTGTCAGTCATAATTGACAATTTGATTTGAAGAGTTTTGAGGAGTGATGAACAGTTTTTGGATATGGCAGGCATAATTGGTCTGCAACGGTTGCCTCCAAACTATATGCATACTATAGCAATTGATCGTAAATTTGAATGCGGAGCACAGTTTGATGATCTGTGTGTGTCTGTTTTTTTTTTTAGTGAACTTGATCTACATAAACATGAACAGCCTGCAGCAGTCGGCAGGTAAAAAGGGGCCAAAGACAGCGGCTAAAATTCTAATTTCGGTCGACGTATCGATGGATTCGGGCATCCAAATACCCGCAATTATCCGCATGCAGATCGCAGTGGCAAGCAACAAGCGGCATGCGGCATGCGGCATGCGGCAAGCGCTCCGTTCCGTTCCAAATTCGAGACTTTAATTTTGGAAAATAATCATAGGGTTCAATACAGTTGTGTGTGCGTGCTGCTGGCCTTGGCAGTAGGGCACTGATACAGGTAGCAGTCGGTAGTGCAGCCGTTTTGATTGCCCCTCGATTGCTAACGGTAAACAAATGTGTATTGAACGCCGCTTTGATTGTGATTGAGTGTGTGTGAGTGTGTACGTGTCTGCGCTTTGGGAAAATGTTTGTTTGCTTGTAGGAAAAGCCAACTTAAAGTTTTCTTGACTTGCCGCCGTTACTGTCTGCGGAGGCCACTGACTTTGGCTGCCTACCTTTTTTTTTTAGGCTCCAACTGTAGTTGGCACCTGCCTTGTGCTTGCAGGCACACAAAATCGCAATGCGGCAAACAGCTGCTGTTGCAACAAGAAACAACAGTTTGCAAACTGAAGTCATGCTGCTAAAATGAAATTTCGCTATATGAAAACTTAATACTTAATTTGTTTCGGTTTGGCTAATCATATAATTTCCGATGACTGGTTTTTAAAGAATATTAAATTTTTATTCAGATTTCAGTTCTGCTCTAGAATTTCAATCGCTTGATGTCGGTTATCGATACCGTTTCCGGTTTGATACCCTGGCCAAAATGTTGGGATCATAATTTTGTCTCCTCACTAGAGAGTTCAATTGGGATTATTTTGAGAACGAAAAAAGTAGTTTTTATACAAGTACTTATTTTACGATTGATTATACAATAAAGAAGTTCGATTTGATGTGCTCCAGTTTTCGCAAAACTTTTCCATTTTCGCAAATATATGAATATATATATACTATAGAGTATCTAGATATTCGATTTGATAATGAAAACTGAAAGTTTTTACATCATTATTATTATTACTTTAAGCAGTGTCATCAAAATAGTTGACAAGTTTCTACAGTCAGCTATGGATATAATGAATAAGTATACATTTATCTTCATCAGATCAGATATGGGTGCCTCACAACAAAATAATAATACCCTCTGCAAGGGAACACAACAAAGAGGCAGCAGCGAACATGTCGCGGTACTTAGCCATGTTGCACCCCCGTTGAGCCCCTTTCGGGTGCAGCCCCGCAAGTCTAACAATTTTTTATTGCTTCTAATTTGGCGGCGTTGCCACTCGCTGTTAACTTGAAACACTGTTGTTGCAACAGCAACCAGCAACAGCAACCAGCAACGGCGACGGCAACAGCAGCCGGCCAATTAAATGTGAAGCATTGAAGGTTTGGTTGGCCGCAGGATGGCTGATGAAATGCCAGGGACTGTTTTAAATTAAATTTAATTAGTTTATTGTCTGAGGCAACACCTTTCCGCTCACTGACTGAATAACAAGCAGAGAACAACAACAACAACAACAAAAAACAACAACAACAAAACAGCAACAGGAACCCAAGTGTTAAGGACTTGTGTCGTGTGCCACAGCCAAAGCGGCAGCTGCAATGTTGCAGCTAACGCCTACGTTGTGGCACAGGAAACAGGCAACATGATCACATTTTGGGGCACTTTGGATACCGTTATAAATTGACTACTTGGCTTTGCTTTTGTTGTCAACTGATAAATATGTCAATATATGTCGATTTGTAATCCCACCAAAAAAAAATACAATAATTAACAGGAAGAAGGAAGCAACTCCAAATAGATACATACATATATATATATACATATATATAATATATAATTATATATCATAATATTATATATAATATTATATATTTTATTAAAAAAAAATGTAAACCTAGTTTTATATAATTTATTGGCGTACCTGTTGGTTCCGCAATTCTCTTGGTGGTACAAAACTGCTGCTGAGGTGCTCAGTTGTACTCGTATTATCTACTGTACATACAGCTGCATATAGATCTTTTGGGGTCTTCTATGTGCACATATCGGTCTATATATATATATATATATATATGTGTGTGTATGTAAGTAGGAGACTATTGGCTGACTGCTTTCTGTGCTCAGCTTAAGATTGGGTATTATCAGCTGAGTGTTTGGCGCTGGGAGCTGCACTCATCTGAAAAGGTAACAAACAGAGAATGGATACGATATTATTGATAGGTAAAGTCCAAAAAGAGTTTACTAAGTGTGAGGACTACGAGTCGAAATCATGAATTCAAGCATTTGCACTTCAACTTTTTATTGTGCTTCAAATAAAAGAGTAAAGTAAAAAAAGGCAGACAAAAAATATACATATATATATATATGTATATATATATATGTATATATATATGTATATATATATATAAATATATGTGTGTCTGTGCAGTGTACATTTTTGGCTTTTGCAATGAGAATTTCAAAGTCAAGGTCAAGTAAAACATTTGGTTTCCTTTTTTATTGCCCTTGCAGCGGGTGTTTGAATTTGTCGTCAAGTTTGTGGCGCATTGATGGAAAAATCGCTCGAAGAATGAGTTGTTTTATGTTTATCCAAAATCTTAACTTCTATGAATATTATTATGCTCTGCAGACTAAAAATCGTTGAGATTGGTTTCCCATATCCTATATACATAGATAATATATATGTACCTACAATAGATCGTGCGATTACTATAGATGTATAAGATAATACAAAATATTTACCAAGTTATGCAAATTAACCTTATGCTTTTCACATTTTGTGCTAAAGCTATTGAGATCAGGCTACTATATAATATAGCTGCCATAGGAACTCATTGGTCGCAGGATGAATTTTTGTATTTGCTTACGAAAATGTTAAAAAATCCGAAGAAATTGCCAAAATATGATCTATATTGGAGTAGTATATCATATAGCTGCCATAGAATGAATCGGTTGAAATATGAGTTCTTTAACAACTTTTTTTTTTGACCAAGTAAGCCTAACCAAAATGAACCAATTTGAGTAAAACAATCATCTATATTTCACAACTATATTTAACATTCAGTTTTTTAAATTTACAGTAAAATTTAGTTGTCGTCGGGTCTGCAAGGGTATCTAAGCTTCGGCTTCGGCCATATCTGTTTTTTCTTGTTCTTGCAGATTTCTGGCTTGCCTTTTAGCGTTTGCTTCTTTGTCTGCTGAAGCGAAGACTGCACGTGTGTTTGTATCTGTATCTGTAGCTGTAGCTGTAGCTGTATCTGCAGCTGTGTCTGTGCCTGTTGCGAGTATCTAACAGCTAAGCATGCGCAGTGTTGCTGTTGTTGTGGTTGTTGTTGTGTCTGCTTTTTGCTGTCTGCGGTTCACTTGATCAAGCACAAGTACTGCGCTCGAGGGCCTTCAGTTTATTATTGCTGCTGCCGCTGCTGCTGTTGCTGCTGTTGCTGCTGCCGCTGTTGCTGCTGTTGTTGTTTTTTGTGTTCATATTCTCAAAGCTCTCTGTCGCATGAATGCCATGTGTTGTAGTATGTGGCATGTAGTGTGTAGTGTGTAGTGTGCAGTGTCTGCCACGACAAGGAATTCCAATTCCAATTTCGATTTTTATTTTGCTCTTTTCTTTAAGCCCAAAACTTTTGGAGTGACTCCCAAAAAAACAGTCAACTTGGTTTGCCAAAATGTCGTAGAGCAAAAAACAGACATGCCTGCTACTCTCATTAGATGCAGCCATTTAAGTTGCAGTTGCACAATGGTTACAGTTACAGTCTGTGCAACTCATCACTTCAATGACCCAAGCGACTACACTCATCTAAAATTACTTATAACAAGTAAAAACGACTTTCCAAAGATTATATACCCACATATAACTTTTACTATATTTTGCAAAATTCGAAGAATTGTTTTCATGAAATATTTATGATATAATTTTGCTCGATGTTGCTTACGAATAATTATATTGGACAAGTTTGATAAAGATCAAATTGTAAACTAAAATGTTATTCATTAAAGAGCTCATACTTCCACCGATTGTTCCTATGAGAGCTATAGTGTGTAGTAGTCCGATATCAATGATTTTTAGTCCGAGTGTGGGGAGCACAAATGATTGGATAACTTGTTACACAAAGAACTCATAGAAGAACTCATTTTTCGATCGATTGTTCCTGTAGCAGCTATATGATATAGTAATTCGGTCTGGCTGACTCCGATATATGTATCAATAAAGTTTTAAACAGGGATATATTAAAACTAGTTTAAGTTTTTGCTACTTCTCTTTATATCCTAATCTGAGAGATCGCTAATTAAGCATTCACTGTATATACTTTCAGCTTCAGGAGAATATCAATGGATTAATGAATATCTATATATATATATGTATATGTTATATATATATATGTTTATTTACTTAATTTACCACCATATTTATTTATTCATTTATTTGTGAAATAAATCCAACAGATCACAAACTATATATATATATAAGCCACAAATAAATGTATATATATTTTTGTAGATCTTTTCTTTGACTCATTGTTTTTGCGATTCTTGGGTTGTCTAACCTTGAACGTATTCGCATTCAGAGTGGAATGGCTCAAACATGTTTGGGGGCTTAAACATTTCCGTTGCGATCTTCGCCGCATTCTGCATTTTAATATCAATCGCTTCATAATTCATAATTGCGTATTTTGACCAAAACGCAATGGAATTTAATTAAAAAGTAAAATTTGGTTTTTTTTTTAGGGGCAGGTACTCGCTGTGAATTTTGATTAGTTCAAGAATGGTCTGAAAGTGGTCTCAGTACAGACTTTTATTTTTTAATAACTGGTTCACTTTTGGCTATATAGAACTTTAGAATAAGCCTTAATGATAATTACAGGCGGAGTTAACTCACAAAAGTTTATAGTACACATATAAACCGGCAAAAGTATGGCACACAAGGGGGGGGTGAAGAGCAGCAAGTGCCACAGGCATCGTCAGAGCCACAGACTGACTCAGACTGGCAGTCAGTGTTGGAGTCGAAGTTGAAGTTGCAGCAAGCCGGTCGCAGTCAAAGCCAAGTGCAGCGCAAATGGATGGATGGTTGCCGCTGCAGATGGAGATGGAGATGGAAACGGAGATGAGGATGGAGATGGAGGCCTGCTTGCACTTATTAATGCTTAATAAATGGCATTTCATTTCTTATTATTGTCGGACTGGGCGCGACGTGAATATGTCCGACGATTTTTATTGCAGGCCTCATTCTCATTGTTGTTGAGGCTGTTGCTGTTGCTTAATGCGAGTCAATATATTGGTCATGACTAAGGATGCACACACACACACACACACACACACAGAAGGCAGTTATTCAGCGTCAGTCCGTCAGTCAATGTGTGCTAAAGTAATTATTTCATTTGAGCCAACAATGAGGCTGCAAAAGTCTGGTCAACGCTTAGAGCGACTGCTGCTGAGATGGACGTGGAAATTAAAGAAGCTGGCAGCAGCGGCAGCAGGACGAGGCATTGGCCGCATCCGCGTCCGCCTCATGTTTCATGGCTCACACGATAACCATTTTCAGTGCTTTTAACGACTCAACTTTGGCGTTGCCTCGCCAGGGCCTGGCCTGGTCTGGCCTGTCCTGAATGCCCATTTTTTAAGTACTCGGGAATGTAAATGAAGCGGGTGTCTGTAGCGGCTGCACTTCACCGCGGCTGCTTAATGTTAAATTCGAGGTCTTTTGGGTCATTGCACTCAGCCCGCAAGCTAACTTACTACTTGCCACTTGACCGCTTGGCCATAATTTCTCTGTTTCCAAATATTGATGCACACACTCACACATATAAATGTATATGACATTTATATTTTCTGTTTTTTGGAATTTACATTTTTTAATATTTTTTATTCAGTTCAAATATTATAAGTATTAAATACAAAAAACGGTATGCATTTATATTTTGAATTATTTACTTTGGCGCCAAACGTGTCTAATATGTTATCGAGCGCACTTGCAATCGATAAACAGTCATGCGCAATAGCGCTGGCTCTCTGCCAGAGAGCGGAGCTAAAGCTCATTCGTGAACAAGTTCCTTTGGTTCGGTTCTTGGCTTTAAAACTATACTGACAGTAGCTTCACTGCTCACACAAAAATAAGTCACTTTATTAAGCTAAATTGCCAAAATGAACCAGTCACTAGTTGGGAATAAATTACAATATTTGCGAACTGGCTCAATGTGAACGAATAATCAAACCGCACTCTCTGAGAGCACTATCAATGTGACCAGAGAATGTATTGGAAGTTCTGTGTAACAAATCGAAGACGCGTTGAGCGAAATAAATAAAAATAAAACAAAATTCAAGTAATTTATAGACAGTGTTTTGTTTAGACTTTAAAGTGACATTTAAAATACAAATTGCAGATGGAAGCGGCGAGCTCAAATGCAGCCCCAACACAAGCAGCTGCAGCAGCCGCAGCGGCCTCAACCGGCGCTGCCAAAGATGCAATACCAATGCCATTGCGGGCTTGCAGCACCAGCGGCTGCCAGGTGAGCAAACATGTGAAAGTGACGAAGCGCAAATGCTCGCAGTTTGTGTCGGCTCCATACATTATGCCCAAGCCGCTGGTGGTCAATGGCAAGACAACGATATTCCAGGTGGGCGGCGAAATGGCCAAATTAGACGACATCCCAGCCCTGTCAGCAGGGACAAGCGGAGGCGGCGCCGGTAGCGGTGTACAGCCTATCTATCGGATTAAGCCCGGCACACATGCGCACGTCATCAACTATGTGGTCATTGACGAGGGCTCCGACTCCATGGAGAAGGCCAAGTCGAAAGATCCCGAATCTATGCGCATGCTGCTCGACTCCCAGCGCCAAAGTGCCACAACAAAGCTGCAGAAATTATTAGCAACTCATCGAGGTCTTGCAATGGCTGCTGCTGCTGCAGCTGCAACTGCCCCAGCGCCTGCTGCGCCGAGCATAGCAGCAGTCACTGTCCCAACTACAGCGCCAGCTTCAGCTCCCATTACTACAACAACTGCTGCAACCGTAGTTGCCGCTACTCCTGCGCGCACTCCTCCTGCTTCTCCTGCTGCAGCGCCTGTGGCGAACAGCGTGAACATAACCACACCTCAGATACATCCCAATTTGTCTATTGCTAGTGTGGCCGGTGCTTTGACGCCAACACATACAGCTTCAGCTCGAACTCCAACTCCAGCTGCAGTTGCTGACCCAGCCCCAGCTAAGGACAATACTATTGACCAGCTGCACTCAGAGATTCTCAATCTGCGACGCCATCTTGCACGTCTCGGTCATCAGATTCCCTGAATGGAGTGGCCCTTGTAACCAATAATAGATAATAATTTATTTATAGTAGCTACAAATACGCTTAATCGCATGCCAAAATATTTGTTAGATGTGATAGTAAAATAGCTTTGTCAGTTTATCCTTGCAACTATTGCAACTTGCAACTACTATGTATCTGTATTGAGTACTGTCCTAAAAACGCCTGCCACGTTTTCAAGGTAGAAAAATGAGAGTTTGGCTTGCTTTTGTGTGTTGTCACACTGGCCATTTTATGTAGCTGAACTTTTTAATGAAACCGACCGTCGCACAGATTTGCCATCCATATCAAACACACACACGCACACACACACAGCAACAGACGACACACCACAGTTGTATCTTAAGGGGTCGTAAATGCGGAATTTTATGTGTCATCCGTTGAGGCGGCATTGGCAACGGCTTCGGAGTTGACCATTTCGAGGCGAAAACTTTGCAATCGAACGTAAATTAATTTTTATGGCCAGGACGGGCCACACCAACAGCAAAAACAACACCAATAACGTCTGCAACAGCAAACATTTCATGTTGCACTCAAAGAAGGACTCAGATATGTTTAAGTATACCTCCGGACACATAAAACTGACAATGATAACAAATTCATTTTTTTATTTAATCATGCATATATAAAAAAATTGACTTTAGCTGTTCCCGAATAAATATAGCAAAATTGCGGAAAATTTAGTCAATATAGGTTCAATTTATTAATTATTATTTATTATTAATTTATTATAGAATTTAAAAATAAGTTTTAAATACTAAAAATGTAAATAATATGTTAGAATAATTAAAAGTAGATTGTAATGAATGTAAAGAAATATTTTTATTTCGATTGACAAAATAAATGAAATCAAAAAATTAATAATAGGTTTATAAATTTTCTATTTTTTAATTAATTAAATTGTATAAAAATATTATTACTTAATTGGCAACTGACAAAAATAATTATAATAAAGTGAAATAAATAATGAAGTAAAATGCATAAAAAGAAAAAATTTATAATTCAATCAGAAATATAAATAATATAAGAAGTAAAAGTGAATATGGAAAAGATTAGATGGGTAGTGTTTAGGTGAGATATGGTAAGCCAGGTGTCACTTTGGCTTAACATAACCTACGATCCACATCCTCTCTCTTTGCAATGCAATCTGCTCTCAGCGCACTCAGCGCTGTTAGCAAACCTCCACACAGCGCACTCAGCGCTGTTATCCATAACATAAATGTCAATATTAACATTAGCAAAGCATTCTTGTAATTCTTGTAATAGAAACATATCCGCAGGACTACACAGACGTAGCAACAAAATCTCATAGTGAAATGAAATGCACAAAAAGTGATTAAAACAAACGCGAGAACTGCCTTTTACTGAAGGAAGACAAGAAGAAAAGGAGAAAGACACCCCCACACATTTTCAGGTAGTGTAAAGTTCGTTAGACTAGAGGAGATTTAGTAACAAGAAAATTTGATTCTTGAGTGCTAAGGGAAAGTGCATGCTCCACTCGGAGTAGTAGCACATGAAGGGAATATTTGTTATTATTCAACTCTTTATGCAGCTGATTACCTGCTTCCTAGGAAGATACATTGTCTTTTAGCAATCATCTATGATGTGTTTTGGCGATTGAGTAAGGGTATTCCACCAAAGATCTGATAATTGAATAAAATGTTGTTCAAATAAAAAGAAAACATTTTTCAAAACAATCGAACAAAAATTACTAATTGTATAAATAATTATACTAAAAAAATCTAAATAAGGGTACAATTATGTTTTTAAATAATAGTATACTATTATAATATATATATATATATATATATATATATATATATATATAAATATATATAATAAAAATGATGCTTGTTCTTATTGCTGGAATGCTAGTAAACAACTTGCATGCTTCAAATTGCAAGTTGGCAAATGGCAGCTTTCGCAGCACTCAGTGCGACGAAGATCAGGATACGATTGCGATTAAGGCAATGCTTTAAGTCAACACACACTCACACACACGTACACACATACACACACACACTGAGATACACACACACATGATCCTCAGCCATGATCCTCGCGGTCGCATAAAAAGTAACGAATGTGCGCAATAATAAAAATCATTAAAATAAAAATGTTTATGAGAGTGCATAAAGACGACTTCACAAAGCGAGGGGTGGGAGGGGGAAAGGTGTAGCGGAGGGGGGCGGTGGGGGATGAGCGCGGGGGCACGCAAGCCGCCCAAAGCCGGGGCACTTGATGGCCGTTGAACGTCGCAAAGCAACGCATGGTTGCGTTGTGGGCGCGGGGGTGTGCGGATGTGCGGGGGTGTGCGTCAATGAGGCAAAAGTATCTCTGCACATTTGTTTCGCTCGCTGGCACTCAGCAAAAGTCATGCACACATACACACACTGACACCGACACACACACACACACACAATCTTGAGGATTGGGATTGGGATGCTAACTCATTTTGGCGGCTGCTGCTGCTTGCTGCTTGCTGCCTGCTTTTGTACCTGTGACGAGGCAGCTTGCGAGACGCAGACGCAGACGCAGGCGCAGGCGCTCAGCTCAAAAATAATTTGCAATTTCTGAGAAATACTCGCTGACTTTATGCGCTGCCGTCGAGTCGAGTCGCCTCGCTTTGCGTCGCCTCGCGTCGCGTTGCGCAGCTTCTCAAGAACCTTGCCAATATGCGGTGTGGCCGTAATGAAAATTAAAATACGAAACACTCTTCTACCCAAAAGGTCGACCAAAAAGGAGCCAATGAGCAGGCGCAGCACCCCAGCAGCAGCACACCCCCCCTCCGGCACTCCACCACCCCTACCCCTGCTACCCCTGCACTGAGTGGACGCTTGCTTGGGGATTGCTTGTCGTTATCTTGTCATGTCAAAATGGTCTTACGAAAATGTATCTTTTGTATTCCAAGTGCAAATGAGCAGCAGATACAACAACAACATATGCCCCCTCCACACACACATACACACACACACACACACACACACACAGTGCAGTCTGCGTCTGTCCTCGCAGTTTTGTTTCCCTTTTATTTGTTTGCTCACTCGCAATTTTTATGCCTTTATTTTGTTTACTCTTTGCCTTCTTTTCTGCAAATGCTTTTAAGACTTTAAGACTTTTTAGTTTGTAGTTGAGGCGTACAAATTTGTGTGCCCACACAACCCCCCCCCCCCCCCATTTCCACGCTTGCCCCTTGCGGACACAGAAGCCCCAAACAGGAACAGGATTGACCACTCCACGCACACCGACTGTAGCTGTATATGTAGCACTTCTTTCTCTCTCTCTCTCTCTCGCTCTCTCTCTCTCTCTCTCTCTCTCTGTGTGTTGATGCTGAGAACTGAGACGGCGGCTGACAATGATGATGACACAACATGAAATGGTAAAACACGCTGAAAAATATTAAATACGCTACGTCGCTGCCTTTTGACAGCGAACGTAAATTTTGCTTTTGCCCCTGCCTCCCTCACTCTCTGCCTCTCTGTCTCTCTCTCTGTATCTGCCCTTCTGCTTGCTGTTTAATTGCACATAAGAACGAGGCACCGAGGCACACCAACTGTGATTGTGTGGATTTCTGGGCAATTAAAATAGAGTGTAAGTTAAGGAGGCATAAAACGTTGATCTTTATACGCATTGCACTCCAATGCATTTCTGTCACTGCACATGCAGCCCAGCATTTAGTATTATAGTTTTTATGCATTCCTGGAAATCGGCATGTGAATTAATTGAACATTGTACATTAATTGGCAATACTGCAAGAATATCATATGGAGCACTTTGTGTAGTACTCAGTTTGGACATCAGAAAAAGACCTAAAATATTAGTACAGCTCAGGATTTGCAGCTTAATTATTAATTCTAAAATGTAGAAAAAAAACTTGTCTAAATTCAATGGTGTTTTTTGTATATATATATATATATATGTGTATATATGGGCACAGAATTCTCACATTCTGCATAATAGAAAACATTACTCAAAAGTAGAAAAAGCATTTAGAATTAGATTTTCTTTCGATTTTCTTTTTTAATTTGTTCTAAAACCCAGAAACACTTTGTAACTTGTCAAAAACAGGGAAAGGTCTAAATTCATTGTACAGCTAAGGAAGTTCATATTTTAAGAATTTTTGAAGGTAAATTGGATTATTCTCATTTTCAAAAGACTTACAGCTTTTTTGGAATACACCTGTTATACATCTGTACCCCTTGACAAAAACATATAGTGAACTTTGTTGGGTATACAAGTTGTACAGATGGAGAAGTTTCAGTTTGAAGAATGTTTTATGTTAGCCCAAACGATAAGACTCATTAGGAATAAGTTAAGTATAATCATTCTTATTTTAAAAGAACTACTCTTCAAATCGAAAACTTTATTAATTATTATTGAAAAAGAATAAAATGATTTTATTCAAAGTTATTCTTAATTTAATGACTTGAAAGTTTAAAACTGTAGCACAAACATTTGTAACACGATTTTGATGTAGTTGATTTGATTTATTTATGTAATATGAAATGCACCGATTTGAAAATCGCGAATAACTAGTATTATTCCATTAAAAATACGTTTTATTTAAAAACCGTTTGTTGGATACATTTCGAATTATTAAATAGTATAAATTCGATTCCGATTGTATTTGCAGTGTTTTTCTCAGAGTAAAAGCTGCAAAGTGCAGATCCAAATATGCCCCAACAAAATGCGAGTAACAAGCGCAAATGAAACTGAAGTGAAATGTGTCAAATTTAATGTGCAAACAAATGAATTTAATACAATTATCACACACACACACACACACACACACGCACACACATACACAGAGAGAATTATGAGGGCAAATTAAATCTTGCATATCGCCGGGACTGCGATTTGAACTGGGACAAATGGGCAAAAACGGCAGCATTGACATGTGTGTGAATTGTTTATTTGTGTTTAGAAGCTTTGCCACATCACAAAAAAACAACAACAACAACAACAACAGCAACAACAATGCTATCCCCGACTCCAACTATCCCCCTGGCAAGTCAAAGTGATGATCAAAGTATGAATCTGGCAAATATTGCCGTTTCCTGTGGCGCGCCCCAATAAAAAAATGAAAGCAAGAAAAAAAAAATCAGGGCAAAAATACAAAAATAAGAAAAAAAAAGAGAAAAAAAAAAGAAAAAATAAGAAAAAAAAAAAAAAAGATCGTTTTCGTCGTCCTACCGCATTCTAAGTTCTATTGGCACAAAGACCGACTTTTGCATCTTCTTCTTCTTCTGCTTGCTGGCTGGGATCTTCTGCTTCTGCTTCTTCTTGATGTTGTTGTTGTTGTTGTTATTTTTCTTATTCAGTTTGAATGCATGAAGTCAGTTTCAGTTTCGGTTTCAGTTTCGCAGCAGCTTTCTGTTTTTGTGTGGCGTATTTTTTCGCGTATCTGTTAGATACGGATACTGATGCAGTTTGTAGTGGAAGCGAAACTCGTTTCTCTTCAAGATAGGACAACACACACACACACACACAACACACACACACAACACACACACACACACACATGCACACACACTTCGTTTGCCTTGCTCAAGTTCCCGTTCTCAAGATTTCTGTTCTTAAGTGTGTGTGTGTTGTGTGGCATTTGTATGATTGTGTGTGTGTAGCGCCCTCGCGGCATAGTTTGCCAACATTCAAGGTCGCCAAGCTGGGACTACTCCACTGCTGCTCAACGGCTCTGCTCTTCCACTGCTGCTCCACTGTTCGTGCTCGTCCTCGTGCTCGTGCTGCCGCCTCACGCCTGGACTTGATCTTCAGCAGAATTTCGCTGAGTGTGCGGCCATTTCGCAGCCTCTAACGACTTGACGACTTGCAATTACCAGTTATACACAAGCATTCAGTTGTGAACAAGAAAATAGTCACAATTTAAATCTTTTGTTTAACTCATAAAAAATATCCGTTTTTAATTTTAATTTAAAACAAAATATTTTTTAAAAACTGACTTTAAGAAAACTTAAAGCAAGAAAAAACAATATAATCAATAAATCCAATACTATCAATATAATGTGTCATGAACTATGTCACTGCAGTCGCCATAAAAGTAGAGAATAATTTTGTGTAATTTATTTTATGTAGACTAAAAAGGAAAACAAAGTTTTAAAAATATATTAAAAAATTAAATTATTAAATTATATATAATGAAGAGCGTGATTAAATGTACATTTTAAAATCAAATAAAAATAAAAAAACTTTTATTTTTCAGTAATGAAGTTGAATCAAAGCAAATCTTAAAATGGTTCTTACTTTTTTTTAGAGTTTCCCACTTCTAAAGATGTATTCAAAAGTTGCTCAAACTTACAAACGAAATGAAGACACATTTGAAGGAATTTCTTGTGAGGGTGGTGCTATTATTGTGCCCGCAGCTGTATGTATATGTATTTGTAATCTGCTGCCAGGTAATCTCTGTTAACCCAAAACCCATATCCAGCTCATTACAACAAACGAGACGGAGAAGGAGAAAGAGCAGGAGAATGAGAAAGAGAAAGACAAAGAGGAGCGGTGACAGTGGATCCAATTTAGCGTATAAAGTATAATTTTTACGAGTGCAGAAATGAATGCTGCAAAGTGAACACTGAAGACGCTAAGATATGTATTTATTTACACACCGTCTCAGTTGGAGTCTGCCTCTTAACTTGCAGCATGAGTGTGGCATGTATGTGTGCGTGTGCATTTCTCATGCTGCCTTGGTGCAACATTTGGCGCTGCAGAGTCAAGCTTCATTCTTGTACATGGGTCATTTCCTTTCATGTTGTTGTTGTTGTTGCTGTTTTTGAGCTGAGTCAGCAGCATTGAAGAATTTTGTTTTTTTTTTTGTTTTTGGTTGCCTTCTGGTATCCTGGCTGGGGCAGTTACGCCTTTGATTCGTCAGCACCTCGTACGTGAGTCAACCTAATTGCAGCCAGGAATTTACCAATAACTTAACTTCTGGCCAAATGTGTAATTCATGCATTTCAAGCGATGACCGAAATCGGGCCTTCTGAGGATTCTGAAAGTACAGAGTTTCAGTCTAAGTAATAGTTACTTACTTTTGAAGTGGCCAAAGTCAGTTTAGGCGAGGAATCCTGAAACAAAAAAATAGAGTTTAATATATTGGAAATTAAAGATTACTAAAATGTATAAGGACCTATAGGTTGTTTGTTCCTATGATTATATATACAAACTGCAGCATTATGATAAGATATGTTAATGTACCAGTTTAATTGTTGATCAGTTTGAATGGAAACAGAGAGAAGAACAGATAAGACTGATGTATCTATATTTACTATCAAAATGTATAATTTATGGAGTGGTAAATGTCTCCTTTAAAACAAACTTCACAATAAAAATGATTAACTTAATCTAATAACTAATTTAATCTAATAATCAAGGGAACAAAACTTATAACTTTACGTGACAAACACTGAAAGAAAAGAAGATGTTTTCATTGGTAATCAGTGGAGATCGAGGTGGACAATTGATCGTGAAGCAAATATATTTCAGATTCAATTAAATCACATAATCTGAGTATGTAAGGGAAAACTATGTTGTGGCATGCTCTCACGTTCAGGTGGGGCATTCCACACGTGCAATTTGAAAACTGATCAGTTTTTTTTTTCTTTCGTTTTTCATTCAATTGCCAAAGGACGTGCGGCCAACAAAACGAGTTGAAAATCTAATCCCGTTTCCATTTCCCAGAATCGAATAAGGCCACATTTATCTTGAGTGTGAAATCACGTACGATTTTCAGTCTGCCCCGAAATCTGGTGCAATAGTTGCGAATGAATTTTCTTTTTTTTAAAGGACACTCAAGCACCTGCGTCTGAACAGTTTTCTTTACAAATTGAAATCCTTTCGGTTTCGTGGAATGTTCAATTCATGGACAATGCTTTCGTCATTCTGGTAAATTGTATAAATTTTACATATATCATTATAAATATATATATATAGCTATAAGCGGCAGTGCAATGAACTCTTTCAGCGACCGAAATTTCTATTTAAATTTGAGTATTAACTAAAGCGAAAGAAATACAGAATCAAAGTAACACACAACTAAACAAAACTAACCAAAAAAAAAAAGAAAAAGAAAAGTAGAAAAAATTTCTTAGCGGCGATTTACACAAAAGCAATCAAATAATACTTAATTTTATACAGAGAACATGTCTCCAAAATGCCATCGAAAAGTCAGCTTCTTTCATCATTTTGGTCACTCTCCGGCCGATTAACATAACATGAACTGGAATACAAAATGGGAATGACCGCAACATGAGGCAAAAGGGCAGGGGCAGGGGCAGGGGCGGCACGGAGGATAGGCTGCAGCATCCACTGAAGAAGTTGGGGGCAAGCAACTAACTCAAACCCAACTTTGAATCGTACATTAATTAATAATTTCTTTGAAACTTGCGAAAAGACATTATTTATCCACGTGTTCTTCTTTGTTCCAGACCCGGAGCACTATTAGCCAAAAACACTTGAGATACTCAGAGACAAAAGAGGAAAAAGGTACGCTAAATATAATATATAATATAAGAAAAATTAAAAAAAAAAGCAATTATAATGAGTCAGAATGTCGTGGTCAAGAGCGCCCGACTAGGAGATACCCTGAACCCAAAACTGTAACTATCTTAAGACGAAAAAGTCTTAGATATTGAAACCTATTAGATGAAATATGTATGTTTGTGTGTGTTTCTCAACCGATCTTTATGGAATTTCAGCAGATGATCATTACCAGGTAGGAAAGATGTGTATTTAATCGGTAATCGGTCATATTCATATTCTGGAAATGGAGGATTTTATTGATCAATTGTTCCAATTATATTCCCGAAGATCCTACAGATTATATAACTAGATTTGAACACTCATCAATAATATATACACGGAATGACTTGCTTCCATTTGATCATTTCTTTTAATGCAATTTTATTGTGTTCAGTTGGTGAAAACTGTTAGCTGATAAATTGAGATTTATGTTGTGCTGATATTGCTATTTGAATAAAAAACATATATCACAGCTAGCTGGACTTTGACAAATTCGTTTGGAATGACCCCGATTCATTGAGAATCAATATCATTTGTTATAAGGAAGTGATTAATGGCCAATATTCATGTTTTCATAAATCAATTATTTGTGGGAACTTATCCATTACTCTCAGTATGCAAAATTAATTATACTAAATTATTTATGCACAAAATTGGTTCGAAGTGGTTAATATTTCTCCAAATATATTTCCGAATAATATGCATCTGTTCTACTATTCACCCCTGAGTATGTGAAAATCAGCTCCAAAATAGATGCGGCCATAATTAGGGAACGTGAATCGGGGCCGAAACAAGGTATAAAGTTGTACATTGGCATTGGAAGAAATTGGAAAGAAAAAATAACCAAATCTTATACGGGCAACATAAATAAAATGTCGCCGTGTTATACCCTCACCACCAGTCCCGCAAGCACCCGCCCACGCCCCTTAGACCGACCAGCGTGAATTAAAACTCAATGCCAATGCCTCGAAAGCTAACTATGTGTCTATGGGAGAGCGAGAGAGAGAGAGAGAGATAGACAAAGAGAGGGGTGATGTGAAGAGACAAGCCGAGCAGTTGGTCGCGAGTGGAGTGCAGATGACATAAAACAACTAAAAATAATACAAATATAAAGCGATAAATCTTGTAGGTGAAAGAAAGCCAAAAAAACAAGAAGAAGAGAAGAAGTGAAATGATGCCGATGCTGTATCGGTAACTAACAACAACAACAACAACAAATGGAAGTGGGAATGGGAATGGGAATGTGAATTGGAATGGGAATGGGAATAGAACTGAAACTGGGGACAGTCGTCGGCGACTATCCAAAGTACTTTACTCTAATGGCAGTCACACGCATTACCACGAAGAGAGAGGAATCCAAAAAAAAAAAGAAGAAAAAATCTATTCTTAAAGTAGTATGCAGCAGCACGAAGAAAGGGGCGAGCGATGGCGACGTTTATTTTTTGGTCGAATCGCTTTTGAATAAATTTAGTTACAGATCTCTTCGTTGTCGTTGTCATTTCTTTCTTTCGTATACTTCTTCTTCTGCTTTTGTGGTAATAACATTAGTCTAGTTGGCATGTACATATGTGTGTTTGTGTGTGTAAGTATTAGGGAATGCGTACATAATACATACGTAGATCCTCCTAGACGATAGATGGAAAGAAAGCATCTTCTTTATTACACAAAATTAAAGAGAGTGAGAGAGAGATGGTGAGAGGGAGGGAGAGGTGGGGATAAAAGGTATCGTTTTCCATGTAATAATTTTTCCGATGCGTCCAGCGGGCATAAAAAATGCACCGCTGTCAGTGGCTGTGGCTCAGCGGCAAACCGCTCGATCAAATTATGTTAATTCGGGTTTAGTGCGAGTATCAAATATTTATTACAGCGACATAACAGCGCAGCGGATGAAAGCGGGACGAAGAGCCACTAATGCCTTGTGCAATGAATTAGCCACATACACACACACGCACACACATATACACACACACACACATGTATACAAACATGTAGGCGGAAGCTTTATATACACTGTAACAACCAAAAGCTCATAGTACAGATGGAGATGTGAGCGAATTTACATATTTTCCAGTTATGGATTGTATTTGTAAGTAACCTGGTCATGAAAATCGAATCAGACTTTGAATCTCGGACTAATGTCTGATTGTTTCAATACCTTAGTCAGATGCTTTACTATTCAGTTCAGATCACAGTAAACTTGTTAAATTATAGCTATATTGAATACTTATTCTTTGCAGTTGACATCTGATTGGGTTTTTCTGTTGGGTTTTCCTCAATCATAAGTTTGACCATTTTACAATTCAACAATTTTACATTACAATTTTTAAATTGAAAGATTAAAAATAATTTGTAAAGCTTAATTACTTAAGATATCTATCAACTGCTTATAGTCGACATTATGCGAATGAATATAACTGCAAGAATTACTATAAAATTTGGTTTACTTTACAATAATTTAATATATCATTATAATTTTGCTCAAATTGTAATCAATATAATCAAGATATTCATAATTGCATTATAAAGATGTTGATTAAACTGTAATAACAATAATAAAGCTTAAAAGAAATCGATTTACTATGGGAAAAAAATGCATAAATATTTTTGTACAAAATATTCGATAATTGAGTCTCATTTCTTGCTAAATTTTTTTTTTAACTCGTGACTTTTGATTTCTTGTTGAACACTTTTTTAATTAAAAAAATTCAACAACAATGACTCAACCAGTTAGACATAAATCTAAAACAATATTTAGTGAGAATTATAATGGAATGCAGTGCACCAGATAAATACAGATATATACAAAATAAGAATCACAAAATAAAGTCAAAAATAAATAAACTTCTTTCTATATAATATTCTGCTACAGTCAAAACTTGTCGAAACTTGTAAACTTATTGCAAGGACTTTTGAGTTAAGAATCGGTTGGAAAAACTACAAACTTCATTATCTAATCGATTATTTTTATGCGTTAATGATTTAATCGAAATAAATTTAATTTTGTTTTGATTTAATTCATGAAATATGTGCTCAGTGTATGCATATGTACAAATAATAAAATATACGCAAGTAACTTTATTATTCGTTTGTAGACTTGTTTTACTGCTATGTATGCATGTGTGTGTGTGTGTGTGAGTACATACATATATATATGTATGTGTCTCCTGCACACAATAAGCAGACCAACTATAAAACTTGTATCAAATCGAACAAAACAAAAATAAAATTTTTATTGCATTCCAGCACTAAAATCTTTCGATCGTGTGATGCTCGAATCTGGTCACTAGCTCTAAAAAATAAAACAACAACAACAACAACAGCAGCAACAACAACAAAAGCAGCAACAGCAACAACAACAAAAGCAGCAACAAAACAAAAAAGAAGCCAAACAGCAACAGCAGCCGACAATTTTAACTTGGCTCTTGGTCGCCTCGTCTGCTTCTTCTTCTTTATCGTGTTGCTGTTGTTGTTTAGAGTGAGTGTGCGTGTGTGTGCGTGTGCGTGTGTGTGTGTCTCTGCTCAGTGTGTCGCCATGTGCGACTCAAAATATATAGTATTGATATTGATTGTCTCCCCGAGCCGAATTGAAACTCTTCTTTGCCATTGCCTAATATTCCATTAACGGGCTTATTAAGGCAGCACGTAGCTCTCAGTTCGGCGGCACACACAGAAACTGAGACCCACACACACACACACACACAGGTATATATATATATATATATATATGTATGTGTTTGTGGCTCGTAGTTTAATAAAAGGTACTGATGCATAAATGGGTGTTTGTATCTAAATTGATCGAATTTGGGGACACACATGAGAAACCGGGGCGAGCACGAGAGCAGATGAGCAGCTATACAGCTACAGAGCAGAGATGAGAGCGGGTTTGCGGGTTGCGGGTTGCAGCCGCAGTTTCGATTCAGGTAGAAATTCCCCCGTGGGCTGAATTTGAAGAAAACGAGAAAACAACAACAAAAACAATGCGAAGAAGAAGTCGAAACTCCGACTTGGTCAGCGCTCGCTGCTAAAGCAGGTACAATTTTATAATTTCGTTTCGTGTTTAATTAAAGGTGAAGTTTTAAAGAAATAATAAAGAATTATCGAAGCGCTCGCCACAGACAGGGTCCAGATGATGCTCAATACACACACACACACACGCACACACACACGCACATGCGAGCATTGATCGTAAAGCGATGAGACACAGCACAGCCGAGGCGACTCTCCACCTTGCCTCTCCCCTGCCACAGCCGATAGGGTGGGGGGTACGACTAGCATTGGGAGACGGAGCAGCGATCATTATGCCATAAATAAAGATTCGTTCCATGCATCGGTCAGCTATGGGAAAATTATATAAAGCACTTTTATAGTACTAACAACAACAACAGCAACTTTTGAAGCTCTCTCTCTATGTGTGTGTGTGTGTGTGTGTGTGTGTTTAGTTTTATGACTTGGGACTATAATTATGCTCAGTTATGATCAAAGTCCAGTTATCGTTGGCTTAGATACAAATCAAGCTTTGAAATTACACACATGCCCCATACATTTAATTACCAAAAATTCTAGTAACAAAATGAAAGAAGAAGAAGAGCTGTCTATACATACTCGTGCTGATCGAAGTCGAAGTTCACCTGCTCTCATTTCTATATAATTATATGGTGCATTCATCATGCAGCACTTTTTTGTGGCAGGACAACTTAATTCGCTTTCAGAGAGCGCCCATCGAGGGTGAGTTGTTGCACAGCAAATTGAAAAAGGACCAAAAAGCGAGTACTTTTAGGATCTTATGATCTTATGATCTTATAATTTTTGGTATTATATTGCAAGTAGTTGGGTTTTATATATACAAACCTACCAGTGAATACTTATACTTAATATTTTTCTGAAACTTTTATTTAATTATCTTTAATATCATACAAAATTAGCATAAGTTTTATATGAACAGTGAAGATATACCCAATTATGATAAATTTGAACTGAACAAGATATTGATCCATTATCTTAAATGTATGAGAAAATATGCTGGTACAGCTGCATATAAAATTTCTTGGCCAGCTGTAACCCTTAAGGGATTAACCATTCCATAACTGCCGTCAAATAATTTTTTGCTATGGATATAATTATAATATTAATTGAACCCGGCATATGTAGCCAGATATTACCAAGAGAATAAACCAGACAACTAAGCTAAACTGACGCTTAAGGTCAGCAAGTTCACTTAGCCCAACATGTCTACACAGAAATACAGGGGCGCAACCAGCATTTTGAGAAGGTGCGTCGAATTTCGTAAGGGGGTCAATTAATTTGTATCTTTCTCACAAATTGTAATCCAAGTCACTTTGCATCTATGTAAAGTTTAGCTGTAAGGGGCAGCTGCACCCTCTGGCTACTTACTGCATACGCCTTTGCGGAAATACCAGTCTTGCCAGCTGTACCTATAAAAAAACGCTTCAAAGCAGCCCTCAGCAAAATCCACTGACGCCTTATAAAATGGCATCCACCTGATATGACGCACCTGGCATATAATTTATTTATTAAATAATTAATTTATTAAATAATTAAGTTATTAAATAATTAAGTTATTTAATATTAAGCCTGCTAAATATTTAAACACAACATTAGTTACTAAGAAATTGTATCTTAGACTTCAATTTATTGAATGCCGACCAGAAAAATACAAAAAGTAAATTAAATTCAAAATAAAAATTAAATTTAATTAAATTAAGACTTTTTCTTCTCAAATTTCTGGGGTTATGCTAATGCAAAATAAAAAGATTTACAAAGAAATATTTATTTATTTATTTATTTATTTATTTATTTATTTATTTATTTATTTATTTATTTATTTATTTATTTATTTATTTATTTATTTATTGCCAACTAAGATGAGTCAATACTGAAAAACATCTTCAACAAAATGCAAATTTAATATTTAAATTTAAATTTAAGAAAAAAAAACAATTTTTTTTAAGATTTTAATTGGAAATGCAATTGTTTACAGTTATTGTAGCAATTGATAATGCATTTTTAACTGAATGCAATATAATAATATATAATATAATATATAATAAATTTATCTTTAAGAACTAGTCTCTAGAAACAGCCAAGTTTAGTTCTTAGAGTAATGATATGTTTGCGGCAATTACAGTTTAGGATTAGACATTCTTAATTAAATACAATAGAGACCACACTAAATCTGAAAAGATTTAAGAAATGTAAATTTTGTAGAAATAAAAAAACATTTAAGAAATTGAAGATTTTGAAGAATTCGTCAATTTTTCATTGGCAAAGCAGCCGAAACCAAAATGTTTGACAGCCTAGATGACAACGCTTGTCAAAAACTGACAACTCAAACTAATCATTTCAATTGGTGCTGCCGCTGGCGCAGTTCTTGTTGTTGTTGTTGCTGATGTTGCTGATGTTGTTGTTGTTGCTGATGTTGTTGTTGTTGTTGCTGTTGTTGTTGTTGCAGCGAACGCGTGCCAAACACATTTGAGTTTTAAGGTGGTTCCTCTCACTTATCCCAGAACCGTGACGATGATGACGATGACTATGGCGATGACTATGACGATCCGGAACCGATCTGTGAGTCGGACAATGACGCAGCATTTGGCAAACCACAACGTTTTCTGTCTTATTTTTTTGTGACAAATTTGCGTTAAAGGGGCACCCCAAAAACAAAACTACAAAACACAAAAAAATCAAATCAATTAATATGTACACAGGTCTGCGCAGATACAGCCAGTAATTAATGTGCTTATCGTACTCAGAGTGTGTGTGTTGAGTGTGTGTGCTGAGTGTGTGTGCTGAGTGTGTGTTGTGTACTTACGATTTTTATAGCACGGCCTTTCACCCAACGTGGCCGCAAACAATTTTACGACATTGACAAACAAGCAACAAGCAACGAGTCAAGCAACAAGCTGAAGAACATGATGAACATGATGAACATGATGAACATTCGATATTCGTAGTTAAATCGAATGCAATAAAAATCTTTAATTGTTTTTTTTTTTGTTTTTTGTTGCTGTTGTGTTTTTGGCAAGGCTAACAATTGAGCCCACAGTTTGGGCCTAATTGATTCACACTTTCTTTTTGGCTGTAAAACAAGATGTATTCTCGCCCAGATACGCATCAGCTCAGAATGGGTTTCTTGTGTTTGGGTACTCGAAGTTCCTTTGGCGCGGAGTGCAATGATTAAATCTTCACTGGCCTGGCATTCGGACGGGGTTTTAATGTTTTTAGTTAGCCCAAATGGGCATGGGGCTAGAACAATTGTGTTTGGCTTTGGCCAAGTCACAAAAGTTACCTCAGCACCCTAATTACAACTGGATCGGTATCAAGAGTCAAGCGACGTTTGCCCTCTTGCCTGTTGGCCTCTGTGGCAAGAGATGATGAGGCACATCTGTCTATAATGACGTCTACTTTTGATTGGCTGCCCGTGCGTTTTTGGGGCGACTCTAGGCCGCAGACAGTCAGTCAGTCATAGAGTATGAGTGGATAATGATGTTGTGTTGTCAAAACATCAACATCAACATCAGCGTTTGAGTGACGGATGACGGCGCGTGAGGATCACAACCCAAACTCAGAGTCAGAGTCAGGAGCGACACTTGTTGCATTGTTTGTTGTGTTTTGTTTGTTTGTGTTTTGTTTTGTTTTGCTTTGTTGTTTTTCTCGGTTTCGTTTTGGGGTTTTCCATTCATTCATTCAGTAGCCAGCTATCATTATTCAAAGCACATCACGCACAGATCGCTCCATTAGCCGCAACACAGAGTGGAAGCCACTTGACAACGCCGCATTTGACACGCCCCGAGCTGGTGCAGCACTGAAGGATTAGCGGCCATTTGATAACCCGGCTGCTGTTGGGATTTGAGGCGCCCCTCTCATTGGGCAAACAATCACGTTTAGCGCCAGCCAGAAGTTGACTTTTGGCACCTGCACCTGGCACCCGAGCTGCAACCAAAATTCCCCTGGGTTAACTGCGCTTTGTGTGCCTTTGACAAATAGGAAGCAACACTTTCTGACACAGTCAACAAATTGGCTTAAACCTTTCAGCCGTCGTTGATTGTTTAGTCATGTTGACAAGTGGAAGCGGGGGAATTCTGCTTTAGATGAGTTTACCAAAAGCCTATTTATAATTATTCGATTACAACGGATGAAAATTTTATAACTTGGAGCAATTCTTTACGAAAACCTGGCTTAGCTTCTATGAACTTTGGAAATCTTTGTTTGATTATTTGTTTAGATCAAATTGTATGAAAATATTAACATTTTGGCAAACTCTTTGCGAAAACATGTCTATGCCTTTGCCTATGTCAGCAAGTTAGAATGCTGCATAAATCCTAAACAAAAAATACAATTTTGTACATGCTTTTCAAGTAAGAATGGGGACAGAGAGACCCCTGACAGGACCTGAACCGTACTGTGGCATAGGAAGATCCACAATACGGCTGCAACTCAGAAACGAAGAAAGACAGAGTGGAAAACGGAGATTGGCAGAGGCACCAGGACTCCGACAAGCCAGAAGTCATTTAGGTGGCTATAATCAAAAACGATTTAAGCAAGAAGAACAGGCTCAGGATACTCACCGCTCTATTGACAGGATACTGTAGACTGAGAAGTCACCTAACCAAATTAGGTATTTATAGTAGCGATGTATGCAGGTCTTGTGGAAACGAGGTTGAATCCTCAAGGCACATCCTAACAGAATGCGTCGCCTTAACTAGGAAAAGATGCAGCATCCTCGGGAGGCATGTCATGAAGTCCAAGGACATAGAAACCCACAACCCAACAAAAATGCCTACATTCGTGCAGGAGCTGGGGTTGATGGAGCAGCTGTAGGCTCAGAAGGGAGCACAATAGACCTTATAGGTCGCAGTGCTGGTTCCCCAATTATAATAATAATAATAACTGGATTATTGATCATTGATACTGATACTAACCTTAATGATTATTAGATGCTTTCTTCAGGCTGTTACCTAATTTTGCACAACTTCATTAGCCACTTTTACTGGGTTCAATGTGAGAGGAAAACACACACAATATTTAAGACAACTTTGTCTAAACTCCACTCAGCAAACTGTTTGTGAATTAAACTCAAGTTGAACTTCCTGTCTTGCATATGCCATGGGGCGTAATCGTCACTTAGATACTCATTACTCATGTGTCGGCGAATCCATCAGCACAATTAACAATTAACAATTAACAATTAACAATTAACAATTAACAATTAACAATTGACCAAACTGAGCCAAAAGAGAAAACAGCGAAATGTGGGCGATTCCGTAAGGGCTAGAAAAAAAGCGGCATCAACTTGCTACACTCAGAAAAAATATGTATAGGTCATTTAGAAAATATACTTGAAACCGATATAAGTTGAAAATATCGTGCGGTTTTTTTTAGAACAACAAAAACTTATTTAAAAAAATTATTCCACATCTATCTGAAGAATTTATATTCTATATTCCATGTACAAAAAAAAATGTACTTCTCAAATATTTAAGTGTAAACTTTTATTTGATACTATTAACAACTATCTTTAAATTTTTTATTTTATTTAAATACATATATATGGAAATTGAGTTTTAAACATGTATTTGTCTACTTTAAAAATTTTTACTTAAGAATCTTTTTTTTTTTAGTTTAAGAATCGTTTCCAAGAAAAAAAAAAAGTTTATTATCATTTTTAAGTGGACGAATTGGATTATTGACTGCAGAAATACGAAAAAAAAAGTTAAAAAATAGTAATTTAAATATTTATTTCTTAATTTTAGAAAAATCTAACTTGCAACTTAATATTTAATAATGATCTTAGTCGAAGAAACTTTCTCTACATTCTTTTTTCGAGTGTCGTTGCAGCGGTAAATAATAAACAAATTACAAACATGCAGTTGTAGTTCATTATATAAGGTTTGGATAGTTGGTGGGGAAGAGCTCTCTTTATGGGGTTGGAGGTTGTAGGTTGTAGGTTGTAGGTAAATGCGCCTGTTTTCCACTGAATTTAATTAGCGACCTCGACATAATAAACGGAGGTGGATGCGGTCGCTTGGACGCTTCGCTGCCTTCGCTGGCTTCGCTGGCAACGTTGTCTTCAGCTCTGTGCGACTTTCAACCGGCTGTCCGACATTTCGTCACTCATCGCTGAGCAAATGCGTATTCCCCTCCCCACCCCACCGCCTGAGTCTTCCCGGGGATCTTGCAGCTAAGCCATTGCCGTGGCTGTGGCTTTATCGGGCTGCTCAGATCTGTCCGAGCGGGCAAGTTGAATTATTTAAATTAATAAAATATGCTAAAATGTGTTACAAGTGTGCGAGAAATATGTCTGAGCTGTGCATTCCGTATATGTCTAATGTAATAGATCATATAATTAAAAGAATTATGGTGGAAACGAGTGGCTGCAACAACAACAACTACTACTAATAACAATGACAACAATTGCGACAAACAATGGCAAATAATTTTCCAAATATGTTTCGGTTTCATTTACGTTTTTGGGCTCTTTCCTTTTCCGTTGGCCAGTTGATTTAGGGTCAAGTAAGGTCTAGTTTTTTTTTGGAAAGTGCCTGCCAGTTTCGGGTTGAGTGCAGCTCTACCGAATTTGCATAATTTGTCTATATATACTTTTGATGGATGTGGACCGAGTGTATTACAAACTTTACGAAAGTAAATACTAGACAATAGAAAATCGTAGCTAATTTTGATTCTACACAAGTGAAGGTAGTGCTAAGCGACCCTCACGACACCTCTTGCCAAATATTCCACTATTTATGTGCAGCCACTAAAGATTATGATAAAAGTCTACAAAAATATTTATGTTAAATTCCAAAATAGTTTTCGTTGTCCCAAAATCAAATAGCTTCACAAAAGTGAAAATTCATATTTATGCTAAATATTTTAGTTAACAAATTCTTACTTCTGGAAAGTTCTCACTATGCCAAGTCAAATGTTGTTCATAAAAAATATTTGCAGTAAATAATAATATTTATCTAAATAATAAATTAAAGAAATTACAGTTACAGCAAATTTTAGAGATGCAAAAATATTTATATATGCCAAAGATTAAATCAGGAGAAAGTTTAGACGTATAAATATATATTTTGCTACTGAAGGTTAGTATCAGTAAAAAAAATGTTGATAATCATTACATAAAAACTTTGTAAATATTAAATTAAAATTTTACCATAAAAGCTTATTGAGAATTCAAATGATTAAATATGAAAATATTTATTCCTACTGAGGATTATGATAAGAGTAAGCACAGGATAGAATTATTGATTAATCTGTCGACGTCTATTGTTCCTTGGTGAACTGTATAGTACAATGTTGCTGATTTTTAGTCTAAGTGTTTATATTGGGTAAGATTGTTCCAGATGTTAAACAAAAATGTTGTTCATAAAAGAACTCTTCTTTCGAGCGATTGAAAGAGTTATTATTATAATTATAATTGGGGAACCAGCACTGCGACCTATAAGGTCTATTGTGCCCCACTCTGAGCGTATAGCTCCTCCATCAACCTCAGTTCCTGCACGAATGCTAGAATCTTTGTTGGGTTAAGGGTTTCTATGTCCTTGAACTTCATGACATGCTTCCCCGAGGATGCTGCATCTTTTCCTGATTAAGGCGACACATTCTGCTGGGATGTGCATTGAGGATTCCTCCTCGCTTCCACAAGACCTGCATACATCGCTATTATAAATACCTAATTTGGTTAGGTGACTTCTCAGTCTCCAGTGTCCTGTCAGTAGACCGTTGAGTATCCTGAGCCTGTTCTTCCCCATGAATAAAACTTGCTTAAATCGTTTTTGATTATAGCCACCTAAAAGACTTCTGGCTTGTCGGAGAGGCATCACCTCTCCCAACTCCGTTTTCGCCTCTGTCTTTCTTCGTTTCTGAGTTGCAGCCGTATTGTGTGTCTTCCTATGCCACAATACGGTTCAGGTCCTGTCAGGGGTCTCTCTGCCCCCATTCTTGCTTGAAAGAGTTCAACTTATTAAAAGAAATGATCAAACAGACAGGCAAGCAGAGCTGACTATATCGAGTCTGATAGTGATGCTAATCAGAAATATTTATATGCATTATAATTATAACTATAATTTTCCTTGCAGTGTATAAAAATATACACAATGTAATTCTATATAAAAGTTTAAGCTGCGCAAATGATTAAGTATCAAAGTAAACACGTTCGCAGTGCAAACTCAATCCACATGCAGTATTTGCACATTTGCAGTTTAAACACATAGTACAAATATGTGTATACATATGTGCATATATGTACATACTGATGTCAGTTTAGGCCCTGAGTCCTTTGTCTATTGTCCTTCCTGCTTTCGCTGACCGCAATCGTTGCTGCTGTGTCAAGTGTGCGCAAACAAAAGAACTGGGAAAGTGCCACTAATTACAATTCCCACACACACACCACCCCTCCTCACCCCCCCAATGAATGTGTGTGTGTGGGGGGGAGGGGGTGTCTTATCATCTTAACTTGTTCGCGCGTCCTTCTGCAGCTGCAATGCCTGATAGAGAGGGAGGAGACAGGAGGAGCTGTGCAGGATGTTTGCACAAGATGCGCAGCTCGGACTTGGATTCGATTTTGCTGCTGCTGCTGCTGCTCACTTATCGGTATCGAATTTCTCTAAGTGCACTGCATTTGACCTTTTGTTTTGCGTGCGTTTCGTTTGCCACAAAATCGATTTTATTCAATTGCTTTCCAGGCCTGTCCTGTTCTGTCCTGTCCTGTTCTGGTCTGGTCTGGTCTAGACCTGTGGCTGTTGTCACCCGGCCGTGACCACTGTCCACTAAATGTATCTACTCCGAGTTCGTGTGGCGCGCTCGATGATTTCATTTGCAGGCACTGTGACGGGGGACTGGGTCAGCCAGGATATTAACTACCTGTTTTCCAAAGGCCTATCTGCGTGCGTGTCTATCAACACGTGTGCGCCTCTCTCTCTCTCTCCTTCTCTCTGCTCCCCTGTCTCCCTCTCCCTCTCTCTCTCTATCTGTGTGTGTTTTAACATACACTTGAAAACAATCAAAATATTCCTAGCTACTTTATAATTTCATACTTAATATTAGTAATTATTAGCATAACTTTTTCAGGAAGCAGAATTCTTTGTTTAATCCCAAGTTTTGTTCAAAATCTTTAATTTTGAATCTTGAAAATTTCTCAGGCAGTCGAAAAAATAAAATTCAATCCACTCACTTTTGGTATTCATTAAAAACTGTTTAGTCTTAGTTTAAGTCATATTATATTGCTCTCTTACTTTCTTTCAATCTTGACATCAACTTTTTATTCTTAACTTAACTTTTACAAAAGTTAATTTTAGTTTTACTTCTTACCTATAAAGCTTACCTCAAGAATCGCATAACTAATTCCAGAAAATAATCCCAAAATTTGAACGCCATATTTCCAAAACTGAACTGCCACAAACACAATTTATTATAGCCACTTTTTTTGCTGTGTACGAAAAGCAGGAAAATCGAAAATTGAACACAGACATTTGAGTCCAACTGAAAATTCACACGCACCGCAGTAGAGGGAACAGTGACAGGCGGAGTGGAAGGGGCAACGGGCAACGGGCAGCGGGGAACGGGGAATGCAGGAGGCCGCTTGATTTTCACCTGCGCCGGTGGCCGCGATGTCATCACTGAATTTGGCTGGCTTGGCTCAAAGTCGAGCAGGTGAAAAGCGTCAACGCAATGTGTTCTGCCATCTGAGTTCGGCCTTCTGCTTTGTGACCAGCTATCGAAATGATTAGAAATGATGCGACCAATTTAAGGCCATTTACATGGTTGGCCTAAATAACATTCAAGCAGAGCACAACTCGAAATAAATAAAATATTGGTAGTAAGATATTAGAAACTCAACAAAATCAGTCAAAATCAGTTCAGTTCACATTTGAATCAACTTTATTTTGTGATTATTGCAGTCAAAATGGTCAAAATCTGAAACCGAAATTTGATATCTGGAATATATATGTGCACCCAGTGGGTGGCTGGAAAATCGATAACATTGATAAGCACAAATCGATAAAACCACACAGCTGCTACAACATGTAAACTAGAGTCACAAAAAATGGCTTGCGGATTCAGCTTGAATAATTCTCCTTCAGCGTCCATTAAAATATAAAAACCTCTTCTAAAATTCTTGATCTAGCTTTTCCAATTCTGTAGGTAGAATACTGACAACAGCCTTCGAAAGATGCCCGAGAATGTGAAAGTAAATTTAAGCTTGCAGCTACTTCCGCCTCCACAAATTGTTAAGTTTCTTGAGCCATATTAAATTTGGTAAAATGAACTGCATAAAAAAAATAAAATTAAGCAAATTAAACTAAAGTTACAATTTTGAATAGGTAATTTAACAATAATTAATATAATACCCATTGCCACCAAATTTAGGGATGTTAAAAAGCTTGAACGAAGAATGACAGAGGCGAAAGAGGAGTTGGGCAGAGGCACCAGGACTCCGACAAGCCAGAAGTCTTTTAGGTGGCTGTAATCAAAAACGATTTAGGCAAGTAATATCCATGGGGAAGAACAGGCTCAGGATACTCACCGGTCTATTGGCAGGACACTGTAGACTGAGAAGTCACCTAACCAAATTAGGTTTTGTAGAAGCGAGGAGGAATCCTCAATGCACATCCTAGCAAAATGTGTCGCCTTAACTAGGAAAAGATGCAGCTTCCTAGGGGAAGCATGTCATGAAGCCCAAGGACACAGAAACCCTCAACCCAACAAAGGTTCGTGCAGGAGCTGGGGTTGATGGAGGAGCTGTAGGCTCAGAAAAGGGCACAATTGTCCTTATAGGTCGCAGTGCTGGTTCCCCAATTATAATAATAAATAAATAATAATAAAAAGCTTGCGATACAAAATAATCACCTCACATATCGAATATATTTATGCTCGATGAAAATAAAGCTAAAAAAAAATTAAAACTTATTAATGATATGAAAAAAACGGTATAAAAAATCGTTTAAAAAACTCACGTCGAGTTTACGTACGAAGATGGCATTTTTTACATCCTTTATTTTATTTGTTTCTTTCAATTTAAAATTTAAATTCAAATTAAATTTAATTGATATTAAATATATATTTTTTTAAATTGTGGACAATTAAAATAAGTAAATTATATTCGCTGTGTGCGGGCGCCAATACTTAACTTAAGTTGGATTGCTTTTTAAGTGCCAGCTGTTTTTTAATTCAGCTGAATTTTGTGATGCGTGCGGTTTTTTATGCGAATTTAGACGTTTTTGGGGATTGGCTGAGCCTGCGTCTAGGTGAAGATTGATGATGAAGCAGGCTTAGCCAGCTTGGAGTACACATTTCGTGGCAGGCGAAACAATTAAGTCGGAAACGGATTTGGAATTGTTGGCGCATGCAGTTGCCGTTTCTGCCTCATCACGTCGATCTCGGCTGGGTCAGGCTTGAGGCGACTCCCCCGCGCAGATCACCACTTGAAAGCACGCAGCCGACCAACCGACCGACCGACTGGTCAATTAATCTCTTTGAGCAAAACGCCGCCCAGTGCCCCGAGTACCCTGAGTACCCACTACCCAGTGCCCAGTGCCCATCGCCCAGTGTCCAGTTTGAGCTGAAGCCGCAGCTGCTGGCAGGCAGGCAGGCCGGCCGGCAGTCAGGCAGGCAACAACGTCACACTTCAATCAGACAATAAAAATATTGAAATGAACGCAGAGCTTTTTGGAAATTGAATGCGAAATTCGCAGAATCATTTTAAGTGAAGTGAAGCTCATTTTTTTTAATGCGCTTCTCAGGTAATCTGGCAAATGAATAATTGATCGGGCTCTATAATTAACGGGCTCACTCAATTGTCAGCTTGCACTGCGTGCCGCATGAAAAAAAAAAAAATATATATATATATATAAATATAAACCGAGTTTCAGCTTCAGGGTCAGTGAATTCATGTGCAATTTTCAAAATTATTTGTATCCCGGCAACTGACGGAAGTCCATTAATTCTAGGAACTTATTTGAATATTTGTGGACTGCTGCAATTTGTTTGTTCGGCTTCTGTGGCAACTTCCAGCGAAGTTATGATAAATTACCTATTTGTACACCGAACCCATTAAAACTGGCTAATATAAGGGTATAATAAAGTTGTGTAAAAGCAAGCAGCACAAAGCATATACGACCCGATAATGTATATATATATTCTTGATAGGCATTGGCGAAAAAGCCAAACTCAAAGTTCATCGATAACTGACATTCTTTTCTCGTATATCGATACAAACTGTTATGGCAATCAAATTGTACAAACATAGTTTTATGGATTAACTATAAGATTCCATAAAGATCGCCTAAGAACTACAGATTTACATATGGCACAAACTAATAACGCCAACAGCTGATTTTTGTTTCGGGTTTTGATCCCAAGCTTGAGTTTTTTTCGGATAACTCTCCAGGATCACGAAGAATGGAAACTTAATCGAACTTCCTGATTCAATTTGAGTATGCAAAGTCATTTAAAAAGAAATTTGAGAGTACAAAAAAAGAAGCAGCTTCGTTCAGAGTATTTCCCAGTCGAGCACTCTCGACTATAACCTTCTAATTTGTTCATTTTTTTTGTTCAGTTAAGCCTTTTTCGAAGTAGGAACTCGATACACCCTCGAATTACACACTTGTAAAATATGCACGACTATTTGTTGTTGTTGTTGTCTGTTACCAGTTGCCAGTTGTTAGTTGCCAGTTGCCAGTTACCAGTTACCAGTATACCAACAATGATGTCTGCGGGCCAAATTAAAGATACATTTAAGTGCCCGAGCCAGAGTCAGGCCAAGTAATTAAACGTTGGCAAACGCATTAGTAAAATGCCGTTTCCCTCGTTAATGATCGTGGCCAGAGTGTTGGATACAGTTTCCAGCGGAATATCTTTAGCATTTACTTGTTTATGCATACATAAACATATATATGGTCGCTCACATAGAAAATAGTTTATCCCAAAATGTATCTACTATTTATTATAATTGTTAATTTATGCAAACAACTTGAATGTAATTTTTGGGCCATTATTAATTTGATTACCCAACGCAAAGCCCGACGGCCTGTCTTGGCCTGGCTAAAATCAGTTACACACACACAAATACCAATACATCTGCAGATACATTTCTGTTGACTGGAGTTTGGGACAGTTGTTGTTAAGTCTAATCATCATCTAATTGTGGAGTATTACTTTACTCATCTCCCAGTCGATTCTCAATTTCTGAGTTTGCTTTGTCACTTGACTTGTCAGAAAAAAAAGTTAAAATTGATTTTAAACCTGCACTAAAATCAGTTAAAATCATTGACTATTATTCAAACAGTCAACGGGCCGTTTTAAACTGGTTTAAATAATAATTATATATGTATATATATATATATACACCTCGTTCGCCTCCGATCGTACGTGCATAAGTGTGTATTAAATGATGCCACGATCATTGTTTCATTCTTGTACTGGTTTGCTTTGTTTTTTTTAGCACGTAAGTTTACGGAAGTGTTATGTGCTTGTCACGCCCCCGGCCACGCCCCGCCCGGCCCGCAATTACCAATCGGGGGAAACGAGTTCTCCGAGCAACGCCATTAGCATTCGGCATATCGTTAACGTCATTAGTTGATGCCACATTTTGGATCACCTCAAATGATGATTTCGATACTTGACAATGTCAACGCGATTCTTACAAAAAAAATCACCGTTTTGGGTAATTTTAAGATTTGAATAAAATATTTTAATTTAAGCCAAATTATTAATATTTGGATATGACTTGAATACTTTTTACAAAAATAAAAAATAATATTAATAAAATTTATTTTTACCTTGTAAATGATTTTTTTCTTAACAATTTTTGTCAGTTTTTTATGATGATTTAAATACTTTAAGCAATAAAAATAAAATGTTTTTAAGCCAAATTAATATTAATGTTTTTGTTCTAATCATTAGCCAACAATTTAGTAATGTTAAAAATCATTCGAAAACTAAACTCTTCCAAAATTAAATAATTAAATTTTCTTCTTTTTTTAATAATATTTTAATTAAATTTTAAAAAAATATTAACATTTAAGTAACTGTTTTTTTGTTGTTGTTATTTCTCAAAGGAATTTGTTTAAGAATCGCATTCATAATAAATGTTAATAACTTATTGTTAAAGTCCGCTTCAGTTGACCAACAATTACAATCATGGCTTAAATGCTAATCAATTCAGCCTATTAACTAAGTTGTGTTTGCATAAAAATAGATCATGATATCATGGCCCAAGCATATAGCTCGTTCCCAATCATCAGCCACAGCCACTAGCAGAGAGAGAGAAAGAGAGAGAATGAGAGAGAGAGAGAGAGAAGGCGATAGATATATGTCGCATTAAAAGTAAGTAGTTTGATTTTAGTGTTCAGTGTTTAACTGGGCTTAGTTGCCAATTTAGTGAGACCAACAAATAAAAGCAATAAAAATTTGAATATTGTAGCCCGGTCCTCAACACACACACACACACACAAACACACACACACACACACAGATAGACAATGAACCCAGTCTGAGCTCAGTTGAACCAGAGTGAGAGCCATTAAAACTGATTATTAGCCCATCTTCATTAAGATTCGGGCAACATGCATAAATAGTCGGCGATTTATCGAAATCTGGCAAATTTTTGTTTATAAATTCGTACTTTACCACAATTTATTGCCTTTGCCAAGAAACTATAACTAAAGTCGAGTCTAAAATCGAAATACAATAGTTTTTGACATCTGACATCTTTGCTTACCTGTTGCCGTTCTTCCTCTTCTGCTGCGTCTTGTAAGGCGTTCTCGAAGGCGTTACTTTGCCGCACACTGACGTAATTCACATCCAAATGGGGCAGGGCACTTTCATGCAATTTTTGCGCATTCATCACCACGTTACACGATTTTATTTTTATCAACGTTTTTTTTACATTTGATTTGCTTTTTTATTAATTTTCTTGATTTGCCACACACCTTTGCACTTTTCCACTTTTCCACTTTTCCGACCAAATGATTCTCGCGTAGCTACTGCAAATGTTGACCAAGTTAATTGCGATGTGAAAGCTAATTTGACTTTATATCTACTCTTTGGCGACTGCTTTGCTTAAATCTTTATTCAACTGTACAAATTGGTTTCAACTACCATGCTAGGATCAGAATCAGGATACTTCGAGGTATGTATATATATATATATAGATAACTGTTTAACTGAATTCAGCACTCATTTGGGCATCTTTTGATTTTAGACATGTAGATTCGAAACAATGAAGTTCATTTTACTCTACTCTAAGGATTCTTCTTCTTCTTCTTCTTCTTCTTCATTTATATAGAAAATATCTTGAAAGTTCTTCAGTTTATTTCGTTATCTAAAAATTATAGCCAAAATGCATAACTATCTCAGAAAGTCCACGATTTAGGTCGAGCTGCCTTTGACTACTTTTGAAATGCAGTAAAATTATTTTTATTTTGTGGCAACAACAGTTATAATAATAATAATAATAATCATAATAATAATAATAATAATCATAATAATAATCATAATAATAATCATAATAAATAATGATAAGTATCACATAGCCAAGAGCTGAGCACTTTGCATTCCTTGTGAACAGGAAAACACTTTGAGGGAAATGCGGAAGCTATTTGGGCAGCAATGCTGCAACTGCAACTGCAACAATTCGTTAGGCGGCAACAAAGTGCCTAGCCTGATTTCTCTAGCACCTCTTGACATTATAAACTTTCAGCGAAAAGCCGGCGTCTCGGGAACACCACGAATACAAAGCAAAGGACCCGCCCAAGCG
>JAWNMX010000517.1:760000-921103 GCA_035043575.1 Drosophila seclusa
CACAAAGAAGGATGCGGCTCTTATTCGTCGTAGTGTTTTTTGTTGTCCCCCCCCCCAACTCCCCCCTCACTAAAAAGAAAAAATTAGTTGGGTTAAAAGGCACGCACAGGACACCCCAGCAGAGGCGAGGATCAGGGGCAGTTGTCTGGGTGCGGTGCCGGGTTGGTTGCCCACTGAAACTAACGAACTAACCTGCAGCTGAGCGAGAGAGAGAGGCGAGTGGAAGCTGTAAAATTGCTGGGCATGTGGCTTGGGGCAACTTCAGCACTTGGTCGTTGTCGGTCATGTTGCATAAATCTCATTTGGGCTTTATTTACTCTCAAAATGTTCCCGTACAGATTGCTTTTGTTTTTGCTGTTTTTGCTGTTGTTGTTGGCTGGTTGGCTGACTGGGGCTGCTCTGGCAAATAAATTCATTTAGTGGCATTTAGTGCCCCCATTCACCTTATTGTTTGGGGTCGCTCCTCTGACCAGGACTTGTCCGCGTCCGCGTCCTCGTCCTTCTGTCTCTGTGTGTGTGTGTGTGTGTGTGTGTTTGTGTGTGCGCTGTGTGCATTTTATGGCAGTTTCTGCGTTTTTGTGGCCAAACATGAAGTGAAAATTACACACAAACACACACATTTGGAAAATGTGGCGCAATTGTTTTGTGTGTGTGTGTGTGTGTGTGTGCGGGTTATATGTGGTGGGATTTGGCTTTAGTCGGCAGTTAATTTTCATATTTTCTAGCCCCCTCCTTCAGAATCTCTGTTCCTCTCCTCGCCTCGCCTCGCCACGCCTCTCCTGTGTGTGTGGACATTTTGTCGTAAATAAATATAACAATTTATTTAGATTGCAATGACAGGCGGATGCTATTAAAAGCGCAATTTATGTGTCTTGCTGTGGGGAGTGATGGCCCAGCGAGAGCTGCAGGGCTGAACTTTATGATGTTGCAAGCCAAATGCATCGCATTTGCCGCAGCAACTTGTGTCCTTATGGGACTGCCATTGAGATTAGAGCAGTGAATTATCTGCCAGACCAAAGCAGACCAAAAAGTACCAATTTTATATTGGGTTAAATTAATCACAGCTTGCGAACGGCAATCAATGTAGTTTAAATACAGCATACAGCTGCCCCTCAACCTATTTATAAATGTGGCAATTAAGCCTCAGGTGCCACATGATTTCCTATTACAAATACATCTATAACATTTCGATTATTTAAAAGACATAAAAAACAATTCTAATATGTAGCTAAGGTTTTAATATTTAGTTTAATTGAGTTGTTTAGTTGTCTTTTTAGTCTATATTATAAATACCTCCTAGTTGAATACTTACAATATTTAATAAAAATCGAAAACAATCTATATATATATGGCAAAATATTTTCTTATTATTTGACAGCTTCTTTTTGTATCTAATTGAGCTGCATATAAATTGCAATTTAAATAAAAATTCTTTGCCAAGTTTTGCTGAACTTTCCAACGCTGTTTGAAGCTGAAAGTAAGCACTCAACAGCTGGAAATTTCAATAGAATCGAGAGTACTTGACTCCTGAAATGTTTCTACTTATTTGTAAACATATTAAAAATCGCAACACTGAAAATACTTTTAATTTACTGGGTATGCGAAATGCGTTTAACGATATTAATATAAAATTTATTACAGAAAATTGTGAGGGCAAATTATGAGCTGCAATTTATGAGAAGAAATACTTTTTGTGCATTTTAAAAACACAATCAATGGAATGGCTGTATGAAAGCTGACCGAAATCTGTTTCATCATGGTTTTTACGATTATTACATTTATTTTTGCCAGTGAGAATGCGAAATTTACGAGCGTTCAAGTAAATTTTAATGCGCTGTAAACGGCAAAGAGCCACAAAATGAAGAAAAATGTGCGATAAAACATGAAAAGAAATATTTTCATGCCTGGCTTTATATGCACAAGCACACACACACACACACACACACACACACACACACACATAAGAGAGACAGAGGGAAACATACACAATATAAATCAACTGTGAACATTTTGTTGCATAAAGTAAAAATTGGTACACACCCCACCAGAGACGAGACCCAAGCCAAAATGGTCAAGCTGCCCCGAAATTTGTAGAAAATATGTCAAAAATATGCAAATTCCGCTCGAATGCTTTTCGACATGCCACATGGTGTGTGAGATAGTGTTGTTGTTGTTGTTGTTATTGGTGTTGCTGGGAAAACATCTCAAAAGGTCTCTCAGAATTTGTCGCATGTTTTAAATGCAAATTAATGGTCAGTTAAACTGTCAGGCTCGTCTAACATTTCACTTCTCTCTTTTTTTTTGCCTTTTGCCAACTAGTCCGTCAGATTCTGTGGTGTTAATTTGCTGTTAAATCTGGCTGCCCAGCGGCTGTAATTAATTGCCAGTGTTTAATTTGGGTTAATTTTATTTATGAGCGCTCGTTAATTACATTTTTTCAACAGCAGAACGAGCAGCAAATTTCACACAGCCATCAGCGGATCACGCAAATGCAATCATAAAATGTCATGCCACAGGTTCAGCTGCTGCTCGCTGCTCACTGCTCACTGCTTGCTGCTTGCTGCCCCATCCCTTTGAGGCCGCAATTTTGAAAACTGGCGAAACGACTTTTACTCGAGTCCTTTGTCGCACCGAACAGTTGCATGTGACACAGCATCTGACAGGACACTTTTGACAGCCCAGACAGCAAGGACTAAGCTTCTGCTAATGTCAACAGCAAACAGTGAAAACTGCAAAAAAAAACAAGAACAGAAAAAAACACACTAAATAAAAATTCAATTTAACTTCTGAAGAAGCTAAAATACTCTTCGAAAATTTAATTTATTTAAATTGAAACTCTTAATAGGATAAGCATGGGAAAAAATAATACATATTTTTTATAAAGATTTAAGTAAAAGTAAGTGTACAGTTTCAATTATGAATATATGAAAACATGTACATTTAATATACATAATTTTATCAATATTTTACATACATAAAAAATTAATTAAAAACAAAAATCTTTTATTAATATTATTTTTCAACACTATTTGAATATTATATTGATTTTAATTTGTACAAAAAAAAAAAACATTTGCTAATATTATTTGGAACAACTATTTGAAACTTATTTTAATAATTATTTTAATGTTCGATAATATAATTAATAATTTAGAAAACTATGTTTAAAAATAATGTTATGAACTGATTTATTTTAATAATTATTTTTATCATATTAATAGATACTAAAATAATTTTGAAATACTTAAAATAATATTAAATAAAAGATTTCTTTTGCGAAAAATGTGTCTTTTTAGTAGACTACACTGCTGTGGCGAGTACTTTTGGTAACGACTGTCAATTTTGCAAACATATATTTATTTATGCTTATTTCGAGCAACACACACATAAAAAACCAGAATATCTTAAGGAAAATAAAGCTGAATCATTTTAGAACAATTTTGAATGTGCTTGTTAGCAAAATGAGAATCCATAAAAAAAGGAACAATGAAATATGCCTAATACTGGCTATACAAACCGCTCCGCTTATCCAAAGCACCCTACGGTTGTCAGAGCACAAGGAGCGAGAAATATATATATATATATATATGTATATAAAAGAGAGATAGATAGGGAGGGAGGGAGAGGGAGAGTAGAGTGGGAACAAAAGACAGCAAGAAGCAACAGTGACAGTGGCACTGGCAGCTCTCTCTGACACTGACAGTTGTCAACTGCTGTTGTTTCTTGGTTTTATTCTTTTTATTCCGCGTCGTATTCTGTGTTGCCAGTTGTTGTTGTTGCTGCAACTGCTGCCTGTTTCTGACGCTTTTCTTTTTGTTGTTGTCATATTTTTACAAAATTGCTATCTTGATTTTTCATTAATGTGGCGCATTGTTTTCGTAGTCTCTGCTTCTTATCGTTGACATTTGACATTCCCGGCATTATGGCTGATTAAACAGATATACACAAATTCACACATTAAGAGGAGGACTGCAAACCTGTATCCTAACCCCTATTAGGAAAGTATAATTTTAATTGCCAGCCATTAATCAGTGCTCTATTTCGACTGATTAGGAAACCCTTGTTCGTTTGGAGACGAACACAATTTGGGAAGCACTTTGTTGATTCAATCTACACTTTCGATAAGAATCTACGATTATTGTATAAGTGATGCTCGCTCTTTGGAGTTCTTCGTTCGTCGAGTCGAGTATAATGTGTCTTTTGTATAATGGGTAAGGCAACCAAATGGTTTCTTTGTAACATGGCCACCATAACACTTTGTATGTAAATTTCGCCAATAAAGCAATTTCTTTTAATGAGCCACGGCCACTCCAGAAGACCTTAACTATCACAAAGTAACAAAATGAATTAGGTACCGACATGATGGGCCCCTATCACAGAGACCAGTCGCTTCCAGCAGAAGCGCGGAAGTAATTGAGTTAAATATGCACAAGATGACAGCATTAATTATGCGCAGACCGAAGAAAAGGGGCACGTAGGGAAGAGAAAGAGTTAAATGTGGTTGTTTGTTGTGGCAAGGCATACGCTGAAAATGTTGTATGAAATAAAAAAGCAGAAAAACATAAAAACCATAAAAACGAACCCCGTCCAATAAAATGCTTACAAATAAGTCAACGGAACTCCACTTATCAACATCATGGGAACCGGCAACCGGCAACTGGCAACTGGCAACTGGCAACTGGCAACTTGCAACAACGGTTAACCGGTAACTGGTAACTGGCAACTGTGGAACTGGCCCGCACTTAAGACTACTGTCCGCCTTATAAGGGTTGCTTGAGAGCCGAGTGCTCCTTTGATAAGCACTCGAGACTCGTACGCATAACAAATTTGATAATGAACTATGAAATTTGGGTAGCGCTAAAGTCTGGCACCCTTTTTGTGGCATTGCCTAAATGCGTTGCACAACTGACAGACGCCGAATTTATTTGCTGTCATAAATATTAAAATAACAATTATTGCCATTTAACAAAAGGGTGTGCGGTGCTCACAAACCAGCCAGACTCCCAGACAAACACTCTTCCCGGCCGGCAACTGTTTTGCATATGTCCAGAGCAGCATATTTCATCTTTCAATTGTCATAAATTGTAATCAAGAAGCAAATTTGCAAATAAGGGTGTACTTATCTCTCAAAACCAGTGGCAGCAATGGGAAAGAATAATAAATAAACTGTGGATGAAGACCTAAAAAATCGAATAATAATAGTGTTAAGGAGAGATCAGCCTGACTTATTTATTTAGTTTCTTCAACCTGCATTATTATAGTTAAAAGTATTGCTTAGTTCAATCAATTGGAATGGTTTTCAATACAAGTAATTTAGTCTAGAATTCAGATAGTCGAAATAGGAAATAATAAAAATATAAAAAGCTTTAGATGAAGATCTTAAAAATCTAATAAAAATAATGTTAATCAGAGATCAATCTGAAATATTAATTTTGTTTCTTTAACTTTAAATATTATAGTTGAATTATTTCTTAGTTCAATCAATTGGAATGGTATTCAATAGTTTCTTCGAGTACTAAGATAGTATAGATATGGAAAATAATCAACAAAAAAAACTTAAGATGAAGATCTTAAAAATCGAATAATAATAGTGTGTTAAACAGAGATGGAATATTTAAGTAGTTTCTTTAAACTTGAAATATTATAAGGGAAAGTATTTCTTCAATTCAATCAATTGTAATTGTACTCAATAATTTCGTGTAGAATTAAGATACTTAGTTGGGTATTCTTGAGGAATCAGCTGGAAAATGGTATGTGAGACCGCAGTCTTGAGTTAAGACTTTCACATCGGTGTCTTGGCCAATTTATCACCATAAACGCGGCCATTTATTTGATTTAAGCAATTTGTAAAATTTTAATGTGCTTCAAAATGAAATAAATCTCCAACTGTGGATTGAGTGGCTGCTGTTGCTGCTGCCCCGAGGCAAGAGGCGCATGAGAAAAACGCGGGCACGTCCAGTGAAATAAATTAGGCACAGCTGTGCCACAAATGGTGGGTGGGTGGTTGTGGAGGAAGCAAGGCGAGTAGGTGGCCTACGTCCCAAATGGACGTGTGCCTAATTTGGGAATGCGTGCTGAGGGGATTGTGCTGGGGGGAGGGATGGAGAGGGAGTGGCAGTGTGAGTGAGAGTGGCAAATAAACATAAATAAGTAAGACAAATAAAGTGTCTTGACATGGACGTTTAGCACCAGAGCAACGCATGGGTTCCAATACGTGAATGAATGACTGCCTACCCAAGATCCACTTGCTCCTGCCCCTCCTCCATGCCACACAGAGTTCAATTGCAGAGCGTGACCCCAAAGTGGGGGGCGGGAATGGTTCAGTGCTGTGCACTTGTCGCTGTCAATTGCCATTTATTTGTTGTGATTTGTGAGTGTGTGAGCGAAGAGTTGGGCGGCGTTGTGGGGCAGGCAGCATATCAAACACAAATTGACAGCTGACACGTTACAGTGCTCCAAAACTAACCTGGGGGGATATCAGGCAATGACAGTTCCTTTCGGCTACTTCCGACTGGGGAACTATGTAAGTTAAGTAACTGACGTCATGCCTTCTGGCATGCTTTCTAGCAGGTGTTGAGTGTGCTTCCGACTTACATTGCCTGCCATGATTTTTACTTGCACTAAAGTCAGTCGTCGAACGACGTTGTCCGCAAATAGTTCCTTCCGTTTCCACTTGAGTTGCCTTTATTGTTGCACGCGTTGTTGGCAACTGCCAGCAGCAGCGTTGTTGTGGTTGTTGTTACCATTGCTGCAGACACGCCCCATTGAATGGCAGCGAAACCAATTAATTTGTGTGAATTGCGAGAGCTCCACATTATTCTGAGCTGATTAGTTATGCAGCATGGCAGTAAACTCGTATTCAAATAAGCGCGAAAATAAATGAAAGGCAATGCCGGCACAACGCTGAATAAATAACAACCAAAATTCAGTCACGCAAAAGCACTCGAAGCTCAAATGCCCTTCAACCAGCCAAGCAGCTCCAAGAAGACCTGGAATATGACCCAGTAGATACTTGAGCAGGTTGCAGATCGATTTACAGTGGCAGACAAAAGTATTGGCACAAAAACCTATTAATATATATCAAATATATTTATCTGCTTAACCAAAAGCGCATATTAACTAAAAAATAAATTTATTTTCACATATTTAAATAATTTGATTTATTTTTTGTATTTTATTAGGTAATTTTTAAAGCTTGAGTCAAACTCAAAGATTAAAAGCGCATATTAACTAAAGATTAAATTTACTTAAATTTATTTTCGCATATTTCAATAATTTGATTTATTATTGTATTTTTCTAGTTATTTTCTTATAATTTTTAAAGCTTCACGCAGCCAAATATGTTTCAAATAAAAAATGATAAGTCAACTAAATTGTGAATATTATGGTAAAAATAATAATTAAAAAATATTCAAACTATGATAAAAAATAATATTAAATTTAAAGTTTTTTACATGAGAAATTTGGTAAATTTTTGCAGCCAGCGAAAGACAAATATAAATTATATAAGATACATATATTATATTTTTTGTGACAACTGATATTAGTCGACTTAAGTAAATAAATAAATTAAGAGTTTTGTTTTCTTTTTAATTATTTAAGCGCGACATAAATATGTTAAAAAACATGTGGTGGTTACATATTCCAACAATAAATCAAAATTATTTATTAAAATAATATTCAAATCATGATTTAAAATAACATTAAATGTAAGTTCGTTTATCCGTTTAGTAAACAATTTTACTGCTGACAAATACTTATGCCAGCGACTGTGTACTTTGAGCAACTTTGAACATGAATTTGAAAGCAGCTTAAATTGATTTTAATTCGATGGCAATAAGATTCAATTGGTAGAATAAGTCTGAAAAGAAATGCATAAAGTATGCTGCGAATAGGTAAAAACTTGAGTACCTATGCGCATATATAGTCAATAGTGCCCAAAACTGGAGAGTGCATTCAGAGTGACAAGCGCAGAAAAATTATGACTGTCGACCACTTTTGCATATGACTGTGTATAATTTTACAATTAATTATGAAATATGCCACACAAAAAGAACAACTACAAAGGCGAGTGAGCTAAAAAAAAATATAAAAAACAAAGGAAGGAAAACAAACCAAACCAAGCAAAGCAACAAGCGGAGAGGGGCTGAAGGGGAGCAAGGGAGTCGCTTCAAATTGCGCACTGCAGATGGTGGTGGGGAACGGGAGCAGGGTCAGGGGCAGGAGCGGAACCGGGAAACCGAGTGCTGTGTATAACTATGACTAAACAAAACGATACGAAATGACACGCTGTCAACGTGGTTGGGCCTACAACATTGACTATGCTGGCCAAGTTGGTAAGTTGGCAGTTGCCAGTTGCCAGTTGGCAGTTGGCAGTCGCCAAATTACAATAATAATAACAATAATAATGAAACAGTAGCAGCCACACGACAATGCGACAAAGTGGCAGTCTCATTTCCAGTCTCAGCAGCGAGCTGAATTTCCCCTCTGCTGCCCCCCTCCCCCACTCGCTAGTTGCCCCTTCTGGTTTGGGCCAAGAGCGAACAAGTCAAACGACGATTAACGCTTGGCTGATTGCTGCTGCTGCTGCTGCTGCTTCTGCTGCTGCTGGTGGCTTTTGCCTGCGGCTCGAAAAGTGCTGGTCATAAATTACACAATGAAATGAAAAATGTTTGCCAAAGGGAGTTTTACTGCTTCTTTTCTGTTTTTCCATGTGTCGCTTTGGGTCAGAGCCTGGAGGTCGCCACGCGGTTCGGTTTCGGGTTCGGTTCGGTGCGACTAAACTTTACGAGTTTACAGTTATGCAGTGTGTGGTCAACTAACTCCGTTTGCAACTGCATGTCATGCAATGCGTCATGAAGCTTGCCACTTTTGGTTGCATGTTGCATGTTGCATGTTGTTGCTGTTGCTGTCGCTGTATTATTAACTAGTTAGCAACATGCAGAGCCAAATGGCTGCGCTTTGGCAAACAACTTGGCAGTTAGAAATCACCAGTCTTACATCAGTCTTCGTCCCTGTTGTGCAGATTCGGCCTGTCGATGAGGGGGGCAAGTGGTGGAGTGGAGGGGAAGGGGTGTCGCCCGTTGCATGTCGGCCGGCATTTATGATTAAGTGCGCTACATATTAATATTATCGTGCGACTTCACCTGGGCTTTCAATGGTCTTTTCTGCAGACAGTTTGTATGCTAATTTGCGAGTACTCATTCCCGCACCCATACCCATACCCATACCCATACCCATACCCACACACACACACACATACCCGTACCCGTATTCGCATTCACACTCACACGTACACTCACACATACACTCACAATGCTTTATTTAACTGTTATTTTAATTTATGGCAATTTTATGCGAGTGCGCAGCAAATGCTGAAGTTGCTCGCTCGACTCTCAAATCCGACCACATAATAATAAAAGCGGAAACTATTGTATTAAGTGTTTGATTTATGTTTTTAGTCAATTGTTTTATTTATGAGCTTGCACTGTGCATTGTTCGAGCCTTTGCCATTTGCCTTTTGTGGCAACCAGGTTTTGGGGAAGTGAACTTTGCTCCGGGGTCGCAACTTAACAATTGAAGTTGATTTGTTCCCCTCTCCCCACATTAATCACGTGTAGAGCAAACATTTTCCCGGAATGGGTTACAAAACGCCAAGGAATTTGCTCAAAATGTTCTAAATATTTCCACTGGCATTAAATTATGCTATAATTGAGCAATATGAAGTGGCAATTTATCGTATGATAAGCGCAGAGATATCGCTTTTTATTGTTAGTATGTAAAATCTGTATTTTAATTTTAGTTAATAAACATATTTGCTCAGGATGCTTATACAATATGTAAATTTTCTCTCATTCTTCATTTTACTCTTAAATTAAAGATTTTAGAACTGAGAAGGAACAATTTTTCTGATTGATTTTTTTTAAATCACTCTCGATTAATTTAAATATCTTTTGCTACTTATTTACAATTATTACATCCAAAATATAATTATCTAAGTTTGCTTAAGGTATTTAGATTATGTTTTTTTTTTACTGACTTCTGTTTTTAAAAATCACTTTCGATTCATTTGTTGTTTATTTATAATTATTATACCTAAAATATAAATATCTAACTTTAGCCATAGCAAAATATAAAGTTTTTTCCCCAGTGCATTCTCCATTTTACACCCAAATTGATTAGAATAGAAATTTATAATTCAGCAAATGTGTTTTATACTAAGTTCTGTTTTTAAAACTCACTTTCGATTCAGTTAAAGATCTTATAAACAAAATATTATTATATCAGGTTTTTTGCCTGTCCATTCCCCATTTTATTCTCAAACAGATTACATTTGAAATTTCGAATGCAGCAAATTTTTGTTGTTTACTGACTTCTGTTTTTAAAAATCACTTTCGATTCGTAGCATGCACGAGGCCACTGTTTACTTTTGTGGTCATCATCATCATCATTCATCATTTTAGACAAGCCCCGGCAATTTTCTCACACTTTAAATTGACACATCACAGCCCCAAAAAATATCTGATAAATTAGATCCTGATGACTAAACATAAGTACGCTGATATTACTTGCCTGTTTTTTTTTCGCGTTAGCCGACCTAAAATAATGACCAGAACTAGAGATCAACAACCAGAGGGCCAAAATTGGATGTGGAAATGGAAACCAATCGGTCATTGTCAAAGCGAGTTGCAAGCACGCACATTTCATCAATTAATTATACAAGTTGAGTAGGAAAAATACACATAAAATACATAAATACATAAATACATACAAACTTACATAGGCGAATGAGATTGCATAAAATAAATGTGAATATGGCCAAATATGAATATGTTTGATTGTTTGTTTGTTTGTGTGTGTGTGTGTGTGTGCGTGTGGGTGTTTGTGTGTGTGTGTGTGTGTGTATGTGGCAGCGTCATCAAAGTAATCATCCTGAGACTCTGACGAGCGACTGTCAGTTAAAGTGATAGAGCAGCAGCGACGAGTCCAAATGATTGCCTCCATGACTTGGCAGCTCTGCCTCTTCCTCTTCCTCTCCCTGTCCCTTTCCCTATGCCACTGCCTCTGCCACTTCCCCTCTACTCGCTCACTCACTCTATCATCGTCTCAACATCAGCGACATCATTTATCATCAACCTGCCTGTCAGTCAAGTCACTGGGTACAAAAAATTACCGCCCTCTCTCCTCTCCACCTCGTCCCGCATCAAATTGATGGAAGGACTGAGGACTGAGGACTGAGGTCTGAGGACTCTGATGACTTGCCTGCTGCAGTGTGTTATCCTTGGGTGTGCTGTCAAAAAATTATTATGCCTATTAATTTTAGCCATGCGGGCGTTGCCTGCCCCTTTATCCAGTTCTCAGTTCTCAATTCTCGCTTCTCGGTTCTCGGTTCTGTTGTGTTGGTGGTAAATTACACAACAAAAAATTATGTTTGGCTTTTGCCAGCGCCAAATGGGCGTGCCCAACTCCCTCCCAGCCCTCTCTCCCTGCACGCTGTCGCTTAAGACTTATTTTGCCTCATTCATTTGGCAGTAATTTATCCTGTCATGCTGTCATTATGACAAACAAAAAAAAGTGAAGAAGAAATAAACGCTTAAAGCGGGCGAAAAAAAATTATTTATTGAAAATGATTATGCACAGGGAGACCCGCTCTGTGATGGAGCAGTGGCTTCTTTGGGGGTGGTTGGTAGGTGGTTTCCTCCTCTGCCTCCCCCTCTTTTTTTTTGTTAATGATTCGCTGACGCCTTGGACTTGACACATCGATCAAAAATCATTATGACTTATTTGGGGCTGCGTGGATAAGAAAACGTGGCGATTCAACTACACTCGCCAAAATTATGGGGTAGCAATGCATATGGAAAATGTTGCGCAACAGCTCAAATTGATTACTATGATACTCCCTTGAGTCTGTTTAGTTTTGGACAGTAAGTACAATATTTATAATATTTATAAGCAATATTCTGTAAACTTTCTATATTTTAATGATATTTGCTTTGCATTTAGAGAATATCTGTGGAGATTGATTGATTGATTGACTGTTTCCAATATATAATATATATAAATCTATAATGTATCTATATTTTAATAGTCTTCGTTTTGCATTTACAGAATATCTCTGGTGATTGATTGATTGATTGATTGATTGATTGATTGATTGACTCTTTCCAATACACTATAATATATAAATCTATAATGTTTCTATAGTTTAGTAATATTTCTTTTTGCATTTAGAGAATATCTCTTGTGATTGATTGATTGATTGACCATTTCAAATACACCATAATAAACCTATAAAATTTCTATATTTTAATAATGTTTCCTTTGCGTTTTGGTGTATAATCATTATTCTCTTGTTTTATTTATTTATATGTAATGTCTATAAAATGTTGTGTATTCTTTTGTTGCACTTACAGGGTATCTGTGCGTGATTGACAAGTATTTCAGCTGGCTTTTGGGCATGGCTGTTATCGTTTCAGTGTTTTCAATAACTAATCAATCTTAAGTTTGACTTGATGTCTGCGCTGCACGCGATGACTTATTTCGGGTAGTGCTTTTTTCCTTCTTTTTTTGCATGTACAGCAGCAAGAGGAAGAGAAACAGGAACAGTTTTTCCTTTTTGCAGAACTCGGTGTGTAATCGACAACAGTAAAGCAAGTGCCAACTTTTTTGCTGGCGCACATCAATCAGCCTGGGGTGGAAACGTAAGCTCACGTCACTCAGCCAGACAGTCCTTCACTCAGCAACTCGAAGAGCGAGAGAGAGAAAGAGTGAGTGTATATGTGTGTGTGTGTAAGAGAGAGAGAGAGAGAGAGAGTGAGAGAGAGTGAATGGAAAAAGGATAGAGTTGGGCTTTGAACTTTTGGCGTTGACAGCCGGAATACAGAATGCGGGCGAAATATGTCGATACGAATCAAGCGAAAGTTCAACTCCAATTTTTAGTATTTTCTGCTCTCTTTTCTTACTGCACGCCATACAATAATGAATCGATGAAATGTTGCAGGGGGTAAAATATGAAAAATTCGAGCTGGCAGCTCGCGTAGTCTTTTATCCTTTTGGCCCCAAAACACTGAGACTGAACTATAAATGCCCGACAATAAATAACCACAACTTAAGCATATTGCGGCTAGGAGCAGCAGCGTCTAACCCTCTGACACTCAGCTCGGCATTCCGCCCGGTCTGCCCGGTCTGCCCGGTCTGCCCGGTCTGCCCGTCTAACGGCAGCTACTCTCCGTCAGCCATATTTCATTTTCATGCTCCCAATTGTTTTGCTTTTGACAAATGAGTAATCTAGACGCAGCACACACAGAGAGATAGAGAGAGAGAGAGAGACAGAGGGAGAGAGCTGCAGAAAGAGACACCAGCAGAGACTGACTGACTGCTGCAAGTGAGCGAGTGTGTACAAGGCAAGTCATCAAAATAACAAATAACGACGACTACCAAAATTGATTGCATGCCATTAATTTTCATTTCAAATTACGCTGCCACTATGTCTTGGTCTTTTACCTACTCCTCGCCCCTCCCCCCCCCCCCAACCAAGCCTCGGCCACGCCCCGACTTGGTTTGTGGCTCAGATTCAGTGTTTGCCTGGTTGGTATTTGGCCTGCAGCTGAAATGTCAGCCAGGCAGCGTCAGCCAGTCAATGGGCCAAAGTCAAAGTCGTGCCAAAGTCAGGCCACGGGCCAAATGCGTTGAGCGTAAATACGTCAAAATGCCATCGCATGCTCAAATTGTTATTAGTCTATGTGCTAAACAGTTAACTGGTCCAACACACAGAGGCTCTCAGCTCTAAATGTGATTTAAAAATGATTTGGCGACGACTTTTTGTGCAGTTACTCCAACTTCTGTCTGTTCAGCTGTCATTAACTAAATTAAACAATAAAATCGCAATTTAAATCAAAACTAAAAACTTGCATTTATTTTTTCTAGTTTTATTAGCTGTATTCTATACATTTTAATTTTTTTTTATATTTAATATATTATATTTATATATTTTTATTTATTTTATATTTATTGACTATATTACTAAATTAATTTAAATACTATTTACGCCATGGAGTTTAGCTCTCTTTGCTTAAGCAACAATAATTAAGTTGAACAATTTTACAGGGTATTTCGCTAGGCGCATCTAATTTGCGCAAATATTTCAGTTAGTGCCTCTTACACAATTGAAATTGGGAGTACCGATAATTTTGCTGGCCGATTTGTAAATTATGAGCCAAGACGTCAACTGTCAACCGCATTCGCAACAAACTGCAACAAACTCAACGGACATGGCCAAAAGCTGCAGCTGCAGATGGGTTGATGATGTGGTTGATGTTGCAGTTGGATGTTGCTGTTGCTCATGTTAATTGTGGATGAGGCTACCTAAGTCTGTGCCTTGTTGAGTGGCCCAACTAGAGGAGTCGTCGGAGCCACAAAGCTCGAGTCCGGGCCGAGTCAGAGAACAGCAGCCAACTGACATTTGACTGTCAGATGCTGTTGGCTCTCATTCGTTAATGTCAGAAGCAAGAGTTAATCTCGCGTGCATTTCAAAACAACTCTGAGAGACAGATGGACAGAGAGAGATAGAGAGAGAGATAGAATGAGTTGGAGAGAAAGAGAGAGTCAGAGAACGAGAGAGTTGACTCTGTAGATACGCACTGCCCAGGAATATATGGTTTTTCCTTCTCCTGTGCAGCAGTAAGAGCAACAGCAGTAGTAGTAACTGACTGACTGACATACTGGCAACCACCAGCAACAGCAACAGCAACAACAAAAGCAACAGCAACTGGAAAAGCAACAGCAAAAGCAACAGCAACAGCAACTGATGGATGCCTGAAAGCCAGCCTGCAAAATGAATGAATGACATGGCAGGCATCTGGACCGGGTGGCTGTGACTCTTACTCGTACTCGTACTCAAACGCGTACTCATACTCGTACTCGTACTCGTACTCTGACTCTGACTCCAACTCGTAGTCGCACTCGTACTCATAGTTGGACTCCACGCACGCAATGACGTTCAATGATGGCACAAACACAAAACGTGGAGAGTGGAGGCCAACCGCGTGATAAGTTGCCTTGCCAACTGACCAACCGTCCTGCCAGCTAACTGGCAAAAGGGATAGCTACACTCAGAAAAAAGTTCGAACTGCATTTTAGAAAATATTCATATTTGTTGACGCTATTATTCAAAAAGACTATAAAGGATAAGACTGTTGAGTTTTTGATTTTTCCATTAATGGAGTTTAAAACAGTTGAATTTGTGTTTTTTCTATATAATTTGTTGCCTATAAATATTTTTAAACATTTTTAGCCCTTTCGAGAAAGAATAAATTTGGGGTGTCCTTAATAGTATTTGAGGGCGCCTTATTGTATGACTAACAACAAACAGTACAAATAATTAAACAAATGTATATAGAGGGACTTAAGAAATATTTAAGATCATATTTAAGATCTTAAAAAAATAATCATGAATCATGATCGAATCTCTAAGGATTATTTCCAAAACCAGAACATGTTTGTAGTTCTCAAAGCAATAAGATTAATAACAAAAATCCAAATATTTACTTTTTTCATAAAATTCTTCAACGGATTTATGAATTCTGTTTTTTAAAATTCATCTGCGTATTTCAATATTTATTTTTATTTCCGATAAAATTCTTCTACGTACTTGTGTAAAGTAAGCAATGCCTTTTAAACAATCAACAATTATATCTTAAATTCAGTGTGATTGATGACATCGTTTGTTTTTCCAAGTGTATGCGAACAGAGCTGCAGAACAGTCTGTCAGCTGCATTTGCATATGGCTCGCATTTTCTGTGGCCCGGCATGCAAAATTGCTTTATGAATTATAAACAATGCTCGGACCGAGGCTCGTTAGTTGCTTGTCTGCTTCATTGCCCCAGTGCACAACGTATATTTGTATTTTCAGACAGAGCTGCCTCCTCCATATACTATCTGCATGTATCTATCATTCAGACTCTCTCTCCATCTCCATCTCCAGCTCCAGCTCCAACTCCATCTGTGTCTGTTTGTTGGGGTCCCATTGCACAACTGACAGTGATTATGTCGCCAAGTGACATCCATCAGCAGCTGTGTAATTTATTGCAGTTGTTTGGCCTGCGCCTGGGCAAGATTGCACCCAGTTTATGTACATGGCAAACGTGGGTGCGCTTCGCGTCAATCCCCATCCGAGCACAGCCTGCCCGGGGAGTGGTTAATTACAGGTGCAATTGAGGAATCTGTTTATATTCGCACTCGCAGCTATCTCGTCGAAAGGTTAATGCGCTTATCGAAAGAGCTTAATTAACCGATTAATATCCACAGCAACACAGCAGATATATTTGTATAATAAGTTATGTGTTTCCCATGAAATTAATTTTCGCTAAATATTTGCATTAAGCTTTGCATCCAGCAGCATCTTGTGTTCAACATAATAATTCAAATGGTGCCGAAATATTTATAGTGTGTTTTTCCTTTGAATTAAATATATATTAATGATGCATTAGGCATGGTTTAAGACTTGAACAAATTAATTATAAGCTGAACCCATTTAAAAGGGCGAAAAGGTTTTTATTGCGCAGGAGGCAGCAATAAACATATCGAGAAATATCGATTTCCGATAGCAACACTCAATTGTGAAGCTGAAGCTTTATATTTCATATATATTCCCTAACTGTAAAAAATATCATTGATATCATATAAGAATCGCTGAGAAGCAAAACTTATTTTCATATTCTACAAATTAATTTCAGCCGGCCAAATTTTTATCGAGGGAATCTTCTACACGAATGGTTTCGATTACTTGTTTTCCTTATCTATAACTTAGTTTCGTTACATGCGTGCAGTCAAGCAGAAATTTTAGATTCTTAAAAATAAACAATTTCTGCTAGAGTTTATTTGGATTCAATTTTGTTCACTTAGTAATACTATACTAATACTCACATTATGCTTCTATTATTGAGAGATTATCAACATTTTAATCGTCGCAAATTTGTAAGCATTTTCGGATATGGTTCGCAACAAGGGTGCACTTCAAAAATAAGATTAAAAGAAATTGTTGTAATTTTTGACAAGCGAACGTAATAAAATTGAAAGAATCGGCCCATTTGAGAGGCATACAATATCAAAGAGCTTTGTGTGTGCACTCACTGAGGCATATACGTATATGATATGTAGCTATTAAATGAATAAAATGTGCAAAAATAAAACGCATTTGGCATTTTGGCTAGCAAGCAATTTCCGTATTTCTTACGGCACTCGAGATGTGCTCAAATCGGATTTCTAACCGAGTAGCAACAACAACAGCAACATAAAGCAACAGGAGCTGAAACACATGCAACCAAATCGCAATTGTGAGTGCCGGCGGCTCTCGAGTTAATGATATACACTCACTTGAGGGGCATTATCAGGCACATGGTGAGGACTTTAAAGAGGGTTTCATACATCCGCGACAACAAAGCACCGGTTGCCCCGACCAACGGCATTCGTTGTACGTTGTATGTTGAACGTTGCACGTTAATACGGCGAGGCAACATTGTGTCAAGTTGCGCAAATGCTGCAAGGGATTGCAAAGAAAGCAGAACCCATTGAAAACCATCCAAAACTCGAACGCAATACACCCTTTTTAAATGCATACTTGAAATCAAATCAAAAGCATTCCCATGATAAGGGTTACAAAAAAAGAAAACCACCAGAAGCAGAAGCAGAAGCGAAATACAAATAAAAACCAGAATGCTGCAGTTGCTTGAGCTCGACTACGACATACCCTAAGATCTGTTGGTAAATATAGTATAACAATAGTGGGAAGTTTCTTATCCGATTTCGATCAAATTTTAACAATACGTAAATGCACTTAATGAAATCGAAAATTGATATATGTATGTATATCGATATTCTCCCAGCTGTTAAATATATTTCTTATCCGATTTTGATATTTGAATAGTTAAAAAAAAATTTACAAGATTTATTACATATAAATTGAAAGGCTATGTCTTTCAAATTGTGGCACTTATTGCATTCGAAAATTTATGTGTCTCGATATGCGCCAAACAGCAGAAGTTAGCGATAAATTGCAATGAACCTGATCTGTGCGAAATCTTAAGTTGCTAGCAGATGCATAGGCGAACATTTCTACATCGAATAGACTTTTGAACCTGATCAGGAATAGACACATGAAGATGCCTCTGTCTGCCTGTTACATACCTTTGCACAAAACAATTATACCCATTTTGAATGAGCTGAGGGTATAGAGAGTGCCGCCACTTAAGCGCGGTTTTCAACGACTGAAGTGACTGACAACGCTGCTAGGCAATGATTCAATTTCAGCATTTGAGTTGGCAACTGTGAAAACAATTAAACTCTAGACACAAAATATTTGGCTTGCGCATAAATCAGCGCAATGTTTGATGTCATAAATCCGCTAACAATGCCTTAATGCTTCAGTTGACTTGCTTGTCCCATAGTTTTCAGACTCAAGTGTCGCATTATCTCTGCGTTTATCTGCAACCCCAGAAGGTATACCCCTAACAGCAGCAGATGTGCTTGTGTCCGCTTTTAATGATATGTCGTCATAGCTTTTTTACCCTTTGTTATCATTGCCTGGTTGGCATCCTAATCTCTTAGCCATTTAATTTGTATTAGAACGCGCCCCAGCTGGGATTAGTTGTGAAAAGTGGTGTTTGCACCACCCGCTCTGCTCACCAATTTCCCACGGCCTGTGTTATTGATCATGTCATCGTTCGATGTCGGCTTTGTCAAACGGAGCTAATGCCACTTCCGAATCGGCATTGGGTTCAAGGAAGCTTCCCAGAAATATGCGTAAGGCGCACACAGTCTTATAAATGGCACATTCGAGACAATAGTTCGGATCGAACCTTGGGCGCTCAACGTTTGTCAACAAGGTGAAAGAAGAAGGCACCCAGCATGGTTCCATCGAACTGGAACCAAGAACTCAGAACTTCAAAGACGGCAAAGCCAAAGGCGGTCGTCTACCTACCGAAACGATGAAAAAATAAGGAACTGGACACAGGCTGCTTGCTTCATTCATGGGCTTGCAAATATTTCTGTTCGACAATTTCTTCATAATTTTTGCGGCACTTTTTCTGTGATTCTTTTGTGGCACACACACACACACAAATTAGCAGCAGTGGCAGCCCTGTCCGGCTAACAAGGGATAATGACCATACAAGTTGTCAAATAAACGCATAATGCCTGAATAACGGCCGACACTTTTATTGCCCTGATCGTCAAAGTAATGAACGTGCCAAATGGCATAGTTGCGAGTATCCTTACGCTCCTTCCACAGAAATGTAAACAGTTTGCATTTCCTTTCAAATCATGTGAAATACCAATTGTATACTAATCCTTGTTTATATATGTATGCATTTGAGAACAATAGAACTGTCATTTGTCATGCGGAACTTACAATAAAGTTAGCCTTGAATATTTGCACATTTTACAAAGTAATCGTAGGAGTAGATAATTAATCTATATAAATACACCAGTTTTTACCCAACTGACTGTATTATTGACAGATTGGTTATTGGTGGCTTAGCTTCCTTTTGGGCTGGAGATAGATGTAGATCCAGATAGGTGTGAAACTATGAACTATTGAAGACTGTCGTATGAAATATGCTTGTCTTCCATTTTCATTTTCAAAGATACTCATAAATAGTTATTGTCTGGGAAATCCATTTTCCACTATCCCTTTGCTATATTGAATTATGTTTTATTTATTTATTTATTTTCAATATATTAAATCAGTTAATTCTGTAAATAATAATTATAAGCTAAAAATTAATATGAAAATAAGCAACATAATAATAATATATACATTTTCAATTTATTAAATCATTTTTGTAAATAATAATTTTAAACAATAAATATATTTTCAAATAAGCAATAAATTTTAAGCACTATCGTTAAAAATTAATATAAACATATTATATTATATATTGTATAGATTTTTATCCGTCTCCTGTCAATATGCATCCAATTTTCCTTACATTTTATCTCAATTATAATAGAAAACTAGCAAAGCTTTTCATAACACGGTTTAGAACATTAGATCTATCGTATTTGTACAAACTTGGCCTAAACGATGAGTTAAGAGAGGTTATCAAACATAACCTCTTACTCAGAGTTGTTGTGCTGTGTGCAGTTGTGTGTAAATTAACCCCGGTCACAACCATTTTGAGGCAAAACTAACAACCACCAAATGATGCTGGTATATGGAAAACTTGTGATGTGAAACTGTTGTGATTGACGCGACATTAAATGACAGGCTGACAGACACAAGTTTGTATGACAGGCAGACAGACAGACAGACAAACAGACAGATGGACAGACAGATGAACAGACAGATAGACAGACAGACAGTTTGACAACGACTTTGTGCACGCAACAATGAATGTGTTGGTGATGCGAACGTCTAATGAATGTCACAAAAAATACTCAAGTACTCAAAGTGAAACTCAAACTCAAACCGAAATCGCATTATTTATTCGTTTGTGTAGCATTGCTTATAAGGAGCGGCGTGCCTAGACAGGTTGCACGGGTGCTCTTACCAGACTCGAGATACATTTTCAAGTTGACAAGGCGCTGTTAGTCAGCAGGTAGATAAGCTGTTAGTTAGATGCTACTCTAATTGGTCGATTCAAGCAGGGGGGCGAGGTAAGAAATGTGTTTTGAAATTGGTAGCATTGCATTCACAGGTGATAAATTCAATGATTATCAACACGTTGGCCCGCAACGCTAATTAAAAATGCATAATAGTTTGGCGCGGCGAAAGTTCAAAGGGCACGCCACTAATCGCTGGCAGGTCGCCTATTGTGGATTCGCTGCAATAATCATAAACAATGCCATCGACTGAGCGTCGAACTATGAAATTGTTGCCCGTCTTTATGGGCCGATCCGCTCTATGCATAGAAATGAATGAATTTCGTATTTGGGGGAATTGTGCCCCTTTTTTTTATTATTTTATTTTGTATGCCCCTTTGATATATGAAAATTATCGGAGGCAGACAGGCACTTTTAAGCGACGGACCGACCACTTTGTCGGCACATTTTTGCTTTCCTTTTCGACTTTCGTTTTGGCTTTGGTTTTTATTTTTTTGGGGCTGTTAACTTTGATGGGGCGTCGCTTCGGTTCGTTGAAATGTCTGTTTATATTTTGCATATCAATGTAAATAGGTATAAATAATAATATGTCTGCGGGGCTGGCTCGTTCGCTGGCTGGCTGACTGGCTGGCTGACTGGCTGGCGGGCTGGCTGACTGGGTCTTTGCTGCATACGCGTTGAAAATGATTAACCATAATTTTGTTTTAATATTTGGTAATTGTATAATTTTATGGGCATTTGCATTTCGTATCCGAGCCCCATTTAAAATGTATGCATAATTCATGTGGCGTATGAGTGATATTTGATTACCGCTTGGGTGTGCCCAAAACTCAAATGAGTGTGTGGGTTTGTGTGTGTCTGATTGGCTGTGTGGGTGTGTTTAGAAGTTTTTAATGTTTTTCGGACATCCATTAATGAGCTGCTAAATTATATATTTATAGTTTTTTTTGTTTAACTTGCCTCGTGTGCAATGTTGTTATTGAGAGTAAAACGATTTTATGTCGTTTTTTATTATAAACTATTTCCTGCCGTTTTGTGGCATATAAAAAAATTATTTAAATTTGATTTGTGTATCAAAAATCGAAACAATTGTTACTGAATGCATTAGCTTTAGTTTGAAATGCTACATGTGTTTCTTAGATACGCGGAAATGCCACAAGGTCAATGTTGACAATGTTGGCTGTTGCCTGTTGTCTATTGTCTCTGGATTGAAACAATATGAGCAAACAATCAATTCCCATTTTTTTTCCTTATTTTTTTTTGTGACCATTTAGGCGTTTTGACTGCCAAAAGAAAAAAGGAGAACCGCAAGCCGATTGCAAACATGTCCTTTGAAGTAGCGCCGTTTCGCTGTGGGTCCTGGCTCAAAAAAGGAATGTGTGTCACACACACACATGCTGTCATGCATACACACGCACAACCAAATTGAATGGGCAAAAAAATAAAGCGAAAAAGGAAATGACTGCCAGCCTAAACTGCTGACTGCTGACTGCAACTGGCTGACTGGCTAAAAGGCTGACTGGCTAAAAGACTGACTGGCTGACTGGCTGAGATTTAAGCTGGCTACCAACAAAAAAAAAAGAAGAAGAAGCCGCTGCTGCTGCTGCTGCTGCTGCGTTGACATGACAAAAGCGAATAAGACGAACGAATGATGGGCACGTTGTCGTCGTCCATGTCAGTGGACTTCAAAGTCGGCCCGTCTCTTCCCTCTCTGTCTCTCTCAGTCTATCTGGCTCTCTTGTGCTCACTCCAGTGGTAGCTGTCAAAGATATTTGTATTTCATTTTGATGATGGCATGCGGCTGACTGACTGTCGCCGAGTCGCTGAGTCGCTGAGCCGATTCAAACGAATTGGAAGCCAAAAACAAACACAGTAGCTGCCTAGCTGCCTAAATAAACGCAGACCAATCAACCAGGCAATAGAAGTCGCTTGAGGGAGGCTGCCAGAAGAGCAGTGGAGTGAAGAGTGGTTTCTTATTTTTTTTTTGTTATTTTGGGGATGCCACTTCTTATAAAACACGCAGCGTTGTCGGTGATTTAAAATAAATATTGGTGGCTGTCACATTGACAGCAAACAAAATGTGATTGTTCGCTGATTGTTGACATTTTGTGCTACCGTTCGCATCGGCACTTCACCTTGGCTGTGGTTCACTGTTTCAGTGTTTCAGTGTTCCAGTGGTGCAGTGGTTTCGCTTCGGCAGTCAAAGGGATATATTGAAGATATTAAATTGTCTGGCGTTGTTCGTTGTCGCATTAATAAGCCGACTTCTTGGATCTTTTCGTTGCGGTGCGTTGCCAAAAAAAAACAACAAAATAATAAATAAAAATAAAAAACACAACGCCAACAATGAAAAATTTCAAGCTGTTTTTAAATGTTTTATTGGCTTTTTAATAATGTTTGCACATCAAAGAGGGCCGCACATGCGCACACACAGAGAGGGAGAGAGAGGGATAGATAGATAGATAGAGTGAGAGAGACAACAAAAGGCCGCCTTGGAAGTGGCCCTCATTCTACCAAGTTACGCGCTCGAGATCCCAAAGAAAGGAAGAAATAAATCCTCAAGTGACATGAGTCAAGCTCTTTGTGTGCCTCGGCGGCTGCAGTGGCAAGTCTTAGGAGATTGGGGCAGCAGTCGTCGCAGCAGTAAGTCATGGATTATGCCTCGATTGATTTATATGTTAAAACCGTTATAAATTATTTTCAATTAGTGCACAAAATTTGAGAGAGCGCCAGCCTCAAATACAAATACATTTTTTTGCTTATTTTTGACTAGAACTTAAAATTTGCTCAATCTTTACAGTCGCCAGTTAAATGTTAATAAACTTATGAAATAAATACTGTAAATTTATGTAAATTAATCCAATACAAAAGAAAATTTCTTGTCTTCATTAATTTTAGTTGGTAGTCAAAAAAATCGAAAGCTTATTTTTAATTTTGATATAGCTTTGATTGTAAATATCAGAATCTGCCCTTTACTGATTCTATATTTATTCAATTCTTATTAAGAATTACAATTAATCTAATATCAAAATATCAAATATATGCCAAATCTGTATCCAAGTTGAGGTATTCCACTCCTCAGCAGTGAACATCGAAAATAAACTGAAATTAAGTATATAATACTATGGAGCAAAGTATCAATGGCATAAAGTATAGAGCTTAATTTGTCGTATATATTTATTATGAAACAATCAATAATTTTATGAACGACCAACTTCAGAGTTGGATTATGTGCGATCAGATCGAATTATTGAAACAGAGAATGATAATTAAATATTAAAGTAATTATTCATAACTGAAACCATGATTTTTTTGGTAAGGAATTTTGTATATATTTGATAACTGAATGTTTTTTGGCTTTAATAAGGTATTTTATATTATTTTTATTTGATAACCATATATGCTTCATGCTCAGCACATTTCGCATCCTGCTTCCTGCTTGTCGCTTTTAAGGAAAGCATTTCATATCGATGTTTGGAAGTAATCGTTTGTTTAGTTTGTAGCCAACTGAGAGAAGTGAAGTGTATCTTTTATTTGTGACATTGTTTCGGTTGCCAAGTGTGTCTGTCCACTTATCATGTCCTAAAGTGTGCACATCCTGCCAACCCTGCCGTGCGGTCATTTAAGGATCTGCCATATGCTGCTTCCTGTTTGAGCAGCTTCTCATGCAGCCACTTTTTGACACTAATAAACCAAGTGCCCAAATGATACGTCCAAATTTACGAGCATCCACTGAACGTGCCATGTCTCTTTAGGGGTTGTTCCCTCCTTCATCCCCCCTGCTCCTCTGCCTCCTGCTCTTCCTTTAGTGACTCTTGGCTACGCTCTATTAAAAGTATGTATATCAGTGCCTCTAATGTGGTACGTGTGAATTGCTCGACGAGGCGATGCTGGATTCTGGATGCTGACGTTGAAGTTGATGTCGTTGTCAATGTGGGCTGACTCCTGCTGATGGTCGTAAAAAACAAAAGGTCCTGCTGCGGTGTGTGTGTGTGTGCGGGGAGGTGAAGAGGGGTGAGCAGAGTTAGAAGGTTTTGTGGGATATAAAAGCAGTAACCACCCATGGCTGAGCCCCAACGCTTTTGCTAAATGTTCGATAATTTTGGCCGCAATTGCGCTTTTATGACATTTCATGGATCATATATGTGTGTGTGTGTGTGTTATATGTGGCAAGGACATAAATTGTAACAAGCAACGCTGCGCATTGTTAGTTATCTGCCCAACATAAAACTCTGACTGCGATAGTCGCCAGCTGTCGTCGACGATGTCGTCTTGAAGGCTTTTAATAACTATTTCTATTACACTTGGCACTCGCAGCACGCAGCACGCAGGGGCATAAATGTAATATAAAATAGTTGGCAACGTTTTGTACTTATCTGTGTGTCCATTCCGAGCATTCTGCAGGGCTCAGCTGGAGTTGCATCATAAAGAAAATAAATAGTACAGTCTCAGACGAGTTATGCACAATATTAAATGTTGTGCCAGGATTGTTCAAGTGTCCCAGATAATCGCAGCATATTTATGAAATACTGATATTTGAGGTGTTCAGTTATTTGATACACTAACTTCATTATTTCTTTAATGCGGACTAAAAGTAGTTCACAAAAATGTAAAATTAAATTTAAAATTATTATTATAGTTACATATTTACTTAGATTATGCCACACTTTGGTTCGTAATTAAAGAAGGCACATTTAAAGCGTACTTAAATAGTCCTTGAAATTTCCTAAATACATTAAGCAGAAATTTCAAATTTAATTTAAATCATCACTTATATAGAGACTTATATAATTAGTGTTTTGGAAAAGAAATGTGTTGCTCAAGATGAAATATAAATAAAAAAAATAAAATTTATCAGTATCTGAAAGCTTTTTTGTATTTTTATAACTGATGTTTTATTTTGGTCAATGGCTAAAAGTATCCATCCATTTACTCATCAAAGTTTCAAATAAATCAAAAAATAAAATTTATTTCTTTTGTACATTTGAATTTGTGATTCCATTGAACTTAGTCTGTTTACTCAGCTTTTGCATCTATTTAAATAAATACGTTTGTAAATATGTGGAAAAAGACAGCTTTGGTAAAGGTCTGCTGGATATGACACATTTTATTTGCTTGCGGTATTTGAAAGTCGTGTGAGATCCAAAATAATTGTAAGTCAAATGCAAAGTTAACCAGCAGACAAGTAATAACTTAGTCATGTTCACTGTTCACTGCTCGGTGTTTGGCTGAGAGCCACAAGGCCACAAGGCCAAAACTCAAAACTCATTTAAATCAATGCCATTTGCCATTAGGCCAGCTGACCAAAAAATGTCATTGATAAACGTCGTATGTCAAATGGGGCGTGAGGTGTCTGAAGGGCGGTGCCCATTTACACACGACTGTGTGTGTGTGTGTGATGTGTGTGTTGTGGGTTCCGTTGCATGTTAGACGAAAGCTGTCAAAAATGTTATGGAAAATGTGGAAGCGTTGACGATGATGAGGTGACTTCTAACTAGCTGTGAAGCTCCTGTTAACGAGCTGTGCCCTACACGATGAACTCACCTCTCCACACCACGAGGCACTCATGTGTGAACAGTTAGGCGGGGTTGGCTGGGCGCAAAGGGGCAACTAACCGGCTAGTATAAGTTGTGTTAGTTGTTGTTGGCGTCTCACATTGAAATTAATTTAGCTAGCTTTCAATTATGTGCCACAAACATTCATGCATGAAACTAAGACACGTTTAGCATTGCCACTCGGCGGGGGCCAGTTGGGGGCAGGGCAGCTGCCAAGCGCCAGTGTGACATGACAGGCCTGACAACCCCAACAACATATTGACATTTTTGCTATACATTCCGCACAGCAGGCAGTCAGTGCCCCATTCTCCAAAGACAGCGCTTGGAGACCGACAACAACAACAGCAACAACAACAGCAGCGAAACATGTGTGAGTGTTTATGTCGGCGTGTCAATTTTCGTTGTTGACGTGTTGCCAGCCCCGCCTATTTCGACTAACCGTCCGTCTGTCTGTCCGCCCACTCGTCTGTCTGTCCGCCCGCTCGCCCTGCCCGTCTGCCCTTCCAGTCCTTGTATTCTTTTGCTCCCATCCGTCTCGTATAACGTGCCACCGAGTTTGACTCGTCGTCGTCGTCGTTGCTGTCGCCGTATTTTGTATTATTATTAAATTTTACTTTCGCCACTCAATATGGGAAATGTCATCTGTTTATGATGGCTTTTTGACATTCCTCGTTATTGAATGTGTTTGCCTCTTGTTGTTGCAGTTGTTGTTGCTCGTCCTCGGGTCTCGTAGCATATTTCTTTTATGATTTCTCAGTTGTTGTTCTTGCTGTTCTGCTGCTGCTTTTGCTGCCGCAGACAACTTTGATGTATTTTCAATTTTGCGGTTTTTCCTTTTGGTCTTCTTTCTGCAACTTCTGTGCAGAAACCAGCAAAATCACCTACTACTGCAACAGCAACAGCAACAACAACAGCCAGTCTTTGTCTGCCTGTTAAGGTTTCGAGCATGATTTTTTACTGCCTGACAGCTTTGACATGCCCATCATATTTATTTCGATTTGGTTTGCCGGAAACAAACTCGTTTCATTAAATATCATGAATTATGTAATATTATGCTGCGGTCAAATAATAATATTAAGAAATTTCGAAAAATATAGTTAAGATAAAGTAAAAACATTTTGAAATCTATTTTTAATACCAAGCATACGTAAAAACTGAAAGATGGGATAGCTATCAAATGATTACAATAGAAAATAAGTAAATAAGTGATAATAATAATATAATAATAATAAAATAATAAAGTTTTCAAATTTATTAAAGGCAGTTCATATTTGTGAATAGTTCGTAACTTTCTATGTGGTTACATAATGTTTCTAAAAACTAAATATGATTTGCAAATGTTTTAGAACATTTTTATTTATCATATTCATTATTATATATATATTTTTTTTTTCTTTAGTTATGCATTTTTAATTTAATTTCTTTCTTATAATTTTATATATAGAAATATATCACCACAAGGCATTGGTGCAAAGGATTCGCCTAATCTTAGCCAAGACCTCTTCACAGTCTCGCCTAAATCTCTAAATTATATACAGCATTCACATTGGAAACCTTCATTTCCCAATCGGGTTGACAGTGAACCCTTTCTAAATATTAGCTCAGCTTGAGACTATTTCAATAAATTGCATTTTTATCGTAATTTACATATCTCTTAACCGGTCAAGCATTTGAGTTTTATTGAATTATTAATAAATACAGCACTCAGTTATTCAATCAAGGTTTGGTTATGGTTTCTCCCATCAGCTGGTAAGTGGACGCTTTAGCCTGCATAAAAAAGGTCAACACGCACGGACAGTAGCCAACAGTATGCGGCGGCTACTTAGTGTCAAGACGTGTCATAAACACATCAACTTTACTGTCGAAACAAATAAAAATATAAACTTTGACACAGACACGCAACTCACACACACACACACACAGAGCAGAATAGATATAAAATCAAAGTGGAGAGATAAAAGCAAACACAGCCATAATAGACAACACACAAATGAAAGCCAATCGTAAAGGCTGTCAGGTCGAAACAGTGTTCAGGTTTCCACTTCTCTCCCTCTCCCTCTCCATGTTTGTGCCTGTCTGTCTCCCGAGGGTGCACACTCTTGAACAGAGCCATAAAAAATACATTTTATTTTAGAAAATTGCATTAAAATTGTCATAAAAGAGCTGAAAGAGGGGGGAGACTGTGGCGGCTGTCATTCTGTGTCTCTGTGACTCTGTCGCTGTTTCTAGTGCGGAGGCAGCAACCCAAATCAAATATGGGAAGCTGACAAAATGTGACAATTACTGGGGACAGTTGACACAAAGGAGAGTCGTAAAAACCAAAAGCAAAGTATGTAGTTGGACACGTTGTGGAGAGTGGTGAGCAGGGGACTTGGGGCATACAACTTTATAGTCGTGGCAGCTAATGACTCATTATGGAGCTGTTTGCAGGTTTTACTAGTACTGCGCCCTGAGTTCAACCACTTAATCCTATAAATACCTGATTTCCAAATCCCATAAAAATTATTCGTCTATTAAATTTAAATGACTTAAATGGTGTTCCATTTCCATTTCCACACACACTCACACACCCTGGCCATAAATAACCAACAAATAAAAAAGTTTTTCTGTTTTTGTTGAGTTTCATTTTCGACATTTTTAGTGGCATCGAAATCAATTTTCATATCGTTAATCTTGTAAATTATGCATGTCGGATGTCATGTAGTTATTTCGTTATTCCCCCGAGCACAATTTGAGTCCATTTTTTTGGTGGCACCACCAGTTTCAAGTAGGCGTTTCATGAACCTGTTTCAAGTAAGCTTCGATTTCAAAGCTAGGCGCATAAGCATTTTGTTTGCCCAACCTGAATATAGCATGTGTTGAATCGATAACATAAAAAACTTACAAAATACTTTGATTATATTGTATTTTCAAAGAACTTTATAGACTTGAGTTGGGAAAGCGGAAAATAAGGAGGGCTTAAAGGATTTCTTATTGATCTATCAAATCAAACATATAGCTAACAATGGATGGAACAAGGAAAGGACATATGGCTGAGCAGATGGCTTCTAAAACTTATTTATATTTAATAACTTTTTTGTTGTGCTTTGCTTTTGTTTTGGCAATTTCGTAAAAACGCAGATTTCGAATAATAAATATGCGTAAATAATCCCCGGTTGAGGAGTGTACTTTGTAAATAGCAAATAGCAAATGCAACTTTTCAAATTGTGAGTAGCTTACTTTCCATACTTGCTCCAATTTAAGATAGCTAAACTGACTTAGCCCAGTTTTATTAGTATAAGCTAATACTCCCTGGTATTTAACCTATAGCCTAGTCTGATTAACTTAATTCGAACATAAGTGGTACTAGTCTTTAACGACGACACATCGTTTGCTGACTTCATGTGCATTGTTTAGCCCGCAGTATGTACATCTGGCAGATGGTACAGAGAGTGGCGACCCTTGTCAAAAATAAATAAATCGAATGGCCCAAAATGACATAACTGTCAAATTCGTAATTGTTCATATGCAAAGAACCGTAAGAGAAACGAATTTCTTTGCAGTAAAAAGAGGAAAATGTAAAGGAAAAGCTGCGCGTCCTAAGCACAACGAAGCTTAAATACTCTGCTTAAGCTGACTGTCTGACTGTGTCAGCTGATCTTATGATATACACATGATTTTGTCATTGCACCCGAAGTATACTGAGTATCCTGATTCAAATGATGGTCATTATTCATGGCAAATATGCCATGAAATGCAGCATGTTTAATTCATAAGGAATGCAATCAATCCAAAAAGTGACTCTCACAAATACCAATGACAACTTCAATTATTGCTAAAAAGTAAATTGAATGCGAGTTACGAAAAGCGTACAAGATATTCATACAAGTGGACATGTACACAATTGAAAAGAGTGCAAAATGTGCCAACCACAAAATCCGCACTCACGTAACCCCCCTGAAGGCCCCCCGGAACCGGAGCCCGGTCTACAAGCTTGTGACACATGTAAATGCGTGCTGACAGCACTAGGGGAAATAAGTACAAAAGAGGCCAAATACAACAAAAAAAAAAGAATAACACGCAAAAATAAAAGAAAACTGTCAGCTAAATTAATGTCATGCGTGTGCAATGCAATGAAAAATTATGGGCCGGCTTTATGTCAATAACAAAAGGCAGGCCAACGAAAAGAAAAAATAAACCGAAAGCCAGCCAAACCAGAGACAATGATTGATTTGACAGGACAACGTGGTAGAGCGCGGTTCGACACGATATGATGGATCCCATCCGATGGATGGATAGATTGATGGATTGGTGTATTGAAGCAAGCATAACCCACAAGTGAAACTGTTGTCATTTGGAGGCGCCTCAGGTTACTCGCACTAATGAACGCAAATAATATTTATTTCGCAGCTCTGCGGAATCGCTTCTGCGTCTGCTCAAACAAATATTATTTTCGAAGCATTTGTCAACATTTGTCAAATTTGACAGCACACGCCCGCTCGCGTTGCCCTTGGCAATCTTTTCACTCCCTCCCTCCATCCGTCCATCCATTTATCCATCCTTTCATCCAGCACGTCGACATTGACGGCACTCGCCCCTTTCACTGGCGAGAACGACGCCTTTACGCGAAATTAATAACATGTACAAACAACAACTGAGCCAAAGTACTTATCCTCGCGAAAGGGCAAACCGAGCATAGACCATGTCTGGGGTTGCACACGAAGGCGTTCTGCGAGGACCTCACGCGTACACTCCTCACCCATACCCTGGGGCATGGGCAATGTTCACATATGGTGTGCGGTTTTTCTATGACGTGGCAAGCAAAAAGTTTTTCGATTGCATGCCACTTTCGCAAGCCAAAAACAAACCGACTTTATACTTTTATGCTGCAATATGACGGCAACTTTAGAACTTAAACTCTTAAATATATTATTACATTAATTTATTAAAAAAAAAACGACCTATCTAAGAAACCATGTTTCAAAAATGGCTTACTTAATATTGTTCGTTAATGACTGTTATTTTTAAAAAACCACAGGTTTTCTTTAATTTATTTCAGAATGCATTAATGTAACTTTGGAAAAATATGTCTAAATTAAAGACTCCTTTTTACAAAGCAAACAACAGCTCATCTCTAAAATAGCAACCGAACACTATACAAATAAGTCTCTGTATATCTGCTGTTTACAAATAATATCTATTATTAAAAAAATGTATTTCTAAAAAAGAGAAAATAACCTTTTTAATATTAAGAATTTCATTTTCGCAATGTATTTAAATACAAGAAAATACTTAACCTATTGGAAAAATGTTTTATTTCATTATTAAATATAGAGAGTTATATCTTCCTTGAATCTAAACGTATTTTAACATTTCATATTTATATTCTTTGAGGTTTTTCAAAAAAATTCAAAAACCTAACAACCATCAACACCTTTCAGCCGCGAGGCGTTGGTGTTGGGGAAGTGCTACCAAACCTATCATTTGGGTAACTCCACAAACTCACACTTCCACACACACTCACACACATACATATATGTATACACACATCATACTTCATAAGGCAGGGCAGAGGCATATCAAATTTCGAGCAGATTTCAATTTGATTTTATGTGCCTCCGGTGACGACAAGGACCATGGACCCTTCAGCCCAGCATGCCATGTTATGGGCATAATGCTGTCAGCCCATATTTCTCAGCCAGAAGATCACAAACAAAAGGGGTGTTTGCCTTGGTCTTGCTCTGCTCGGGCACAGACCAGCCCAGCCCAGCCCACCCCTGCCCTGCCCGGGGGGTGTTTTTGTGGCGGCTGCGAAATGAATGCCGTGAATAAAGCGATTTGTCTTCTTTGTTGTTTACGTTTGGTGTTATAAATTTTGCGTCGGCTTTTCGCCCAGAACGTACGGCGACCGTCGTAGACCCATCTAGAATTGCCTAAAAATTATTTGTGCATAACAGGGATAATCATAAATCTGGCTAATTGCACTTTATTGGGGTCTCTCGCTTACGTCCTCGTTCTCTGCATCAATCTTAGGGGTAAAATTGAATTTGACATGCCGCTCATAGGCATTAAATCTGTACATTTTTATAGTCTGACAAACGGGCAACATATAAATTTTCAGCTTTTTGACGATGCTGTCATTTGATAAGGCTAATGGTCTTCTGCCACTGGTTCCCTTATTTCCCTCACTTTTCGCTGGGCAGAACAGATAAATGCAGCTTTCCTCAAGCAGGTGATGCCATTTATTATTCGATTCTATTTAATTGTTGCAATTATTATTATAAAATCCGCGAATTTTAATGCTTTACAGACTTAACAAGATTTATTATTTATTTGGTATTTGCCAAATGTATATAATTTATTTATTATTAACAATATATATGTGTATATTTAATACTTATCAATTATATATAATTTATACTTTCACTTAAAAGAAAATTAAAATTAAATTTATAAATTAATTTACATAAAATGAAAAGCACAAAACTGAATAAATAATGAATATAATAAATCTGGGTGTAATAAAATCTGAAATGGTCCAAAATATTTTTGGCGAAACACAGGAAAAACCCAATTAGACCAAAAATTGTTATGCGTTACTAAGAAGACAGAGTGAAAGAGAGAGATAGAGAGAGAGATAAAGAATGAGTGAAAAATTTAAGAAAAAAGAAATGAAAAGTTTGCCAGAGTTAAATTATTTAATGAGACATTATTCAAAGCGGAAGCAAGCTAATTTGCCCATAAGCCTGTGACTAAAAAACAAAAATACAAACAGACAAAAGTTATTCTGAAAAATCGTATATTTCTTTGCATTGTTTGAAATAATATAGAAAACAAGGAATACTGTATCCCACACATAAAAAGCAACACTCACTCCGTGTGGGATTAAAAAATAATTCTCACAGATGCACACACGAGAAATGCATTACACTTGGCCCAACTCGTCGGCACATAAGTAATTAGCTGAGCATGTTTGGGCGAACAGAATCCGAAATGAATATGCAGCTGAAGAGGCATTTTCATACTCATTTCCATTTCCATTCCCACTCCCTGTCAAAACTCCCTCTCCCATTGCCATATTACCGTGACTCTGTGGCTGTTCTTCGGTCCCCGATTTCATTTAAATGAATTTGAAAATCGAAATGAGCATACCCGGCTGTAAATCGTGTATGTGTGTGTGTGTGTGTGTTAGTGTGTGTGCCAGTGTGTGTAGGTACACGGCTTTTGATCTTTGTTGCGTTTGTTTGTATACAATTTGATGGCTCGTGTTGATGGATCGTAAACGTGAAATGATGTTCGCGATGCCGCCTCCGACTACGCAGCCGACTCCGTTGATGACGATGACGATGATCAACGGAACGATGACGGCACAAAGTGTCTTTGATCATTTGCCGCGCCAGTTGGCAGTCAAAATGTTAATTTATACGTTGCTGCCACCTACACATGCCCCCAACACAACACAGCACAACACACAACACAGCACAGCAGCATTAACAACTTTACAAACATGTTTGAGATTTTTATTGCGGTGTGAAAATGCTTGATTCTTCCGTAAAATACCAAAAACGATGAAAAAAAAAGAAAAGGATCAAACAAGTTTATGGGTGGGCAATCGGGCGATATATATATACACCGATAGCAACACGAATACCAATACCAATACCAGCACATATCCATATATATATCTACACACACGTGGAGAGCTCGATGCGGCTTTGGAGTGATTGATGCGCTGTGAGCACCAAAACAACAAGATGCTGGCAACAACAACAACAACAACAACAGCAACAGCAACAACAACATTAACATCATCCGATCTTCATTATGAACAAGTTGTCGGTGAATTTTTATTGTTGGAAATCGATCAAACCACTTGACGGCTGATCAAAGCCACAGGAACTTTCAGTCGGCGTATTTTATACGATTTAATTAATGTACGAGCAGGTTGTAATTTTCATAAAATATGTATTTTTGCTGCTTTTCAAAAATGCAAAGTTTTTGCTTATTGCGCAAATTGTTTTCAATATTTTTGGACAAGTTTTTCTTTATTTTTGTATTATTGATATTGCGCTTAGTAATAACTGGAATTCGTCAAGTATTTTTGCAAATAAAAATATCCATTTAAAAGAAATATTTAATACGAGTTGCACAAACATCCTTGCGAGCCAAACTTCCTTCAGTTTCTGGCCGTTTATTGGCAAAGTTTTCAGGAATTATGCGCGCTGAAAATGTCCGGCTCGCATCAAGAAATACTCAAGATAAATACTCTCACACATTTGGACATGGTTGTTAAAGCGTGGAGGACAACAGCAAGCTGTGCCCGTCTGGTTGTCTGATTGGAGTGCATGGAGCAAAAAGAAACATTTGTCTCGCTTAATTTAAACAGATTTGCGAGATTATTGTCATGCCGACGTTAAAGCAACAATTTCAATTTTGCCGCAAACAAACGCAGCAAAAAAGAGACTGCAACAACAAGAGCAACCCGCTGTGCCAGCTGACACACTGCGAGAGACAGGAGCGAATTAACAACCTCAATCGCAAGTTGCAACTCCAAGTGGGGCACCATTGGCGGGGGCTTGAAAAGAAAGAAAGTTGCACTCGACAAGGAGAACGATGCAAACGCATGCGAATCTTGACAGCCGGCAACTTTTAATGTTGCCCCGCGAAAGCAACAGCATAAGAAATACACTCAAAAAAAGAAGAAAAAACAGAGGCACATAATAAAAGATGCCAAGCAGAGACGGCAGAGACAGAGTCTCTTCCAATTCCGAGTGGGTTGTTGTTTGATGGCAGAACAAATTTGCAATGTCGCTGTGATTTTGCGCCAGCGTGACAGACACTTGCGCTCTTACCGAGCCGCCACGGAATGTGCACACACAAGCCATATTTAAAATGCTTTGATGTTGCACCGACTGTGGCAGCCACACAACTACAACTGCAACTACAACTCCATCTCCAACTCTAAACTTCAACTTAAGCTGCAAGGCGTTGCCTCCGACGGAGAGAGAGAGAGGGAGACGGGCGCGAAACGACTTATGTTGCATGGTTGTCCGCTTGACACGATCAGAGCAGGCTGGCTATCTCAAGGCAACACATGTCCAGTTTTAATTGCTGCCATCAATGAATGAATCAGCTAACGGTTGACGCCTTGACAGTTGACTACTACAGCCTGACAAGCTGACTGCCGGCTAGCTGCTAGCTGCTTGCTGCTTGCCCGACTAGCTATTTAGCTAACTGCCAGCCAGTCAGCTACTCATTTCCGGAAGTTGCAAATAAATAGAAATAAAAAAAAAGAAATAAAGAAAACCCGCAGTTTATCACTATAGCAGCTGCTGCAAAGACATTAGACTCTGTCACGCTGTCAGTCAAGTCTCTGGCTGCCAGCAGTCGGGCTTTAAACGCAGACATTTGATCTCAGCTGTCAACTAGACTCGCGTCAAACTGTTTGGACAAGCTGTTCGAGTACATAATGTCAAACAGATGCAGTACAACAACAACATGCAACATGCAATACATAACATGCAACATGCTCGTAAGTAGCTGAAGCGTTCAAGCAAATTTGTTAACAATATTCAAAGCGTATCAAATTTAATTCCATTCACTGATTTCCTTGTAGATCAAGCTGCTGAGGCTAATCGATTTAGTACAAAATGTGTTTTCTTTATTTAGACTTTTAAGAAGCATATTTCTGAAATACTTAAGGCCATATTTTTTGAGAAGATTAATTTTAAATCTTTCTAAAATTTATGAAAATATTAAATGTCTTTCAATAGCTACTTTTTACCCCGCAATTAAATAACTAAATGACATCAGAAGATCCCATTTTACCAAGCTACTCCACTCACCCTAGCTTTTATCCACCTTATCCAACATCTAAAAAATATTTACTAGAACAAATTTTAAATATCGATATAAACCATTTTTATGAGTATAGCTGAAGGACTGGTAGCTAATGCTCTGTCTTGTATTATTAATTGTAATATTATTTCTATAAAATAAATGATAGTAATATAAATTAAGGAGCTGGGGTTGATGGAAGAGCTGTAGGCTCAGAAAGGGGACACAATAGACTTCATAGGTCGCAGTGCTGGTTCTCCCCAACTATAATAATAATAAATTAATAAATAACCTGAGATTCATGAAATTGTGCATAATTCGTATTAAATTGCCATCGAATTAAAAAATGTGTTTATCTGAATATGAATAATCAAATTCTTTTTACTTAGCTAAAAATGGATTATTAAAAAAGTGAAATATGATAAACCAATATTTGAAATAACAAAATCCGATTTCAATCGGAATCGAACCAATCCCATGATTTGACTATATGCACATCTGTACATTAAAACAAATAAAAATGTGAGGAAAATAACTTGTGAATTTTCAAATATCGTGCCCAAAATATATACATTAATTTGTAAGTAAAACCAGTCTGTTTCCTAATGAAAATCGGGTGTCTGTGGCTTAAAATAACTTGCAGTCAAATTATATGTAAATAGCTCAATAAGAAAACAAATCGATTAAGACTCGAAAAATATTTAAAAATTAAAACGTACTAAAGAAACCATATTACAACTTTTCCGAGTTCCAGTAGGCATATAGAAAATTTGTAACAGATATCAAAAGCTGACATTTGCGAAACACATAGAGAACCAGAAGAAAATCAGAAATTAGCTAGTCAAAACTAAGGAACTAAAACAATACAAATAATAATCTCTATTTAGGCAATTCAAACCAAGTTCAAAAATGATTCGTTTGCTTGTCCTCCACAAATGGTGTTCAATTGCTCCCCTCCGCTTTTATAGCGCCCGTGTCGATCCTAAGCCAATAGAGCTCTATGTCGAAACTCAAGAGCAGGAGCTGATCAAGGAGCAAACAAAGGATATCAAAGAAGACCAACAGTCGAAAACGAGCGAACGTTACTTGAAATTTAAGGAGAGACTGCGTTCGGATGCACCCGTAATCAGTGTGCCCAAAGGCTGGATACATCCGGCTCACGAGAAGGAGCCTCTCTTGCCCTGGCCAAACAATACCAATCCACAGACAGGTGAAATTGGTGGACCACGCGGACTGGAGCCCACACGCTACGGTGACTGGCAGACCAAGGGCCGTGTTACAGATTTCTAAAAAAAAAACCACAGAATAAATATAAAAAAAACACCAATACAAGACTCATACCTCCATTTGACAAGGCCAGCCTTCATGGACTCTGATTTATTGGCCGTGTTAAGAACAGAAGCACTTACTATTTGTTAGACTCTGCCGCTGAAATATCATTTGGAGCGGTAGCAGGGAGATCATTCAACCTTTATCATTGTTGTTTGCTCTTCTGCGAAGGCATTACATAAATTTCAATTGTGTGGTTTTCTAGAATTTATGTTCCAGCAATAATAAAATATAAATTGATAGCCTCTTCTACTGGCTGCTCTCTCGCCAAGAGAAAGGGTTCTCGGAATAGAGTGCATGGCTCACAGCGTCCATTATTTATGGTTGAACACAGGGAAAGGGGCAGTGGCAGTGGCAGTGACAGTGGCAGGGGCAGAGAATCGTGCCTAAGTCCAAATATGCCGAGTGTGCATCGCTCGATTCATTTGAAATCGAGGCGACAGTTTACGTGATTTTTATTTGAAAAGTTTTTGTGTTTTCTAATTTTGTAGCCGGGCCGCGTAGTTTACCAGAACTCGAAAGGGGTTTTAAAATGCCATAAATTGTTGGCGACAATCTAAAGAAATTTGTGGTGGCCAAAGTAAATGTCTTTGGGATATTTGCAGCTGTTTTGTTAACTCAGCTTATGTTGGCATTTTGTGGTCTTTGCACAGATTAGTTGGCCATACAAATAGAAACCCCAAATGAGGAACAGCAATCAAATAAAGTAATTTTAGTCTGCTATAAAATTAGTAATCAATCACTAAGATTATGCAATGATGATCCTCTGTTGCATTGTTTTAAATAATCACAGTGTCCTGTAAATTAATGAAAATATATATAATTTATTTATTAGGCTCTATATCAGCAGCACAAAGGAAAACTTTATAAAAAGTTATATTATAATTAATAGAATCTTTTTTTTAAATTTATATATTACATTTTAGATTTATTTTACTTGAGTTTAGTTTATTTTTCTCTATAGTTTTCCATTTCGACTGACATTAGTCTGCATTAAATAAAAAAAAATAATACTCCCTATAAACCCACGTTTATATTATTCGATAACACACATCAAACTCTGATAGCTGAAAAAATCATAGTGTTATATAATTTATTGCCATAACACCTTGCACTTAATCAATCATGAAAAATCAAATAAAATGAGATATTCTTCTTCTATATTATAAATATTTTCAGTGTTGTTTAAATAAATGAAAACATTATGAGAAATGATTTATTTGGATTTCTTTCAGCACAAACAAAAAAATGATTAAAAGGTGTTTCATAAAAATGATAGTCATCCATCTATATACGATTATTCTATAACAAACATCAGACTGGAGCAATCTTCAAAATTGATCGTGTTTGTATTTCCAGCTAAAAAGAATAAGAGTTTTGTGTAATTTAGTGCCATAATACGATCTTAACACAACCGTAAAGAGTTGAGCACAGAAATTTCTTAAGTAGGCGCGAAATTGCTCGTAAAACGGTACGAATGCGAGTGCTCGATGTGGATACAGCCGGAGAGGCACGAGAGATGCCGGAGATATGCCCGAGAGATGCCCGAGAGATGCCCAAGTTGGCCGAGAGACCGTGATGATGCCCTGGGGCGTTCCACATTGAGCAGCGAACCGGAAAAAATCAAAGGCAAAACAATGATCAAAGCTGTCATTACAGATCTCGGGGCGGTCTTTGATCTTGCACCGCAATGTGGCAGAGGCCGTGCATAGTTTAATGTTTTGTTTTTTATTTGATTTTCACTTTGTTCTATCAATCAGCGCCTACTACTTTGCGACGCGACGCAGCAGGAGCCTGTCAGAGATAGGGTTTGGCTTTTTTTTCGGTGTTATTTGGTTCGGGGGCCCCATAAAATGATCTTGAGAACTCTGGCATGCGATCGTTCTTTGCTTCCAATTTTTCACGTAATAAAAACACATTAGCAACAACTACAACAACACGAACAGGTCGAGTAACAACACGTTAATTTTGTTTTAAAAATAAAATAGACGAAATAATTGTAGCAGGCATCTGAAATCGCATTTGATGGATGACTATGTATGTATGTGTATCTATAGGAAGTCTCTCAGTTGTTCGCATTGCTGAGTAAGATGTCGAGAGTTGTGTGCATTATTTCACCTCTCATTTATTTTTGGGGTGTACATAAAACGGATAGTGGATTTCCTGGAATTTATGCGGAATTTTCTTGTTGATTTAAATTTGTTTGATTGTGATTGATCATTGATTTGGCTTTGCCGATGGATAGCATACATCCATCTGTAAATAGATTCCAGAGTGAGGTGTGTTTGCCTGCTCGACGAATGTTTGTTATGCATTTGCTCAGATGAGACAATACCCAGAATTCCGGACTGATCAAGTCAATCATCGAATATTACACATTTGAACCCAAGTAAACAGAAATTACTAAACTCAGGCACATTATTAAATATATTTTTTAACAACTTTAATTGTTTTTAAAAAATATAATAAAAATATATATTTTTAAGTATTTAATTATTCTGGGGAGCTATAATTTAGAACAATATATAAGGTATTATTTTACGTTCTTAAATATTGTTTTTTAACTCTTGTAAGGAGCTTGCATTTCTATATTGCTGCAAAGTTCCTCTTACAAATCAACAGAATTTTTTAATAGCATAAATTAATGAGCTATTTTTTCCCCATTTAACAATCGTATTTCACAAAATTAAAAAATATATTCCAAATATTATTTCAGTACTCAAGGGCTTTGCTTAAGCTACCCTTAAGCTTGGACTGGTTTCTTAATGAGCCTAACGCATATGGCCCACATCCATGTCTGATCTGCACATTGATTTGAGACAGTAAGTCTATTAAAGATCAAAGTCACGCATCGACCATTAGATGCACATATTAAGGACATGAAACGTATGTGTTACCCGCTTCCCCTCGCGTTCCGGTGATTGTCTATTTATTTCACAAATTTTGTGGTCATTGGGAATTAGTTTTGTTTGGCTTGTGTCGGCTTCAAGCAACATCAGAGATGGCCATACATAAAATGCACGCCAAACATGACATGCGAATTTCTGGGATGTGTCCAAAACGAAAGTGATAAACGATACAGAGAGTAACTAAGACAGAGACTCAGGGCAAGGGACAATGGACAGGGGACAGGGGAGTAATGAGAAAGGAGAAAGCTGAATGGCAGCTTGGCAGCCTGACACTTGGATATGCGCACAAATAACACTTAACACAATAACAAACAAACTTTTCGACTAATGACAGTCCAAGTAGCAAACAATTTATCCAATGCCAGCCAGCATGTCCTTTTTGCGCCTTTGCCTGTGCTGCCTGTGCTGCCTGTGTCTCAACTAGAACAACTACAGCAACTATAACAACAACAACAACAACGCAACGCTTCCCGCTGCCAAGTCATTAATCTTATTTCGTTTTGGTTGTACGACGGCAGGAGGCCAGTTCTGGCAGTGCTCGCCAGTCCTTGCCAGTCCTTGCCAATCCTCGGCAATCCTCGCCGTCGTCGTCGTTATCCTTTCAAGCGTGAACACATGCGATTACGCGTGGTGTGTGTGCCAGTTTCCGCATTTTCCTGTGCCAGGCGGCTGCCATGATTAAGTGCCATTTTGAAAAGTACTAAAATCCGGTCGGTCATGGCCCACACTTTGACTCCCCGCCCCGAGTTGCTCGCCAATGTCAAAGTGTCAATGATATATGTTATACGCCCCGATAAGACGCTCAGCAACCACCCACGCTTAGTTACGCCCCTGGACTTTACCGTTACCAGACCCCAAAAAACCTTTGCCAGCAAGTGAAAAATATTGCACGTGGACAAAGCCTTGCTGGCGAAATCAGTGCACGTTCACACAATAACATAATAGTTGGCAATATATTGTAGATTTTCCGTCTGTCCTCCTGTCCACCTACCCCCTGCCACATGCCACAACCAGCATTTGCTATTCTCTCCCCTCTCTCCATCACTCTCTCTCCCAATTTTTCTTAGTTTTCCGCATTTCTGTGGGTTTCCCTCTCAGCTTGGCTGCTTTGGTAGCTTTACGTGTGAAATATTATTTGGCAATGACATGACACAATATACATTCGATTGTTTTCTTCCTTCTGGCACTTTGTTCGCTTATTTTATGAGTTATGATTGCGAATAAAAGTTCACAGGTTGCTGGAAAAAGAAAAGCAGTCAGCTACTCTGGCATAGAACCAAACCATTTTTTGATGGGATTATATTATATAAGCTTGTGTGCACTTGATATATACATATATATATATATTTGTGCTACGTACTTAAATCTGCTATTTAATCAGCGATAAATTAAGTAAATTTCAGTATTGAACTAGTAGCGAAAAGCAAAAGTAATATTAAATTTCAACAATTTTCGACTTGCCTTTTGAACAAAAAACAAAACTTTTGTTTAAATATTTTAATTATTATTGTTAGAAAAACGAATTCAATGTTTTTATTTTAATTTACTTATTTAATGTCGACAAACTTCTGTCTTCACAAAAAAAATACGAAAAGTAAAAATAAATATTAAATATTAATTAACTTAGAAAATTGCTGCAACATTTGTTGTCTGGATTGGGTTAACCCAGATAAGATCCAATTAAATTAATATATATATCCAAATATAATAATATTAATTTTGTTTCCCTCTTGAACTGATTAGTTAGCTGAATTCTTTAGAAATCGTTGTTTATTTTTGCATTATGCGAAAACTTATTTGTTGCAAATTGCTGCAGTGCCTAAAAATGTTGTTTAGTGCTCCAATTAATATAATCAGATATGAATAGATTTATATGTACAGTTATTAACTGATTATGTTAATTGCCTTTGTTAGTAATTAATATCAAGCTGTCCACTCTAAAAAATACAAGCTAATTTATAACATTGATTACTTCGTTCGATTGCCATTTTTGCATAATGCCTCAACTTCTTTATTGCACTTTGTATTACAGTTGCAATGCACACACACACACACACACATAAAGTATATATGTAATTAATATTAATAGCACTGTAAATCAATCCACTCGGAACTATTCCCAACTCGGCGAGCAGCACAACAAATGCAATAAATTCATTAGCGAAAAATTTCCGAGTGATGGAAAAAACAAAGCCAACAACAACAGCAACAACAACAACAACGGCAACGGCAACAATCAGTGAGCAGAAAGAAAATAAACTAAAGCCGTACAGGAAACGCAGACATGGCCACAATATACAACAATTTACAACCTAAATCAAATGCAGTTGAATGACCAACACAGACGCCATAAATCACTGCCCAGTTGAGCCGCAGACGGACGCGCACGCGGATGTGGATGTGGAAGCGTTGAGCACCATGTGCAGAGCCAGGAGCATCCAATATTTTAGTGGTAGCCGGCAAGGGAATCGAGCTACAGAGCACCCCACACCCCCGCTGACCCGACCAACCGCCCAAAAGATTTCGAGCACAGACGACGACGACGACGACGATGAAGGCCAAATGCAATATGTTATCAAATAAAAATGTTACAAGCGACGACAGGACTGAGCATGTGGACCCGAGTAACACAAGAAATGTGTTGCACAAATTTATTAGAAACCCTAACTAACGAGCAATATCCTTGCTACGAGACGGGGAAGGAGTGCGAAGGGACAACGGACCACGTCGATATCGATGTGGGTCGGGCAAAAATCCAAGTGATGTGTCAAATGTTAAGACATTACAAAGCACTAAAGGCAAGGACATGGCAACAGCAACAGGAAAACAAATCGAACGTGTGCCCAATGCCATCAATCTTTTGTTTTTATTGCCAGGCAGCAGCGACATCAACATCGACATCGGCATCGTCTCAGTTCTCGTTTCCCTCAAGGTTCCCGTCGAGCATTTCTTACGAACGCCCAAAAGGACATGTGCTGACTGACTCTGCGCATGTGTGTGTGTGTGTGTGTGTGCTTGTTGTGTGCCCGACATTAACTCGACAGGATAACAAATCTGTTAAATGTGACAAACGAGCTGTGCCGTCTTTGACAGCCTGGCAAGGATGCAGGCGGGCAGGCGGACTGCCATTCGGTTAAAGAGATCTAAGAGTCAAGTTTCCCGCCAAACTCCCCTGTTGCGAGAGAGTCTGTGTCATTTTTCATTGACCTCTCTCTCTCTCTCTCTCTCTCTCTCTCTGTTCAGGTGACGACCTTTTCAACTTTACTTACATGTTTAATATATATCTGTGTGTATATATATATATATTTATCTATTGCATAGGCGTGTAGGAGTTGCCTTCGAAAGTGCCTAACGATGATTTCATGGTGGTCAAACTGTAATAAATTTTTATTGTCCTCTATTATTGAGCGATAGTGAATAGAGTCAACTTTAATTTATGGCCATCTTCCAGAGCGGCTGCATTACGGCTTTCGACAACATTTTTCTGGCTTCACACAGAATCCAGCGTGTCCTCTTTGTGTATCCCTTATCCGCACTCTCTCTCTCTCTCTCTCACTCCCTCTCTGATTATGTATGCGTGTCACACAGGTTCGGGCCCATTTTTGACCCCTTAGGTCCAGGTCCTGCTCTGCCTAAATATATCTATCCAGCTGTTTAAGCGCTCTTTCCTGACAATTTTATTAACAATGCTTATCAAGTCGTAGCTCTGACTTTGTGGCCTGTGCTGGGTAGTATGTGATTAAATCAAATAAACTAGAAGGCATCTTCTAGTCGAGTGGTTCTGACTAGCAGATATCCTGTAGCTTGAAGGGAACTCTATAAAAATGTTAGAAATATGCGAGGGAACAGCCTGAAAGGACTTCCAGCTAAGCTAACCTAACTTATAACCAATTACAGTATAGTTCCATTTTTCTCAAATATTTTTGGGTTTGTCTTAACAATATGCAAATTTAAGTGAACAAATTAGAATTATCAAATAAGTCGCTTTTAGAAAGCGCTTTGAAATTTAAGTCAAATATTCATTTTCAAAAATGCAATGCGGAAAAAATAAAAGACATCGAAATCAAAACTAAAAATAATATGAATTCCATTGAAAATGAAAACTGTCATAATTTTAAATGTACTGTGTCAAGTTGCGCCGAGTGCAGACAGACAGACAGACAGACGGAAAGACAGACAGACACCGGCAGTTGAGTTTAGTTTGTTTTTGGTTCTGGTTTTGGTTTTGGTTTTGGTTTTGGTTTACTGTGCATTGTGAATTCTATTTGAAAGAGTTTTCATTCTCTTTGACGAAAATAGCGCCACGTCATGCAACATTTAGAATTGAGGAGGCGTTGGTGGGCCACAGGCCTCTCCTCTCCTCTCCTCTCCCCCTCCTGGCTGGCATAGCAAAAGTTTTATGGGATTTAGGCAATATGCCCCGTCTGGCATCTTGGCGTTTTTCTTTTATCACATGCCTGTGTTTGCCTGCCTGACTGCCTGGCTGCCAGCCTGACTGCTTCTACATACATAAATATTCAGTTAGTGTGGGATTTAATATTGTTTATGAGGCGTCGCCATAGTCAAAGCGAAAAGAATTAAAATGTGTGCACTGCGGCTGAGATGAGCCATTGCAAATGCCGTTGAAATAAATTATGGCATTTAGTGTGAAAAATGAATACATAAATTAGTCGAAGGCAACCAGTTGCGGCAGCTTAAGTGAATAACCAAATCCCCTTTCCCCATTTTCCCAGACACGAATTTAACATAACATTTTGGAAAACATATATTTTTACAAAAGAGGTGCTGACTTTTCAAAGTTTTTTTCTCGTTCGTATTTCTCATTTGCTAAGTTATAGTCATACAAATTCGAATCGGCAATGAAATGAATTGTTTTCATTAATTCGTTGCTCGTTATTAAATATATAATAAATATTCAGAATTTGATTAATATTCAGGACTAATGAAATACAGAAGAGAGTGAGAAATCAGATTTGTTAATGAAAAGAATTGTATTTCTTAATTAATAGTTCATTATTCATCTACAAGAATCTATAAGCTTCTACGCATAGAAGCAAATTCTTGCGCCATTCCACACAAATCGTACAATTTGAATATTTATTGAGTACAACAACAACAACAACAGCAACAGAAAAAAACCATTTGTTATGCGCACAAAATGCCACTTTATCAAATTTGAATTTTTTCGTATTTCGCATTCGCTGGCTGTCGAAAATGTATTTAACACAATAATTTTGTTACAATTTGCAATATGTTTTGTTCGACCCGAAATTCGATTTGAACCCAAATCCATGCCACAGACCGACACGAACCGACCCGAACCGACCCCCTGCAACATTGATTTGTCGCCTGATTGTAAATTATTGCTTTGACCATTTTGTGTTGCTGCCAACATTTGAATGGGTCTCGTTTTTCAGGGCAGCGTGTTTATTCTATATTCTTCCTTTTCTTTTTTTTTTTGGCTGTTGTCAGAGCAACCATTTTTCAAACCGGAAGTTTGCACAGTGTAATTGTTTATCTAAATGCTGGCAGTTGTCGAAGCGGAAATGTGGGTTTTTCTGATATGCTCGCTCTGATACGAACGCTTGTTGTTGATGATGGCCAGCACTTTTCGTAATAACTACAAGAGAATTATCATTGAATGCGGCAAATGATTTATGTGACACTTTTCATATGCCGGCAACTGAAAACTGCTCTCGATTCCTGTCCAACAACATGATCGGTAATTGGATTATGCTCCTCCACACACAAAGTACCAAAGTACAAAAGTACAAATGGAGAAGGCATTCGAGTAGATGGCAACTTGATATGCGCTTGGCGTGCAAATGTCAAAGCTACCAGGCTCACCAGAGGCAATGCCATAGAAATCTGAAACGAAACTGGTACACACATTGACACACACTCACGCACACACACACACACACACACACACACACTCAGTTGCACACACAGAATATGGAAATTGGCTTCTATTGTCATTTTTATTGCCTTTACTAATGGTTTTTGGCTTGTCATGCTGAATTATGGCTTGGCAAACACACACGCACATTTCATATGTATGTGTGTGTGTGTGTGTGTGTAGGTGCCAGGAGACGGTCACAGAGCAGTTTACAATTTGAGGGCGGTCAAGGATATAACGGCTGGAGAGCAACAGAGACAACAGAGGGCGAGCAGTTGGAACAAAAGCTGGAATGGTCTCATTGCCCGGCAGGAGGCAGAAGTCAAACGAATTTATAATTTATTGCCATCCGTTTGCTGCAGTTGACCGTAAGGAAACCGAGCCAAGGATCTATCTCGTCCATGGATGCAACCAAATTATTGTTTTCATATGGTTTTCAGTTTGTCAGCAGCAGCATCAGCAGCAGTCGAGTCAGCCAGCAGATGTATTTGCCTCCTCCACTAAACAGGCACGTTTGTCCTGCTGAGCATTTCCAGAAAAATGCCCGCAATACACATACATACATACATACATACATACTGCACAGATTTGACCTAACAAATCAAACGCCTAATTTGATGCAGCGAATTGGTGAATAAATCTTATCGTTTTTTACATTTGAACAACGCAGGGTGTCATTAATGAGGGCGAAAGAAATGGCAGATGCCTTGTTTTAATTCATCAAAGCAACTAAATCAAATTTATAAAAATTGAAATAACACAAATAAAAGCCATAGTCTGTATCATATAGTACAAATATGAAAATGGCGCAGTAGAGCCATTTTATAAGTCGCAAAACAAACTAAGAGTAAGCAGCAAAATCGGCAGCGATGTCAAAAGCTGGTCGATGTTGATAGCAACGGCAGCTATGAATCAGGAGGAACAGCAGCAAAATCAGCTGCGATGTCAAACTCTGCTTGATGTTGAGAGTAACAGTAGTTTTGCATCAGGAGTAGCAGCAGTCACATTAGCAACAACACATCTTCAGCAGCAACATTACCAGCCAAAGCCACGTCAGCAGCAGCATCAACATTAGCAGCAACATTAGCAACAACATCAGCAGCATCGTCAGCAACATTAGCAGAAGTAGCAACATTTTCAGCAATATCACCAGAGGCGTCCAGCGACAGCGGCATACGCAGCAAGAGCATCCCAAGCAGCAGCAACAACATTACCAGCCAAAGCCACTTCAGCAACAGCAGCAACATCAGGAGCATCATCAGCAACATTTACAGCAATATCACCAGAGGCATCCAGCGACAGCAGCATACGCAGCAAAGAGCATCCCAAGCAGCAGCAACACCATCTTTCGCAGCAACATTAACAGCCAAAGCCACGTCAGCAGCAGCATCAACATTAGCAGCAACATCAGAAGCATCATCAGCAACATTAGCAGAAGTTTCAACACTTGCAGCAATATAATCACCAGCAGCAACATTGGCAAAATTAGCAGCCGTAAAATTAGTAGCAGCAACTTCAGCAACAGTATAAAGGTTTGCAGCAGTATTACCAGAGTCAGAAGCAGCAACATCATTTTCATCAGCAAAATTAACAACAGCAACATCAACAGCAGAAACACCAACATCAGCAGTAACATCAGAAGCAGCAGAACGTTTCAACCGTTGCCAACAATGGCTTCAGCAATGTATGCAGCAGCAGTGTGTATTGCGGTAACATGACCAAAAGCTACAGTTATCAAGACAACCTTAACAACAACAATCGCCACACCAGCAGTGGCTCTTACTTGTTGTCGACAGCAGCAACAGAAGCCCCAAACTGGAGCTGGACCATTAGAAATCCCATTCATTCTCACAGCAGATGTGTCGGGCATCCCTGTATTTGCTCACTTTTAATGTATTCAATGAGGAACTGTTCTTAAATAAATTAATAAAAGCGAAAATAATATTTCAGTTAAGTTGCCTAAGAGCAGTTTCGATAAAATAATGTTATCGAATCGGAAATACTTCCATCTGACTGTTAATTCCTTTTACAAAATTGCATGACCTCATTTTTGATAGTTTCAGAGTGTAGAAAATAAACAACAAAATTGAGAAGACATAAAATGCAATGCTATTTAAATAAAACGAGTATATATCTAGTGATTATCGATTAAGTGAATGTTGTGCAATGAGACAAGCCCTGTTTATCCACTGTTTATCGCCACCGGCTAAGCCCTTTGGTGCTCTTTAATTCCAAGTACGTGAAACGACTTAGGCCAATTGTCATTGTGCGCATTATTCACGTCTCTGATTGCATTGGCTGGTTAGTAAGTGCATCGATTCGTGGGTTAGTGGATTCGTACTTGTAGGGTTTGCTTGCCGCTAATTACACATCATCCGCATATTGAGCACACACATCAAGCTAAACAGCTCATTCCCATTCAATGCGGCTTAGTGAAGCCCTACAAAATGATCGACAATAATAGTAGATGTAAGCAGTTGCAGACTCTATAATTTAAGAGAACCACTCTGTATAATTTCCATTTATCACCTGTGTATTCCTGTTATTTTTTGTTGCGTTGTCCTACAGAATAGACCCGCAATTAAAAGTCAATTAGGTTAAGGCCAAAGCCACACACATAAAGAAATGCACAAAGGATACGGGCTAATGTGCAGCAATTTAAAGCAGCTGACGAGAACCACACATTGGTAATTGTTGGGTGCACATGATGAGTGGTGCCAAGTGGGAACAACCCACTGCAATTCACACATTCAAAAGGGCTGATTCAACACAAAAACAAAGGCAACAAGATAGAGGCAACAAATAAACCTTTTTGCACCTAGCAGATGTCAAACAATGAATGCTAACAAAATGGAATTCCCATAGGAATTGAAAACGACCTTTGTATGCCCTACCATTAAGTTAGAACTTAACAGATCCAAGTCAGGTTAAATAAACAATACCTAAAGTATATATTTAAATTTGTTGGCATTTTGTGCCAAAATAAATAAATTTGTTAGTATTTTAAATTGTTACTATTTCAAACTCAAAATAAACTAAACAAATCTATTCAAAATATTTGTTGGCCTCATATTTTTCAATTAAATTTTGAAATATTTTAATTTTTAAAGCTGGAACTTAATAATAATAATAATAAACTTAATAAAACTGTTCATCATATTTGGATTCATGCAAAACTGAATAAAAAATTTGTAAAAAATGAATTTGTTACTATTTTAAACACAAATAAAATGGAATTGTTGGATCTTAAGAGTTGTGCAAAAATAATATAATAAAAATTATTCAAACTAAAAAGGTCTTAGATTGATATCCAGTTTTTGTATTCAGCACTCAATGAAGAGCATTGTAATTGGCTGAGAAAAAATCGACAAGTCATCAGCATGATAAATTAGAAGACTACCTCGTGAACTCGAGCTGTCCCTAAGGCGCCGCCTTCTTTTAGCTGGCACAGGAAATATATGTAAGCAACAACGTAAGGTAGGTGTGACCAGACCCGTACCGGGTTCCAGTCAGGGGCGCGAACCTAGACCGGACAGGTCCCAAGGCACATGTGACACAAGTGGGATGAGCTGAGGAAGTGGCAGAAGCCACAGTTAAGTGGGTGGCACCCAGTCGAGTCTTGTCAAGGGCCTACCGCCTTTTGCCTCCGGCTGTCAGCTTAACAAACTGTTAAGTTAAGTAAAAACATATGTGTGATGTATGTACATATGTATATATATACTCATATATGTATATACCATATAAGTAGTCTTTTAGCGTGCCTGTATGCCAAGTACTATACTACTTGTAAATGAATAAGTATACGCGCCAAAATTCAGTCAACCGCATTAAGTATTTAAGCACTCAACACGCTCTGCAGACTCGGCAAGTATCACATTGCCGGCAGTCGGCTTTGCTATGTGTTTGCTGGTAGCTCACCCTCAGAGCCCTGCTCAGAATTTAGCATTTGCAATGCACAGCTGAAAGCTGAATTGCTTGGTTAGCATTTTTCCACAACAGCGCATACACTTTGAGGTAGCTTTTCCGCTAATGAACGCATTAGGCATAAGGCGCGTTCTATATCACACTACTTACACCTTGTTGCCGGCTTAGTTCTCTTCTATGCACTTTTCCTGCCGTATTTTATTAAGTACTTAACATGGCCTGCACTCTTCTTCTTCTGCTTCTTCTGCTGCTTCTGCTTCTGCTTCTTTTGCAACACATTTAGGTTTCGCTTTGGCTACAATTAGAGACATGCTGCTCTAGAGTTATGTGCAGGTACGCTGAATTACACAACGTTTGAGGTTAAGCCGATTTTGTAATTATCCGACTCAGAAAGGCAAGCTTAGCCTGCTCGTAGGGGTTGAACGAGGGTGGGTTGACTGGGTAGACTGAAATACTTAATTGTCGCTACAAATAAAAACCCCTTCAAAGTGCTACTTATTTCAGTCATTAAAAAATCCCTTCGCTCAGCAAAATAGAACACAGTCAATTTTAGAAAACCAGCATACACTTTGCGCCTAGGATAACTCAAACTGTATTTCTAGAATGGAACTTGGAGTCTCTCTAAATAACAAGGATTTTCCAAGCTGTGTTTCTTATAGACCTCTTACATTAAGTTCTTTGTTATTTTATTCATAATTAGTAATATAAGATTTCAAATATGCACAACTTTTTAAATAGTTTAATTTTTAAAATATGTAATTTGAAAAGAGTTCAAAGTTTTTCTAACTAATTCGCTATGTAGCTGTACGAGAGAAATTTGTCAAGAACATTTTCAATATCTAAGCGCTTGCATTTCTGCTCCATAGAAATATGTTCTTAAGAAATATTTTTCTGTAAGGAAGCGTTTCTAATTTTAGTAATTTTTCCTAAAAGTCAGATCAGTTTTCTAGTTCATAGATCCATTTTCATTTGCGATTTTTTTCAGAATGTATGCAAGTATTTTAATAATGTATCCCAAGATAAAGATATGCAGTTAAGTGGCACATTTTCAAAGCACGACAGCACTCAATTCATTTAATAGTTCTTACACAATTTAGCAGACAGGTAACTTGCCTCACATTTGCGTTCCGTTGGAGGCGAGGGCGGTGGCAACTAATACGACAACATTTAATAAAATCTAATATGCTTGCCGCAAAATGGCTGTTTTGGGGTTTGTAATTATGCACGTTAATTTGGCCTACAGCCACCGCCGCTTATTATATATGCAGCCCGAGGCAGAGCAACAAAGTTGAACCCCAAAACTTGTGCATTGTATGACTGTCTGTCTGTCTGCCTGGCTGTCTGTCTGCCTGGCTGTCTGTCTGTCTGCCTGTTGGTCTCCTCGCTGGCCTGGGCTGCCTGTTACTTACTTAACAAAATTGTTCATTCCATTTGTGTGTGGGGCCGCATGGAAATTTTCATTTTATTGGCGCCGGGAGCGCTGTCTCGTTGATAACCCTCCCTCTCCCCGATGTCTTATTCACATGGTCGTCGTAGACGGCATTCCAAAATCCTATAAGTAATTGTCATCGTAGTTCGGCGCCTCTTCTGCTCTCTCTCTCTCTCTCGCTACCTCTCTCTGACTGCCTCTCTCTTTCTGTCACCCTCTCTTCTGGCATTTGCATTTATATTAATTAAGCGTCGCTGGAGCTGCCTTCCTGTCGTTGTCTACGTTGTTATCTGCCCCACTATCATCGAGGACGTCTTCGCTGCTGTAGTTGGTGTGGCTTGTTTTACAAGTTCTTGGCTTAGGCCTACTCCGTGCCGCACTCCGCCACTTGTGCAGACATTTTAATTGCTCGAAATTGATGATAATTAAGCCAATATACATATTTGTACTTCATACACAACTGTGGCACTCTCTCAACTGTGCTCTGTCTGCTTGTTTGCGATTGTTTTCATTTGGGTTTGGGTTTGGGATTGGGTTTGGGGGCATGTTAGCATATTGATTATGCATTTGTTTCGCTGTCATACGCTTATTGGTTGTGGATTGCATATGTGATTAGGTAATTAGTAGTTTGAATTATGCTTGGGCTTTGCAATTTGATTCAACAATATCTATTTGGGGCTTATTTGAATTTTCAGATATCACATCTTCTGACTATCCATCCACTTGTTATGCACTTGACAAGCTTACCAAAATTTCCTCGAATAGATAAAAGACAGTCTTTGGCAACCCCCCAAAAACTAGGCAGCTGCTACCCCTTGATTCAACACCTTCAGTATGAACATCGAAGTTTAATTAGTATGAGAAACGTGTAATAAATAATAAAAATATAAAATAAATGCCCGAAAATATATATTTGAATCGTGGACAGGAAATGTGGCGCTACACGCGCATTGTGCCTAGTTCTGAAATTGCCACACAAAAATACCAAATCAGACGCCATAAAACTCAACTCATAAATTTTGAAACTCCGCACCCACGACAACAAGGCATAAAAATTGTGTCATAATAATAAATTAGGTTTGTGAAAATATCCCTGGTCTGCTCGGGCACCCAACACAAAGATGTTTAATTTTCTATTTTGCGTGTTGGGTTTATGATGTATTTTATAGGTTTTTATTTGTAATTACGTACAAATTTCAGTGGTGCTGCATTTTGGGTCTCTGCGCTCTTTTCCGCGAAGTCATAAAAATATGATTTCCACGCAACAGCCAACGAGGAGATAATCAGCCCACGTACATAAGTACATCCACTCCACACCGTACACGGGAGTGTCACACGACATTCTGCCCGGCCTTGTAGACACACTGTTTGCCCAATAAAAAGTGAGTGCACGCGCGCTCCTTCACACTTGGCGGCTTTGCTCAGCTAAGATTGCACTAGGGTCGGTTCATTTGCAGTGGTACACTCAGAAAAACACTGAAAACTTTAAATTTTTTCTTCTATTAGAAATAATTACAATGCGAAAACTAATTTCTTAAAATTAACAGAAATATATTTCTTAAACATAGAATAGTAATAGAAAATATTTCCAACAATTAATTATTATTATTCTTCAAATTTAGGAAAAATTCTTTTTGAAGTACGGAAAACATTAATGTAATTTTCTCTATATAAGAGTCCCTTTAAAAAAAGTTTCAAATTAGAAATATTTTTCTAAATCTTAGAAAAATGTGCCCTTAAACTAAGCAAAGAAAATAAACTTTCCGCAAAATAAGACGAGTTAAATTTGGTGTCAAAGGTATGGCGAGTTTTCGAAATTCAGTGTGATTTTTTTCTGAGTGTAGTTGTCGCGGCAAGCGGCCGGCGCCAATGTTATCTTCTTATGGGTTTCCTACGCCTTTCACAAGTGACACTACACATAATAATGCTGCAACACGTCTTCTGCATTTAGCGCCGCTGACAAACCAAACTTTACCGAACCGAACAGAACCAAACCAAATCATAATAATTACATGCAATTTTCGTGGAAATTCAGAACAACACTACGTGGCATAATTAAAATAAACTGCATTTGAGGGCGTGGCAGGGAGTGCACACGCGCAATGTGCGGCAAACAAACATCGGGCACGCTTCCCTGACTGCTTTAATAAATGCTAATGTATTTTATGTTTGTTTTTTATGACAATTAATAGTTGTAATTTCTGGAAATCATAACCATGAGTGAATGGAAATTTAATGACTTCACTTCCTCGTGACTTACCTGGTTAGTAACTGACGACGACAAGGAAGAAGACACATGAAAAATGTACAACAAAAAAAATGGGAAATTCCCAAGAAAGCGATCATGCTGAGGATAGCAATGCTTTAAATATAAGATCGCTTAAGAGTGTTCAGTTTATATTCGCCATAACTTATTTAAAAGTAGATTTCCTTGTGTGAATGAAAACAGACTCCAATTTATAATAATTATTATATTGAGGTAGTTTATTATAAACAATTAGAACTTTATACATGTGAATGTGAGTAAATTATATTATATGAGCAAATACGTGGGATTTATAATACTCGGCATAATTACCAACTTAAATATAAAACAAAAAAAAATGCCAATAGCCAATTTTCATTCAGCATGATTCGACAGTTTATTCTAAAAAGCGAATACTTCACAGATTTTGCGTGTCAGCCCTATTTGATTGTGGTTTTGTGTTTTTATTTCAGTCAGCGCATTAGATCAATGGGCCATTCTCTTTCATGGGTCCGTTGATGAATGGCAGCTAATTGGAAAGCGCTGCGAGTGTCCTGTTATTAACCCAGTGCCTTTCACTTTAATCAATTCCATGGACAAAACCCGTTATTTGTGTGGCCCTAAGTGCTGGCCATAATATCCCAAAAAGGATGCCATTAAAAAGTGTAGAGTGAAAGGCAAACGGGCCAAGCTGGAAACGTGTGCTAAATCGCTGACTCTGCGGCGCCAATGGTCCAATTTAATCATATATCAATATATAAAAACCAAACTAAACCAGAACTAAGCAGAGCTGGGCTGCAAAAAACGACTGTTTCATTATTTAGACTTCCGCTGGCAGACATATGGCTGGCTGTCTGAGTCTCGGGTCATTAATTCATTTTTGGGATCTCAGAAATGTTGTTTGCATAGAATTCCAGTGGCATCCTTTGAAGTGGAGGGCTGGCAAGTGTAGGCCTGCCTGGCTGCCTGACTGACTGGCTGCCTGGCCCGTCTGCCAATTTGGCACGTAATTTAATATTAATTTGTTAAACCTCATAAGGGCACCTCCCACAACCAACTGGCCAAGCCGAATTTATGCAGCAACGCCACAGAAAAGATTACAGCTCACCTCGCTCGTTAGTCGGCTTAAACGTTTTCATTGTTATGCGTTCCGGCAACGCCTCAGCCAATTCCCCCGTAATCCCAAGTCAACTTAGAGTCTTGGCTGTTGGCTCTTGGTTTCGGTACTGGAGAGTTGAGTCTTGGGCGCAGCGCTTCTTTCATGTTTGCTCGATATAATTACGTAGCAAACCCACTCGAAGCTGTCGGCCCTGTCTGAAATCATCATCATTGCCCCGTGGGATGCGACGGCGTCGGCATCGGCATCGGCGTCTGCCTGATTGTTATGTATTTTGATAGGTTTCAACGAAATCAGCGCCCTAATCGCTAGTTGCATGCGAACTCAGCTCGCCCCCTTTGCCTTTAATTATTGAGCAGTGTTCGACAAGTGATTATACGGCATTTGTGTCGTGAGATGAGGGCGCTCCCTAAACCAAACCCCTCAACGCAGTGCCCCAAGGCCTTCACGCAACAGCGCAACAGAGCGACAGCGAGAGCGAGAACGATAGAGAGGTGCATCTCTCAAGGGCACCCTCAGAATCTGTGCTCGGTGATTATGCTTTTAGCTTAGTTAAACGCCATAAACCGCTGGCCAACAACGCTTGGTTTCCCAGAATGAATTAGCAGCGGGAACGGACTGTAGTTATGGTTATTATTCAAATAGTGGACTTAACGTTAAGCTGCGGCGCATATATAGAAAAAAATGCACATAATTCGCTATGAATCTTATATTATTCTGAACTCAACGAAACTAAGTAATTTATGTGAATAATACACAATTTATGCACTCGCACCTCAGGCAAGGTTAAGCACATTGCATGTGGCTATGTTTTCAAGGATCATGCCAAGGTTGTGTAATTTCCGATTAGTGCTACCTAAAACCGCACAGGACCTACATCAGAGCTACCGTTTGAGAGTTGGCAAACCATATGAGCTGGGACTTAAAGAATAGAGCTGCCGGAAACTGCAACAAATTGCATAAGCGTCTCAGATATATTGTACATATATTTTGGCAAGGACATGCCCACCCAATAGTGACAGCGGCACCCCGGACAGAGAGAGAGGGAAAATGGTACAGAAATATCCCAGCGGAAACAAAGCAGCAAAACAAAAGAACTGAGAACCAGCCATAAAACAATTGTGCAGCTAGCAGGCAGCCAGTGTCAAAGTAAAAGATGCCACATAAATTTTGGTTTTGGGTTTTTGTTTTGCCTTAGCTGGAAATAAAATCCATTTATGGTTACGCTTATGGTTCAATTAACACTTTCAATGGCAGAAACAGCAGCAGTCGAAGAGAGCCAGTCAGCAAAAGATACATTTACAGCTAAAGATATAGATACAGATACAGATACAGAGACAGATAGGATGGAGATAGAGTACGTGAGTGTGTAAGGGGAAAGTAGAGCTCAGCAGGGTTGCAGACAAAGGCTAATCATTAAGACAATACATAAGACACAGAGGATGTCATAAATTTCAAGTGTAACACCAAATGTCCCTTTCTCTGGCCCATCTCTGCGTCTGCGTCTCTGGTCGAGTGTGTGCCAAGTAATCTATCTGATATGCTGCCCGCTGCTCGTGTTGCAGAGGTCGTAAAAAGAAATACAACCGAAACCCGCAAGTAATTGAAAATAATTCAAGACACAGCCACGCCGAGTCTCGAGTAGTTTTTACGACAATAAAAGATCCTTGGGATTAATGAATGTGTGGCAGATTGCATCAGTCAGATAATACTCGCGATCAGCTGCTGCTGTTGCACGCAGGTAGACCTTATAAATGCTCAACTCGGAATATTAAAAGAGATTATTAAAATAGATAAATAAAAAAGAAAAAAAATGCATATGTGAGCAGAAGGAATAAATATACTTTATAACAGCTTAATATTAGCAGAACAAAATTAAATCTTTGCTTTGCGTTCTTATTTTAAATTTAAAGTGATTACTTTAGAGTATTTTATATATTATATTTTATATAACATTCTTATTCAAAATTCAAAGTGATTTAATTAAATTTGCAATATTTTATTCATTATATGATTATGGATATCATTTTAAACGTTTTCTTACAATTTTCCTTTAATGTTAACTATCATTAAAATGTCTGATAATTTCTCTAGTCTTCTATTTCCCTCCTTCCTATTTATTTATCTGTAGCCAATTTCTCAACACTCAAGTAACCTGCCCTAATTCCAATTTTCTGGGCGTTCCTTAAGAAAAAGGTATGCGCCAAGTTAAAATTCAATGCCATCTCTAACCCAACTGTGATCTGCTGTTACCAAGTAATATTGTTCACGGCAACTGTTACCCAACTTCAGATACACTGGTATTCCTCCACATTTCCTCTCAGATAAAGGTGAGAACGTGCCGGAGATAGCGAACCAGATTGTTGATAGTAAAACCAGACCAGTTGAAATTACGTCTTCCTCAAATTTAGAAATTTCGTCGAAGCAACGACATGAAAAACACTTTTCCTGGCAAATCACTACGTGCATGGAGTATTTATACTATAAAAGTAGTGCTACGCGCTTAACGAGTACCAAGAAACAATTATTCAAACAAAAAAAGAAGAAAGAGTTATAATTTAGCTGTGGCAGTTATGAATGAATCTGTTGAGTTGAGAGAAATACTTGAAAATAGTGTCGTCAAGTTCGTGGAAAACGCATAAAAATCCAAGCAGTTAGGTAGTTGAAAAGTGTTTGCAGCAGCTAAGAACCTGTTCGAAATTTATAGCTTCCGTTGGAGCTGGTTTGTTTTCATGTGACGAAAGTAGTGTGGACCACACTCTTGAACTAAGCAAACAATGAATGAAGAAACGGATGGACAGACAGACACTCAGACAGACAGACAGACAGCAGGCTAAATAAACAAAATAAATGAAACCACTCATATAATGAAAATATGAATGGATATCAGAGAGAACTGTGACAATAAGGCAACAAAATGTGCACATATGTGTGCGTGTGTGTGCGTGTGTGTGTGTGTGATACCAGCAAAAGGATCAGGATAAACACAAATAAATGGATAGTCACTGTGCACATAGCCACTTGAACAAATAAACAATGACAACAAAAAGAAAAAAAAGAGAGGAGAAGAATTTCACAAAGTACTTAAATGCAAGAGGAGAAACAACAACAACAACAACAATTGGAAACAACAACTGCAGCTTGTTGTTTATAAATACAAAAGTACTTTTCTGTTCCGGTCCAGGGGTTGGAACAGCTCTTTATTTTCTTAGGATGAGAGACGTTGCAGAGACGAGCAGCCCCGTAATGGAAACACAACAAATTCCAAATTCAAAATAAATACAAAAAGAAACCGAAATCCAAAAATGCCACACGTTGAGGGTTCGAGCATTGCAAAATGGCATCCATCAGGACACTGAACGAGTTCAGCACGTTGAAATGTTGATGCGTATTGTGGCAGACAGCCAATTAAACCCTCATGTAGGTTAAATTTATGTGAGACTCGACATGTGGCAGCTACTGGGCAAGTCAGTCGATTAGCTGTGACACAACTGATGAAAGATTCAAAAGTGCCTATAACTCTGTCAGCTGTAAAATAGTTTCTCATTTGAATCAGGAATAATTACTAGGCTGATTTTCCCCATTGTCAGAAAAATAACTACTTCTAAGCTTGCCCGCCCATCAGCTAAGCGGGATCAGCGTAATTCTTAAAGAAGCATAAGTTCCAAAGAGGGAAAACACAGGCGACAACACAATAGAGAGATTTCCTTAAGTTTTATCCTGCTCCGCCCTTCTTTTGAGATTGTTGTATTGTCAACACAGTTTGACCTTTTCTTTTGCATTTTGGCCAAAAATCTGCTAAGCATTTGACATAGGTTGGAATTTCAAGTAGAAAACATGTTTTCGCCGCAAAATGTAAAACTATTTATCAGTCGCAAAGAACACTTTGTCTCAAAGATTGAGTAACGTTTGCAAATGTAAAAATTCATTTTATTCTCATGAACAATGTTTTTAATATTTAATAGCATAGGTTTACCGTTTTGTAAGTATTTATAATAAATATTAATTTGATTTTGCAGATATTAAAAATAATATAATAATAATTTCCCAATTTAATTTGGAGAATAGGCAACAACGATGGGTATCTTTATACATATGCATATAAATAATTAATTTAATAACTTTCTCAGAATATAAATAATTAATTTAATAATTTATTTTCACTATAGTATTTTATTTAATATTTAATTCTGTTTTATACATCCATATAGAAAGCACTTTCAAAGCTCAGCACAGGATGGCTGTCAAGCTGAACTAACTAAACTAAACTGACTGAAATAATTTAGATTTGATATTAAAAACTATGTATTTTACTAACAAATATATATAGATTAGTCCAATTCTAATATAATAATAACATATATATAAACACATTTTATATATATCGAAATTGTTGCAACCATCTTAAGAGTAATTGTTTTTGGCTTACATAAAATGAATAAATGTTTTGACTGGCTTTGTCATGCTTCAAGATGATGACTCATAAAATGAAATGTTTTTTTTTTGACTGTTTCTATATTAATATCTTTGAATATTATTTCTCTTTGAACTACTATAATATCAATAAAATGATTATTTAAAATGTTGCATTGAAAAAGCTATAGTTTATTAAGATATCATAATGAAAAGTACAATTTGCATAAGCCATTATTAAATTTATTATAGTTTGATTATGATTAGACTACATAAAGCCAAATACGTTTTGGTATCGTTTGATATGAATCAGACTACTATATTTGATAGTGGCTCTCTCTTGTGTTGCGTTCGGTTGTTGTGTTAACACTTTTTATTGCCCGGATGTATTCGCCGGATCAATTAGTCGAATATAAAAAGTTTTTATGGCCATCGTTAAATTGAATCACATCGTTTTCTATTTGGCCAGTTTGTCAAGTGGTTAGCGATAAGTCGATATATGGATCTTATGTGCATGTCCCAGCACGCCATGAATGAATCAATTCAAGAAAAAACGATGCGAATTTGATTCGAATTAGGAATGCAAAACGCGACGTTGAATGTTATGGGTCATTAAATGCGGAGCTTTAGGCACACAGATACTCAGATAGGTGAAGTCCCAAAGTCCACATCGGATATTATATGGCATGCATAAAACCGTAAATTGCTTGTAATCGTGCATCTCAATAAGGTTAATTTATGGGCGAGGGCATTGCGGCATTATCAGATGGTGTCACAACTGGTAGATATTTAATATGAATTTTATAGGTTTTTATTTTCTCCATTTCCATTTCGCAAAATGATATGTGAGTTGAAAACCAAATATGCACTTGCCTTTGGGTCAGCTCTTATCTGATTGTGGGCGCGCCCAGAAGATCATACAACAGATTTGTATTTGTGGTCGTACTTGGCATTTATTTATTTTCATATTTGCGTTAACGTTTCAAACAAATCAAAATTCAGACGGCGCCAGCAATTTACAAACCAATTGGGAATTGGGGATACGACAACAAGGCCTCAAAAAAGTGTACAGAGCAGAGCGATGGGGGTCTTTGTCGGAAAAAGTTATGTAAATCAAGGCGATCAAAGAAAACCAGCAGCGGGCAGCCAGCAGCAGGCAGCAGTCGCGAGAGATCTGAAAATCGTACAGACTTATGCAAACATTTCAGTTGGCAGTTGGACTGACTGACATATTGACACATGATGTTGAATGTTGAATGTCGGTTGTTGGTTGCTGGTTGCTGGTTGCCGGACGATTCGACTGTTTGACTGTTGGCGTTTGCATTGTGCAGAAAGCGATGTCGGCCCAACAAAATGAAAGTCAAGAACTGTGGCCATGTCAATACAAGCCATATATCAGTCATGCCTAGAAATCAGACAACCAATCGAGCCGGTCCAGCAGTCAGTACGTCATTCAGTGTCTCCTCGCGTTCAGACTGTGGCCCTGGCTGCTTCTTCTTCTTCTTCTTCTTGTTGTTGTTGTCTGCAATGCAATGCATTTCTGACATTTTATTGATTGAAGAGCCAACAGCCACATTGACGCACACAATGCGTTGCAGCACCCCCCACATACCCTCCCCCGTTTCCCCATTTGCATTTCCATTCGCATCCCCCCATTGCCAGTGGCCATTAGCAGCCCCGATAAATGCAAATATTTAACAACTTTGTTGTTCTTTTTGTTGTTTTTTTTTTTGTATTTTGGTTTTGGTGGAGGCAATATCTTAAGCTAACGAGCTGCATGTGAACAGAGTGTATTCCGTAAACATTGAACTTTTATTTAAATAAACTCGTAAGCCCCCCTGAATACATGATTGAATATGAATGAATACAGTCATACAGTGATGCATGCCCGAATGACGAATGGTTTTATGCCTCGTTCTGCTTCTGCTGCCACACACGACACGATTCCCATTCTCAATTGTTGCTGCATGTGCCGCGTACATGTCCATGCATAACTCACTGCCTATGAATGATAAATATTGATGTATGAACTATTTACATGCTGTATTTTGACAGTGCCACTGCAATGGTCAGTCACTACTCAAATTTAACACCTTCATACTCAACCAATTTTGCATTTTTGAACGAACATGAGTTAAGATTAAAGTATTTTCCAAGCTGTACTTAAAAGGAGACAGCTAATTTAAATATGAATCATTTTGGGAGGTTGGTGAAATGAGAGGCAAATATATTTTACGATTTATATGATGCCAGATTTATTTTATTTTTGTTTTGTTGTGATTAATAGAGTTAAAAATATGCATTTTCTTAAATTGGTATTCCAAATGACAGATTTCTCGTCTTTTCTAGAAAATCATGAAATTTTAAGTTTTATCTTTGATCAATTTACTACTGAGTCCTTACAATTCCAGCTTGGGATCATTACTGAATTATGACCATGATTGCAACTAATTTATAAATGTTGACAGTTGTATTGCAATCAGCTCGGAGTGAATTAACACGACGGCATCGTATCAATCAGCTGCTGTCATTCACATTTGCATGCTTTGAATCGCAGCACAGCGTTAAACACCCTTCGCCCATTAATGCCAGTGGTTTTGATGATGGTGGTATGAGTAGAAAATTAAATGACAACTGCAGACGTCTGTGATCAATTGACAGTAACCACAAGTTTGTCCTCGGTGTTTGTCCCGGAACATAAGCTGAACCAGACCACAGCACAACACCACACAATGCAACACAGCACACGGCATAGTCCGACAAATTGACATCCCGATGCGACATTCCGACATGGCCTACTAGCCGGGATTGTGCTGCTGTCCAGAGTGTCAAATTACCCAGAAAGCCGTAAATTCGGGCCTTCTGGCTGCTGTCATTTGGCCAAGCACCAAGCACCGTGCACCAGTCAACCGGTCAACCGGTCACACAAAATTGGTTGCTCTGTGTGTTAATCTGTGTAGCAGAGATTAGCGCCCCATATGATGATGATGATAATGGGCAGAAGGTGCCCGATGCCATCCGCTCTTTTCCTGTGCCTGTGCGAGCGATATATGGAAGTAAATATACAACTCTGCTGCTGTGTTATCTGATGCGTCCTGTGGTAAATTGATAGCTTGTCCACTGGCCAACAGCTAATTAGCCCAGTGCCCAGTGGTCATCGAGGACTCTCAGCGATTTGCCAAATGTAGCGAAAGCGTGTGTCAGGTAATCCGATCCAAAGAGGAACTTCTCTCTATCGAACCTCAAACAGGAAATCTCACACCAACGAACAAGATACACAAATGTATATATATATATATATATATATATATATATGTATATATATTCTTAATGCCCCTATTTGACTTTTGTGTGCATGTTTTCTAGGTAATTAGCAATGCACAAAGCGCAGACACATTCCGAAAGAGCACTACAAATATTTGCGGTTTTTTCCTTCTATTTTTCATTTTTCATTACTCTAAATGCTCCCATTGCTAATCACCTTACGTATTCGTAAATCTAGTTTTGAAAATGTTTAACTGGCAGCTGTTGTTGGAATTTCGTTTGAATTGCAATTTGGGATTGTTTGCTTTTGTCGACTTTTTGTGAAATCCTGATGGAAATAATTGTTTATGCATTAAATAAGCCGGGCGAGAGTGCATAGCTGAGACAGACAACTGACAAAATAGTCATCGCATCTGCACAGCTATACATATATATACATATATATATATATATATTTATACAATGGCTGGCAAAACCAACAAGTGAGAAAATAAAAATAAGGGGCGCTTAACATGCTGACAGCTATACAATGGCACTTAATGCTTCCTAGAGGGTAGATTTTGAGGGCCCTGCTCGTGTTTTCCTTTTTGCACATTTATGATCGTATCTAATGCCGTGATGGACAGAGAGCAGACAGCAGAGTCCCACTGTCACATGTCAGGGATTAGCCGTAGGGACTACGGTCTCAACTTCTGATTGTTATCACACGCAATTTTGTAATTTGATGAAAACAAACGAATTAAGATAAACATCGCACAAATCCAGTAGTCCACAGCGAAACAATGCCCAACTGCTAAAGCAACTGTTAAGGCAGTTCCCTCTCTGTGTAATCTCTGCCCGAAATCTAAAATCTGGCTAGGTTCACCATTTTCACGGACCAACAACTGCGAAACTTGATGTGGTTTAAGCTACCAGAATCTCTACCTTTTGCGTAACCCGATATGCATCACCTTCTACCCTTTGTTGGTCCTGCTCCTTTGTGCATCCTTTGTGGATCATTTTGCACATGCTCAAACCCAACCACTGTTTGTACTTCAAATCGCCAGCATTTCAACCAGAATACACATGTTTTAAGAAAGAGGGCGACTTAAGTGCTTTGTCACCTTTCTTAGGTGTGTGCTAATTGATGTATGTTTTGTCACTCCGAGGGAACAATAATTGTAGAATGCATTCCATTTCTAAAGATTATATAATCACACTTTAATTACCAAAGGCCAGCTAATCTTTAATGTATGAATCATATTGGAACGATCGGTTAAATGTTATACTTCTATTGAATGTTTGTATTTTACTAGAAAGGAACTCACAGATATATCTTCAGGGGAACAATAATTAATGAATGCATTTTTAAGCAGTCTTATGATACCTTTTGCTCGCAAATCTTTGTCACAATTGTATCTCTAAATTATATAGACAAATTGTATTAAATATTAATTACTTCTATTCTTATCTCCAATGTTTACCTAATGCAAAAGAAAAAAAGTATTTCTTCAATTTTAAAGTAGGAAGTTAGTTTTAATACGAAAACTAAACTTTTCTAGATTGATCTTCGAAAATAACTTTGAAGCTCTTCAGATAAAACACAGGAAAAAGTTGCATGATTCAGATTTCCAATCTTATAAATATATAAACATATATACTCAATCAGTCACAATTTTAATTTGCATTTAATAATAAAACACTGAATTTCAATAAAATATATGCCACAAAAAGCCATGGGAATTGCGAACCTGTTTTTAATTTAGAAGTAGCTTGGTAAATTATAAAACGTCAAAAGCGGCTTAAGTGCTCATCTATTAACTCAACTTTTGACAAGGCCTTAACCAGAATCTATGGCTCACTCAACCCACTTCATTCATTCATTAAATTTTAGCCATATCGAATCAAAACGAAACGTGTGTTAATTGATTATGAAAAAAAAAAATTAGATTCGAACTGAGTTCAAGAAATTGCCCAAACATGTGAAAAACGTTGGCCAGTTGTGTCAAGTTTTTGGTTACATACAGCAAATTATGCATGCTGACTGAAAGGCTGTCCATAAAGACGTGGAGTCATTATAAGCAATTGCCATTAATGACATTTCGACTGGCCAATACTTAAGACATTACCGTGACAGGTTAGGATTGAGGCTGTGGCTGGTGGCTGGTGGCTGATGGCTGGTGGCTGGAGGATGGAGAACGAGCGAAGAAATACAAATTAAGTGGCATTTCCTGCCACTTGCGCGACTTCTTTCCATCGCATCTGATCTTTGTCGGCAACCAATAATTATATGCGCCATAAGCGCTTTGTCATCTCACATGGGGCCTAGAAAATGCAGATTAATGCCTGACTTTGCTGGTTTGCCTGTTTCCCTGTTTCCCCGTTTCCCCGTTTGCATGTTTCCCCGATTGCCTGTTTGCCTTCTTTGCCCATTGTCATAAGCATAATTTTCTCATCGATCTTGTGATTAATCATAAATTGTTGGCTTTTGTGTGAAACGCCGACAAACCACCAAAGTCCGAGCGAACAGATGTATTTCATTAAAGTAACTGGCTTTTTTCATTGGCACAAAGGCACCGGCACCTAAATAGTCGGGGGCATAGTACGGTCTTTATTTCTTATTATTATTATTTTCCCTCTGTTTTTTTTTTCCAATTTTTCGAAAATTAATTGAAAGGCCTCCAGGGGCATTCAAGAGCACGTCTGATTACATCTGCCAGCTACCAGTGTTCCACATTTGATCGATCTATCAGTGTACGAAATATAACAAAAAACGTGTAGCCAGTTTGATGGTTTTCGACTGAATGCTAATGGCACTATGTTATAAAGCGAAAAAACTGGAGAATGTAATTATAGAGTGGTTAGGAAATAGGTAATACAAATACTTATGCTGAAATATGTAGGCCCGTAATTACAAAATTTATTTTGGATTTCAATAATAAGAGTTGAAAAACCCATCGTAGATATATATTTTGATTTGTTGCAATTACTTTAGATAATTAAATACCGTTGCAAAACCTTTTTATGTTATTTACACTTCAATGAACTTTTTCCAATGCGTTATTTTCATGAGAAGGCACACAAAAACCCGCAGAAATGCAGAAGCGATGGCAAAAACAGCAATTTCCGATAGCGATAAACACGTTAAATGCCAACATGTGCAGAGTTAGCCATTAATAAACTGGAAAGGCGAAAAATGTTGTAAAGTATTTCTTTGGGTCTAGACCAAACAAAAAGCCTAATTATAACGCAAAAAGGCCGCGACAAACTCATTTGTCCATAGTGAAAAATTCGCATTTTCCAGCGACGGAGATTGGCAGCATTGCCATTCCAGGACGAGCCACATGCGAAAGCGAATGGTGGCAAAATAGCCATGACAACAAATCAAGCATCATAATGTGTCAGGCAATGCGTCAATGCCAACTGTGGCACGTTGCAGCAGCGAACGTTGCAGTTGCAGTTGCAGTTGGAGTTGCAGCAGAGACGCTGCCAGACGCATTACAACGTAATTGACGAGGATTGTCAACACTTGGCCCAAGTTCCCCTCCTCCCCCACTCCCATCCTCCTACACCTCCACACCTGACCAAGTTGGAGCGACCCCCCTCTGGCAGACCATGCAACACTTTGCTGCCTGTTGCACCTCTGCCTCTTGACTTACTTTTCGCAATTACCGATTACGTTTCTTGTTTCTTTTCTCTGCTGTCCAATTGCAATTGCTGCAATTGCTTAACGCATTTTTTTGCGCCTGCTGATTTTTTTTTCAATTTTATTCGACTCCTCAAATAGTTAAACTTGGCAGCTTGATGAACGCTGTATTAGAAAATATAAACGACTTCGAGAAACTCCCAGGCAGTAGCTGAAGTTATGTCATTTTACCATAATATCAAGATAATCATAATCATTTCAACAAAGTCGTAACTATTGCAATACAAAATTAGCGAAATTAAATTAATATTTATTGTGGTAATTTTTAGCTAATTTACTTTTGGATGTTCGATTAAATATTTATTTACTTAATATTTTTCTTAAAATAATAAGCAAAATGAATTCAGCTGTAATCATTTCATTCCTGTTTATAAATTTATTATAGCTTCTCATGTAAAAGGATTCCAAAAATAAACCTTCGTACTCCATCATTGCATTAATAATACATAATGCAAAGGAATTATGCACCGCTTCATTGGCAACTAAAAGTTGAAAAGTGTTCGTTAAAAATAATATCGATTTAAAGTGTATGTTGCCATTGCAACCCCTGCATAATCAGTAAAATAAAATTATATATCATAAGGAGCTGCATAATGGATCACCAGACGAGCCAATCTACCAAGGTAATCCAAAGTAATGCAGTAAATTGCATTTAAGGATGTCCAAAAAGAAAAGGAAGAGCCCCTACCACAATGATAATGACGCTGCTGCTGACAAGGAAAATGGTGAACACAGGATGAGGATGAGGATGAGGATGAGGATTGTCATCAATATATGTATGTATGTTGTTGCCCCTTTGCGGCGGGTTTCAGTTAACGTTTACGCGGCTCCACAATGACAGTTGACGGTCCGTCAAACGAATATCTGTCAACAAGCCGAACATCGTTTTCAATTTCGGAACGTTCGCAAAATGTCAGCGGGCACAATTTATGTGACTCCGACTGTGGATGGGAGCCCGATTAAAGTGCGGGGGCTGTGCCACAGAGTAAAATTCTCGTTGCAAATTATCGTACATTGGAGCTGTATATTTCTTAACGCTCGTTATGGGCGAGTGGAGTGTGGAGTGTGGAGTGTGGAGCACCGAGCACCGGGTCGGAGTAAGAGCAATCAACGATGGACCGACCTTCCATCAATCGATACGATGCGTTGCATCGACGAGGAGGGAGCGGCAACATTTTTATGCGTCTGCATAATGAGTTGCAGTTGTTGCCGTTTGTTGCACATTCATTCCGCCGATGTCGATGTCCTGCGTCAGTCGACTGCTGTTGATTATCCCTTGACAGGGCATCAAATGCGAAAACGACCGCCCAATTTACATACAATGCATATCAATCCAACAACAGCAACAGCAACAACAACAGCAACAGCAATGACAACAGCAATGGCAACAGCAACGGCAACAACATCAAGTACTGTCACTGTCACTACCCTGGCAGTGTGCACCTTTGTGGCATCAGTTTCTCTGTTTTTTATATATTTTTTTTTTACCTTTCGTCTGGTTTCGTTTCCTTCCTTGCGGATCTCTTTGCCTTTTGGGCAGCACAATCAAGCGTACTTGTTGTCCAACTCCAATGGCAACCACTTCAGCGGCCATGACACAAAGATTGACAGCATGTCGTCGCTGTTTGGAAACCTGATTGACATGAGTAATCAAGCAGCCGAAATGTGCCCACAAAACGCAGCCAGAAATGACACTGACAGCAAACCAACAACCAACCAACAACCAACCATCCAGCCAAGCAACAAAGTAAAACTGCGTAAGGGACCAATTTAAAGCGAATCTCTTCTCGAGAGAAGTAAACGGAAGCATTCTAAAGGTGTACTGAAAATCGAATGGCAAAACTAAGAAATACTTTCTAATTTCAGTCGAACATTAACTAATGAGCACCAATCACTTTTGCACTTTTACCAACACAACAAATTGAGTTAGTGTGCGACTAATAGATACCCTGTGCTTGCATATAATTATTTTTAAGTGTTTTATGAATTCACTTTAAATAACTATAAAATTAGCATATCATTTGAGTTGATTTGATTTGAATCAGTATAATCTTTAATCTGAAATAAAAGTTCATATAAAGGCAGTTAAAAGACTAGCTTACAAAATGTGAACTAGTATTGAATTACTTGAATATGGATTTATTTGAAAAAAGCTATTATAAAGAAAGACAAACTAAAATGCAATACTAAATCGCATCGAAATCAAAATCGAAAGTTAAACAAATAAGTAAATAAATGTTGCTACATTTTAAATTCGTTCCATCATGAATATATACATATGTATAACTATTAAAAAATTTGACATATTAATTTTAGATGTTTATTTGAAGAATATGCGCTGTATGTAATTTGAAACAAAGTCTTGAAACCTTTTCTAAACTGTCGTCTGCTTTCATGCGATTGTCAGCTAATTTACGCATCAAATGCAAATTGTGGAAGGGACGACAGCTCCCCCCTACCCCGTCAATGGGTCGAGTCCTTTGGATTACATGCACATCCAATTCCATTGTCAGCTCGTCGTCGTCGTCGTTGTTGAAGTTGAAGTTTCGCCTTTGATGAAGGCGACACGACATTGACAGACGGCAGCCGATTGACTTCTGACAGCCAACCAGCCACTGAGGCAGTCAACCAGCCAGTCAGGCAGTCAGTCAGGCTGGCAGTCAGTCAGGCAGATCTGGCAGAGCGTCCGACGGGGTTCGATCATCGTGGAGACGGGGTCCACACAGGGCAGTGCAATTCTGATGACTTTTTGTCAGGCTGATTGACGTCAACGACTCAACGTCGGGCTGGCGTATAAATCTTGCTGCCTCATCTCTTCCAATCGGGGCCCGGCAGCTTTCAGGGATTATGGCCGGGACATAAACAATGCCATTTTAAGTTGGCCATCGATGTGACAATAAATCGTACAATGAATTACTATCCGTGGATTTAATTTAACTTAATAATATGAAAAAAAGAACATCATTGCGAAAGGAAAACCACGTCCGTAATTGCTGAGGCGAAAGCCAACGAACTTGAACCGAAAATGGGCGTTACTAAAACGCAATTCGAAAGTAAGTCAGAGGTTAAAAGCAATGCTAAAGCTACACAAAATCTTGCTATAAAAACTAGGGCTTAGACGCAGTTTAGGCACAGTACGCTTGGGTCTTGAGTTCAAACAACAACTAGCCGACATCAACCGACAGTTCAATTAGCTGCAGCACCATGGTCCAGAAGGTAAGCCAAGATCGAGTCTCGACTGGTGCAGTTCCTCCAATCTGTGGATATTTCTTTCGCAGATTTGCATCGCATTTGCCCTGCTGGCCTGTGTGGTCATTCGAGCAGCTCCTTTCCATAAGGGAGCAACCAGTCATGCCTCGGTGCATCTGGTCTCCCATGACGATCACAAGGGATCCCATGACCATCATGGTCATGGCCATGGTCATGACGATGGCCACGACTCGCATTCCGAGTACGACTTCAAGTATGGCGTCAAGGATCCCAAGACAGGCGATGTCAAGGAGCATAGCGAACATCGTGATGGACATAAGGTGACTGGACACTACGAACTGATCGATGCCGATGGACACAAGCGCACTGTCCACTATACGGCCGACAAACACAAGGGCTTCGAGGCCCAGGTGCACCGCGTGAAGGTGCACCATGTTGCCGAACACCATGGACACAGCGGCTATTTGGGTGGCCATGTTGAGTTCGAGGAGCACTCAGAATCGGGACACTCAGGACACTCAGGACACTACGGCCACTCTGGACATGGTCATGACGATCATCACTCCCATGGCTCTGATCACGGTCATGGCCACGGCTCCAGCTCCAACAGCTACTCATTGAAGCAGGAACATGGCACCGGACACAGCCACGGTGGTGGACATGGACATGGTCATGGTGATGGTCATGGACATGGACACGAGGAGGCACACATTGTCTACGAACACCACGGTGGCCACGATGGTGGACACGAACACAGCTACCACTAATCGGCACCACTCATTTAATTGCTGTTATCTCATGTTGAATGTAATACCAAATATTATTGTTTTATCCTAATAAATCTTGCAACGTTTTTCCAAAGTGAATTATTAACTGAATTTTTATTTAACTTAAAAACTTAAATTCGATTATTAATATTTAATAGATAATATATATTATTAATGCTGAATTTGAAGTGTCTATCTATATTTCATATTAATTCATTTTTTTATATTTCAAAATTAAATATATATAACATAGTATATAAAGAGTTAGAGTACCAGCTACAAGGTCAAATGATCCAATCGACCTTATGTTTATATAAATAGCCATTTTAGTCATCATTAGTAGAGGTTGAGAAGCAAAAAGCAAATCGAAATTTGTATAAGAAATATCGTACAAATGGAAGGGAAAATATTTCTCTTTCTTGTCTTAATCGAAGCAGCCATCGCATAAGCGATTAAAAACCTTTCAAAAAGTTATAAATGGGTAAATTAATGGTTTAATGGTTAAATTTGCATTTTGTATAATTTACTTGTAAATTTAAAGCAAGAATCGCAAACAAAAGCATTTCGAATGATTTGCAAATGGATTTCGGCAAAGGTAAAGAAGATGCCAAATCCAGAATTTCACCATGGCCAGCATAATTGACTATCACTCAAATTAGAAAGCAACCCCTATTAGCAAACGGGGAACCCAAAACAGCAAAAAAAAAACCAAATAAAATAAAAATAATAAAAAAATAAACATATTTATCACTTACCACACAAATACACATTGCGCGACGCAAAAAAAAAATGGCATAATAAATAAAAATAATAGCAACTGCAATTTTCGCACTATATTTTATGTATAATGTATAATATGCGTGCCACAAAAATATATACACACAAACACACACACACGCACATACACGAAACGTATAAAAATAATAAATTACTTCAATAGCCGGATAACTGTGAGGAGGTTGGTTTGGGTTGGGGTAGTCAGGGGTGGCAAGGGGAGGCTGTGCGACATGGCGAGGAGCGTTTATTATGCGCACAATAAACGCGGCGGGCGCAGTGGCGACATAAATTAAATTTATGATGCTTATAAATATTCCACAGTCATTTGTAATATAGCAACAAGGCGGAGAACGGGGCAACAGGATAACGCAAGGATGCAGCCTGTCTGCTCTACAAATTGTTGGCTACGGGGGTAGCACACACACACGCACACACACACACACACAGTTACACACAATCATACATAAATAAAAGAGATCGCTGTGAAATAAGCGCTGATTTATGAATATGGGACGAGTCGTCCCCAAATTGTCCCTGGGCCCATCAAGCACTTTATGCGACAACTTAAAAGACAAATCATCTATGGAACTCGTTAGCGAATAGCTCGAAAGTTTACACAGTAAAAAAAGCAAATATAAAACACACATACACCTTATAGGCGGATACAGATACAGTTATAAGCAGATGCGTAATACATGAAGAGCCAATGAATGAAAACATTCAGCAAACAATGATTTATATTCGCATCGCATCTCGCCTCTCGCCTCTCGTATGTTTCATGTTCCATGGCTGACCCAAATTATCCCCTTGTCAGATCCAACTCACGCACATAACTCTGGGTTTTAATTTGTTTAAGTGCATAAATCAGGATTTATGCAGCATATGCTAGATGATTAAAGCATGTGGAATTCAAAGCATGGATTGAATGATTTACAAAGGCCAACCAATAAGGGATTGAAACATGAATGTCCTCGATAATGCTCACATTTATTGTGTTTATACCACTGGCTTGCTATCAGTGATATATAATAAATAATTTAATCCTAGACATCTTACATCCTGTATAACACAACAATAATAATAACTTATTCACACTTCTATATTTTATTTTTGGTCTGATTGGATTTGCTTTTGTTTGGGTTTTCCACAATCCATGCACAGAAAATGTTGAACTAGTTTAGCAATTAACCAGAAATTTAATAAATTAATTCCTATTTTTTTAATTTAAAGTTAAATATTAAAATTTTTATTTTTATTTCATTTATATTTGTTTGTATTTTTCCTTATATTAAATAAATAAAAGCAACAAATGATTTAATTCCAATCTGTAGCTAAATATAAACTTTGAATTATATTTTTTTATCTCTCTTTGATTTTATTTAATTTTAAATTTATAATTTGATAAAGGATAATCAGAAAATTGTAAGAATGCCATGAACAAGACTGGATTGATTATACTATAACATCAGTTTTATGAGTTATTTAACTAGTTTGATACAAATATTTAAAATCTATGTGGGAGGTTCAACTGATGATATCTTTTCAGGCTAATATCTAATGTCCATAATTTAAGATTTAAGTATCTTTGAGAGGAATCCTGTGTGGATTTCAAGTTTCAAGGACCGCCTGCAACGTTTCTTATAAGTAGTAATTAGTCACCTTAAACTTTTAAAAATCAAATAAGGTACATTTTCAACAAATGTTAAATTATTAAAAGTGATTTTTCCTTAATTTTTAAATAGTTTTTTAGGCATTATAATTTTCAATTGTAGATTTTTTAAAAATTCAACAAAAGTTCAAGTTGTAAACACGAGCAATTGATTTGTTTGCATAAAAGCTAATGTTGCCTTAATTTCTGGGGTAATCTGGCTTATTTCATAGAATTTATATATTTTATGCTTGTGCTAATATTGTTTCCGATTGAGGTAAATAAAGTCATTAAATCGTCAATTAACACGATGGCAGTTAAAATTCATTCTTATGTCTTGAGTGGGATTTCATTGAGGTGTCTATTAAGCTTAAACAAACTTGTATATACGTATATCAAAAACTTAAAATCAAATCAATAAATTGCAATTGAACTCAGTAAACATTAAAGCAAATGTAATTAGTACTTGTTGCCTGGCTTATCTCGTAATCTGGATCAGTTTTAAAGGTTACATTAAATGAGTGCAGCTGAAACATGGCGTTGAATGCAATTGCGATTGAGATTCGAACATAAATTCCGTGTTTGACACTCTGTGCACATAATTTATGTGCGCTAATTATATGTAAATTATTATTAATTTAAGCTGCAGAGAACGTAAAGTTGCTCAGATCGTAAATTAAGTTGATTGCGATTTATTTCAGCTGCCGAAACCTAAAAGAAACAACGCACAATAACGCAATGAATTTGAATTTAAGTAGCAAAGTCAGACCCGCTCGCAAATAAGTATTATTACCAGCCAGCCAGCGAGTCAGCGAGTCAGTCAGTCATTTAGTCAGTCAGTCATTTAGTCAGTCGAAACTAAGCGAACGCGTTGATCATTTGCATTGCAAATTGTTTTGCTTGCCTCGCAGGCGCATTAAAAATGAAGTAAATATATATTTTATGTTTCACTTGTCGTCGTTTAATGCCATAAAAATGGGTATGTGTCTTATTAACTGATGAGGCTGTCGTTTAAAATACACAAAACCGGTATGGCACCAGCCAACCAACCCACAGAGTACCAAGAGAGAGACCCCATCGCCACCACCACCACCAGCACCACCAAAAACCCACCAGGCCGGAGCTTAACTGGCAGGGCGCCCCCAATCTGAGAGCGCCCGTTACCTGCCACGGTGTCATTAATTTTGGAATCGTAAAGCCCACAATATGTCAAATGAGACCACACAGCGTCGTAAAATTCAAACTTTATGGCACTCACTCAGTTAGCCAGGGTTCGGTATTCGTTGTGGTTTCGGTTTTTGGTTTTTGGTTTTCGGTTTTGGTTTTTGGTTTTGGTTGTTTTAGTTCGTTCGGTCGGTCTTTGAATTTTTTATCAGAGTGGCGTTTTTAATGGCTTCGCTTTAGGTGCTGCGCTGTCTAAATGTGTTGCGTGTTTCGGTTTATAAACGCTTGCCACAAAATTAAGCGTAACTTATTTGTCAACTCGGCCAAGATTTCGAATTTCGTTTTCGGCTATGGGAAAACTTGATATCCCAAAAAGGTACCACTTATCATTCAAATCGTGCTGACACAAACATGTTAATGCCGTCATTACTAATTAGTAAAGACAATCTATGCCTTGGGGCTACAAGCGTAGTTACCCATTAAACTGCGACTCCGAGCGGAATTAATAAGTGCAGACTGACCAAGCTCAAACTTGGTAATAGTTCTTCTATTATATATAATTGTGAAGAGCACGGGAAAGAACCGCTAAGGCACATCGAAGTTTACAGACCCTTCCAGACTTCATTTAAATAAAAGTTGAAAAAAAAAGGATCAGCAAAAAAAGGGATGCATATAAAGTTTCAGTAAGGTAGCTGAACTGAGAGAGTAGCTTGCTAAGAAACCTTCCGACAATCGGACAGATTCGGATTATGATTATGGATACGGTTAGTGATGCTCATCAGGGACTATATATAACTTAAGGGCTCAAGAAAGACATTTAACGAGTAAACCAGCTTTCATATGATTATCAAAGAATGAAAACTCTTGCAGACAAAATAAAATGTTTTGGTAATTATTATTATTAACGGATTCGTCAGAAGTAACCAAAATTGTACCCATAGAAACAGGCAGTTGGATAGTATTGCTCTATGGGCAATTTGTTTATATTTATTTCTTATAATATCAGAGAGAAAAACAGAAGTCGAGAGTGAGAGGGAAAATAAAGGAATGATAAAGATAAGAGTAAGACCATAATTAAGAAAATAAAGGAAAGATATGGATAAGAGTAAGTTTATCACAGTTAAAAAGGTTTCTCGGAGAATTGTTAATATTGAAAACTTTACTTAAAGGATTAGAAAGAAGTATGCAGGCGTCTACTCCAATGCACTACTATTACTTGATCCAATTTCAATACACATAAACTCGAATGAAAATCGTAATAGATAACGCTTTTAGAATCAGGAAATCAAATGCAACGCGGAAAAGAGTAACGCCTCCAAGTTTATCACTCAATTTAGGTGTCACTACAGCAGCAGCAGCAGCAGCAGAAATGGCCAAATTCAAATCAATGCGATTGTAACAGCTGCCACAGGGCACGATAATAATCTTAAATGCTTTATAATAACCATAAATGTTTGCAATGCATATGCCAAATGGCTTTGGTCGCTCGGAGACTGGTGCAGAGACTGGGCCAACTCGATGGCCACACAATCGCTGCATGGGGTCCCCCCAGTTGCAACACCCCCCTCCCCAGCCCGCCCCCACGTTGCCTGCATGGTCTCGGTGCCATTTGGATTTTGCCAACTGACCGACTGAATGCATGAAAATTGTTTATGGGCATTTCGTGTGTGTGTGTGTGTGTGTGTGTGTCAGATCTGAATTTAACTGATTTTTAATGTGCAAGCAGAGTGAAGGGGGGTGTAGAGGGGGAGTGGTAGGGGGGTGGCAAGTGTGTGTATGTGGGCGGCACACAGCGTACAGCGTAAGATAAATAATCACATGGGGCATTAGTTTGGGGTCGCCGTTTTTGCATTAACCAATTTGCGGCAGTTTATTGCCGAATACATTTGGCATGATTGGGTTGGGGCTACTGTTTAATAAACTCGTTGATTTATGGCTAATTAAATTAGTTGGCCATATTAATTTATGCTTGTTTACGCGCTCATGCGCATTGCTCAGCCTCAATGGGTCATTGCTACGGCTACCCAAACACCGACTGACTGACTGACTGAGTGACTGAGTGAGTGAGTGAGTGAGTGAGTGAGTGAGTGGATTTTATGATTAATGATCAGCAAATTGGGTTGTCGGCTTAAAATATACTTATGTCGGTACGTTATGATTCAAGTGGCGACCCTGAAACCGAGAACTGTGCAACGCCCTAGCTGTCAGTTATGCATCACGATTGGAGGCTTCCATCAGCCAGCCAACCCAACCAAACCAAACCAAACTCATCGTCAATGTCCCGAGGTATCCCATCACAGAATCGTGCTAAATTTCCATGGCTGGCTTGGGGGGATTTGGGTGTTAACCACACACACACACACACACACACACACACACACACACACACACACAAACACATAAGCCAAGCGCATTTTAGCGTTGCTTATCCCAAATTATAATCAACATAATAATAGCCTCACATTAATGCTGATTATGGGTTACGCTTGCCAGTGAATGTTTTTGCCGCTTTACGCACTGTAATTATGTTGTACAGTGTATTTTTCCAAATAGCCAGCTAACTACAGACTTGTAACTTTCGCTTTACTAACGCTGTTAAGAGAGGCCAGTAAATAATGGTAGCCAACTCCTAACTGACAGCTTACCAAACCAATTTCATGTACATAAAGGCATTTATGTTGTACGCGATAAAGCTTTACACATTCAGATTAAATTAAAAGTTAAGCATTTAAGAATTTAATTTATTAACATTTATTTGCATCGCTGCTACACTTGTGTTTATTTCAACAATTAATAAACAGATATAGTCACTTAAATAATTTTGATTTGTAATTTATTTACCTGTGATACATTTTGGTCTTGTAATTTGCCACAATATTTAAATATATTGGTGTTAAATATAATTGTTCTAAATATTTCATATTTAGCAATTTATTTTTAAGTATAATTTTAAATATTCTCCAAAAATTAATTACAGAAAATCTTGAATAAAATGTTAATAAAATATTGTAAAATAAAACTGAATTGAATTATTTATTGAGCTACATTAATTAAATAGAGAAACCTTTGTGGTAAATAAAACTTATTTATTTATTTAAATTGAATAAAAAACTTTAAATAAACTATAAATATAACATTGCCAAATAAAACTTATTTATTTATTTATTAAATTGTAAAACAAAACTAAAAAAAAGTGTCATTTAAAATGACATCCACGAAATGTTGCATGATGTAGAATTCATTTAATTGCAACGAATTTTATTAGATTTTATTTTATAGTATTATGTAAGGCACAATTAATATGAAATACGTTCAGGCGCGTGTATACATTTTATGTTTGTCATGTAATCAAAATTAATTTCGATATGATTGATATGATTTAGTAAAACAAAAACCCTTTCGAAAACGCTGTGCATAATAAATCATCGAAACCAAAACGTGCACGCGGCACACATTAGTCAAAGAGGCCAAAAAAAAAAATAAAATAAAAGCAGGCAGTCGTTATTGCGATGTGTTTTGTTGTTGTTGTTATTGTTGTAGTTGTTGTTGTTGCTGGCAAAACGCATAAACATTTTACAGCGCAAACAATTAACTAAAAATAACATAAAAGAGTAGGCAGTGACCCAGACGGGGCCAAGAAACACACACAAAAATGATTAATGAACGTCACAATAGCATTTCGGGAAAGTTACATAAATTAACACATGTCTTTGCCGTAATGATTCAAGTTGTGTCAGTCAAAGCCAGCCAAGGGCGGCAAAACTAGTTAATACATATCTATAATGAATGTGCCAAATTTCTCTATGATTTCTTATGTTTTCTTCTTAAAAAAAAACTGTGAAGTTGCATAATTGATATTTAATTTCGTTATAATATTTGAATATTCTAGCTTTATCAAAATAAATATCAATAATACAAATAATATATAAGATGTACTATAGATATATATATAATAATAATAAATATTTTATACAGACACAATTTAGGGCTCAGAACTGCCCTCGTTTAATTTATCGCATATTCCCTTATCTTGTAGGGCCTTCAAAAAAATCGTTAATTTTCTTTTTAACATCCAAAAATTTTTTTTAATAATATTTATTTACAACTGCAAATTAATTCCGTATTTTTTGTATTATTTTGCGAATGGCACTTTTTACCAAATAATTATTTTTTTTGCGAACTTCACCAATTGTTAACATGAGTGTGACAGCTAATCTAAATCAATTTGTGAAGTTCTCCAAGTTAGAAAAAAAATTTGGCAAGCGAAGGAAATTTTTGAAGCGAATAAGCGCGAAATAAACTTAGGCGGTCTTCGCCACAAGAGGGCTAAAATAAGGTGCAAGACTATTTCTGAGCTGCGCAGCAACTCAAGAAGAATCTTTTGTAAAATCCCGTGTAAATTCCGTTGAGCGACCCAATCAACGATGAAGAGCCCTCTTAAGGCTTAAGGTGCTAACCCGAAGGCCAAACGCGTGAGGTTAACAGAGAAATGCGGCTCATCAGTAAATCTGTCCAAGTCGGTCACAATTTGCTATGCCCAACAAGTGAAAACCAAACAAATACAAAATCTCTGGACCAGAACAGAACGTGTGCGAAGACCTTTGTTGACTGTGCTCAACCTAAATATACCCAGTATCAGCAATTAAAATTTGAAGTTTTATATTTAATGAAATAATATTACCAAGAGAAAAGCACTTGACTTAAATAAATAAAACTTCGATAGACTATGGACTCCAATTAAGATGCTTTTAACTGCTAACTGAAGTCGATTTCGCATCAGTCTGTTGCTCAAATTGTTCAGGAACAGTTTCTCAAAACTGAATAAGAGGAACTTGCAACTGACAGCAGCAGGGGCAGTGGGCCGTGTGTGTTTGTTAAACAAAAACAAGAACAACAAGGGAAAAATGAAACAAAAGGCGAGGCAGGCCCAGCAACAAATGGAAATGCTAAGTTCATTCAAATGGGGGGCACAAGCTTGAAAAGTGCGGCAATAAAAAATGTGTGTTTGCACATGTGCCCCCAGGACAATTCACAGATAGTCTAACACACACACACACACTCATACACAGAACCAGCACCTTGTACCCAGATCTCATGCTCTGAGCCCGGCTGCGTTGCAGGCCCAGTCCCAGGTCCGGGCCAGACACTAATTCGATCTGATAATCATGGAGTCCCGCCAAAGGGCATGAATTGTAATTTCCTCTTTCGCGGAATTAACTGTCGGCCCTGTCGCTTGGTCGGCTGGCTTTGTAGCGGTGGTTTTGCAATTTTTTTTTTTTTCTTTTTTTTTGTTTTGTATTTTTTCTTTTATTATTGTTAGCCTGTTTCGCAAACACATTTTTTGAAATACAGGCTACAAAGCCATTGTTTTCTGCCAGGCTCTATGTATTTATGTGTCATATTTATTTATTTATTTAAAACATTGCGCTTTTGTTTATTCCTTTAGTTTTTTTTTTTTTTTTTGTTTATCAGTCCACTGCAAGTCTGAAAAGCCTGGAAGCCATTTATTGTATAACATATTTTGTGTTGTATATCTTATTATCCTTTGATGTTTAGATATTGTGCGGTTTGGTTTATGAACTGTCTGTTAAAAATGTGCTTAATTCGAAGCAAAACAGAATCATGATAATAGAAATCATGCACTTTGGGCTAGACAGACTCTTTATCATAGTTCTGATTTTAATACTTTCATTTCTTTTTAACAATAAAGTCTATTGAAAATATTGACCTGAAGTCCCATTCAAGTACAACAAATTTGTCCAAATTGTCGTTTCTCTCGGTTAGTCAGCCCATGAATAAAAGCTGAAAAACTGTCAGATGGCAATAAACCATAATAATACCAAAAAAATAACAACATTTTTTGCGCAAATGCCAAATGCTGCAAATAGATTTAATTCTGTGCAAAAGCAAATAAAACCGAGTCGAGTCTGAAACGAAAGCAAAAAGTTGTTTTGTTTTTTTTTGTTCTGGCTCAGGACGAGCCGAGCAGGGCAATTTTTGCACAGGGGGTAAAAATAAAATCAGCATTTTTAGTAGTTAATTTAATTTATTGCAGCATTTTTATGGTTGACTTTATTGCATAATAAAACATAATTTACTGCGCCATTGAGACTTTTGCGTTTGCGTTTGAGTTTGCGTCGATGATTCTAAAGCGCAGCCATATTCCATTTGCCTGGCCGGGTCGAGGCGAGTCGAGTCAGGTCAGACCAGGAAAGGGAGAGGGTGGACAGGGCGGACAGTGGGATGGGGGGGGGGGACGGTAACTGGCGTTCAGACAACGACTTCCATCCAGAGACTTTTTGTTTACGTACGCAGAGAGCAAAGCGATTTGGGGGGCGTTGTGTTGCATGCCTCCTGGGCCCAGATGGATGCTTTGCATATGTGTGTCTGTGTTAACGGCAGAAATCTGTCTGAGCCACATATTACAAATATCGAGTACTGATTAAAGCTGAAGCACATATCAGCTCATGACTGTGGCCTCTTAACGAACAACGTGATTTATTTGCCCATCGCAAGTGGCACAAAAGTATCTGCAATTCTGTGGCAGCTACTGGATTTCAGATCAGCTGGTTTGATGTTTCTTTGTTAAATTTGAGGAATCATAATATCATAGATAAGAAAATAATAAAATAAATAAAGATAAAAAGTGCTGAAAATCACTTTATGTACAAATTGTTAATTTTTCATGCGTATAATTTATTTATAAAGAAAGAATCGACAAACATTAAATCTACAAAGGATGTTCCAGATATTTTAAAAAGTATCTATTTCATTTCATTATTTGACAGAAATAATATAAAAATAAATGAAAATAAATATGATTCATAATTCATAGATAAATGAAAATTAAATATTTTCAACAGCATTTTTTAAATGAATGAATGAATATATAAATTCAACGAAATTGCACTTAAATAAATGAACAATCTGGCTTATGGGGGGATTCATAGCACTGGCCACTGTGTCCTTTAGCTATTTTGGAAATATATTTTTTGATATTCTTTGAAATGAAATTCAATAATAATTCAAATTTAATGTTATTTATTATTTTGTGATACAAACTATTCTGAAATTCGATTCAACTAATTCGATTATTTAATACTGTGACTCTTGATATTATTTAAAGCAAGCTTTTAAAGGAATAGATTGAAATGTATAAAAAGAACACAAAATATTAAATAAACACCATTTCATTCTAGAATTAAGTATTTAAAATCAAGCAAACTTATTTCCTTTAATAATTTTCCCATTGAATTATTACAGTTGAATTTACCCAGAGTCCATTGAACCTTATTCGCTCTGTACAATTGAAGCCATTTTTTGTGTATTTGTGCGCCATTTGCCACTTGTAGCAGAGTCATTTGATTTAAGCACCAAATTAAGAGCACAACAACAGCATCAACATCAACATCGACATCAGCATCAGCATCAAAATCAACACATCATTATTTTGCCACGTCCTACCGCAACATAACCGACTTTTGTGCTGGGACCCACTGCTGGGAGCAACACAAACATTCCATCAGAAAGTCACATATATTTCATGAGTGAGCCCATCAAATGGAATTGCATCACAGACCCCAGGCTCGATTTGCCCGCTATAAAAGCACAAGCCGCATGGGCAAGGATCAACAGTGAAAAACTGGAGCCCCAGCATGCAGCTACAGGAACTGCTATTGGTCGTGGCCGTGGTACTGCCCCAATGCCTGAAGGCCCTGCGCTATAGCCAGGGCACCGGCGACGAAAACTGTGAGACCCTCAAGTCCGAGATTCATCTGATCAAGGAGGAGTTCGATGAGCTGGGCCGCATGCAGCGCACCTGCAATGCGGATGTCATAGTCAACAAATGCGAGGGCCTCTGCAACAGTCAGGTGCAGCCCTCGGTAATAACTCCCACGGGGTTTCTGAAAGTGAGTATGGATTTTGGGATTAACTCAGTCAGTTTATTAACCAATACTTTGGCTAGGAGTGTTACTGCTGTCGCGAGAGTTTCCTCAAGGAAAAGGTCATCACGCTGACCCACTGCTATGATCCGGACGGCACCCGCCTCCACTCAGCGGAGATGGCCACCATGGATATCCGCCTGAGGGAGCCCACTGAATGCAAATGCTTCAAATGCGGCGATTTTACGCGCTAAACCCAATTTCAGCTTAGCCCACAAATAAATTTCCCCCAAAATATGCAATTGTTTCTGGCGTTGGTATTCTTTTTTTCTATGTTTTATTGTTGCTGTTGTTCTTCCTGCCATCTGACATTTTGGTGTCCCGGGGGATACGGTCCAGCAGCTGCGTGTTTGATGTGCTGATTGAAATCCAGTTGATTTGGCTGGCGGGCACAGTTCGCAGCTTGCAAGTCAATTGTGAATGCGGTTTGCTGTTGATTTACCCACTTCACATCACTTATTCAATATTTGCGTCATTTCGCCGCAGGCTCTCGTCGAACGCCATTCGAATATATTTCCGCTTTCGATTTGGCAACTGAATCATATTGTTCTAACTGGAGTACACAAGCAAATTATTTGGGTTACGTGTATAAAAAAAATATTTGGGTTGTTGTAATGCATGCCTTACAACAACAGATATTTTATATATATACAACCTGATTTAAATGCTGATACTTAAAGCACTATTGATAAGCCCTATAACGTTACGTGTTACGCAACTAAAATCTTACAATTATGGAGCAATTTCTAGGACTTACTCAAATTTGCTTAAAATTATATATCTATTTTTTTAATTTTCTTTTTATAATTTTAAATTATTTAAGACTTTTGCAATTTAATTGATCAATTTAAAAATGGTTTCCACTTTGCAGGTCCACTTCTTAAGTTTCTGAGTATATTAGTGAAAGCTGTATGAAAATTATTATTATTATTAGTATTATTATTATTAATTAAGATATTATTATAATTGGGGGAAAAGCTAGCACTGCGACCTATAAGATCTATTCTGCCCCCTTACTGAGCCTACAGCTCTTCCATCAGTCCCAGCTCCTGCACGAATGCCAGGATCTTTGTTGGGTTGAGGGTTTCTATGTCCCTGGGCCTCATGACTGCTGCCCAAGGATGCTGCATCTTTTCCTGATTAAGGCGACGCATTCTGCTAGGATTGCGTTGAGGATTCCTCCTCCTGTCCACAAAACCCACATGCATCGCTACTATAAATACCTAATTTGGTTAGATGACCACTCAGTCTACAGTGTCCCGTCAACAGACCGGTGAGTATCCTGAGCCTGTTCTTTCCCATGGATATTTGTTTAAATCGTTTTTGATTACAGCCACCTAAAAGAATCTTGGCTTGTCGGAGCCCTGGTGCTTCTGCCCAACTCCGTTCTCGCCTCTGCCTTTAAGATAAATAGACAGTAGATCTTTCTAAAACAATCTAAATTAAAAATAAGCAACAATAACTTAAAAGGAAACTAGTCCAACTGAAAGAGTGAATATCTCTAAAAAGTAGTAATAAAAAAGTAGAATTTAATTTATAAAAATTTAATTCAATATAATTTTCGAGTTTTAAATGTATTTACTAAACTTACAAATATTCTGTTAAATTGGGCTTATTTATGATTGAGAGTATCTCAACCGTTGCGATGGCTTGATCAATACTATGAGCCAAGTTAATTAGTTGGTAGAATCGGCGAGCTGTTGGCTGAAAGAAAACACAGCTATTTGATCACTTTATAAAAGGAAAACAAAAAGAGCTGCACTTTGGAGCCACACGACGAAATGTGCGTGACTCGATCGATGGCTTGGCGAACGGAGGAAGCGCCCCTCACTCTGCCACAGCTGCGCCTGCCTGCCTGCCTCTGAGAGAAGCTGGTGCTGCGCTAATGCATGTTTTATATAATTTATATTGTGTCGGCACGTTGCACGTTGTTGATGGAGCAACTGACACGATGCCACCCAACAAAAGCTGATAGCTGATGAGGCAGGCTGCTGCTGCTGCTGCTGATGTTGCACTATCTTGGGCTGCTGTTAATGGGCGTGTCGCCTAAATTATGAGTTTCGCACACACAGCCAGACAGACAGTCCGACAGACAGACAGTCAGGCAGGCAGGCATGCTGGCAGGCTGGCTGGCAGGCAGCTGGTGATTATATGGATAGCGGCAGAATGCTTAAGTAAATTACAGTGCGTGCAAATGTGCTTGTGAACATGAAATTATAATTTAGCCCGCAACTGCAACTGCAGCAAGCAGCAAGCAAAACGCGCTCCAATTTACAATTAACCGATGTATGCGACTTACATGCACTTACTTTTTAATCAACTGGCCAACGCAGCCAACTGGAAGGCAATACCCGCTCTACACTTAACGAAATGCTCGTAATTTAGCTAATAAGAAATATTTACTAAAAGTATACATTAAGCCAGACAAAATAACTCTTTTCAACTTTTTAGAAATACATTAAGAACTTGTTGATAGACCCTTCCCTTTAGTATGCCAATATTGGCACGAGTCAGTTTTAATTCCACTTCAATTTGACATTATTATTATCATTATATCATTATCTGTATCAAAGTAATCATTATATATAGTAGTTATCAATGTATACCTGCTTTATTGATTTTTTAATATATCTTTATATTTTTGGTTACTTATTTCTCAACAATTAGATTGCTTAGTTTGGTTTAGAAATTCGCAGAAATTTCTGTTTAAATTCAGCAAAATTTTATAAAATTAATATTTGACTTTAAATAAGTTATTTTCGCTCGCCTTAGCAATTCACAATAGGAATGTTTTTTTTTTCTGAGTGGATGACGGTGCAACATATTAAGGTATGCGATTATGCGGCATGCCTTGTCAACAACAACTGCAACAATGTGTGTAATAACAATCTGCAAGTTGTTTTCCTTTCGGCCAAGTGCAGTTTATGCTCGGACAGTTCCGGGTGGGTAAGCATCGACAGGTCTCCACTCGAAGGGAGATCAGGGCTCCTACATTTTAAACAGCAGCCAAATGAGTTAATTTAAAATTATAAATTGCTTGCTAGATCAAACACGAAAAAGGCATATAGCGATAATGGGGGGGAGACATTTTAGTTACATTGTCAGCCATAGGAAATAACAGATTAATTACGTAGATAATCATTCCAATATGATACACATGTATGCATGTATAATGCATAATATTCATATAATTATTCATATCTCTCAGATCTAAAGTGCATTATGCCATAAATATTGGCAGGCTTCGTTTAACAATCCCTTCCTTATCAGGCATCAAAATTAGAATTGCAAAAGTGCCAGCGAGTATTTATTATATATTTATACATTTAAGGAAACCACATTGTTAATTTAAGAACACCTAATCAATAAGTATCATGTTATACGTAATGTGATTGTTTCTTTTGTTCTACTGAAACCTAATATACTGGCAATCTGTCACGCATGGAACACTAAATACGCTCATTAATTTTCTAACAAATTTCTGAACTCCATTGTCTCGCCTGGCAATGCATATTTCGAATTAGGAAAAAATCGCTGCATATTAATCAGATATAAACTAAACGGATCAACAAAGCAGCCGCAGTGTATATGAATTCGCATAATGCGATTTCTTCCGACTCTCGGCTAATAATAAATGACTGTTAATTAATAATAAATTTAGAAAAAAACAACAACAACAACGAAACAACAGCAGCTACTTGAATGTTGCTTTTGTTGTTGTTGTTGTCTAACATACTTTTTGTGTTCAAATGCGCTGATATTGGCAATTAATTTCCATCTTGATTTCTATTCGGTTTCTTAGATACATATATATATGTATATTATACTATACTATGCATATATTTATATAATTTGTTTGCTGATTTGCATGATTTTTCAATTAATATTAAAACTGTCTGTCTGTGTGTCTGTCTCTCCGAGTGTCTCTGTCTGTGTGTGTTTGTCATTTGTGATATATATTTTGGTGTGCTTTTATTGAAAGCCCAAGGCGAAATGTAAACAATTAACAAAGGCAGCAGCAGCAAATCACATTCAGTGATGGAAAAAAGCTGTTAGTGTGAGACAAACGCAACAACAACAACAACAGCAACAAATCAGACAACAACAACAGTGTTGCGCCCACATTAACAAGAGCTTAGATAGCGTGACATCATTTATGGATCTGTCGTTTGGGACAATCGGACAGCACAATTTATTGAGTTTGGCAACTCTTTTGCCTTGTCATTAGCACATTAGTTTCGCATTGATTGGAATTTATGTTGTGTTTATGTTTATGTTATGACTTTAGTTTAGACTAATGCTATTAACTACATTTTTATCAAAATGCCATTTTTGTGGTATTTTTATGTATTTTTTTTTTTATTTTTTGTTCCCTTAATTTACGCATTTAGCTCAGCCAGTTGATATTGCCTGCATAATCAAATTGTGTTTAAAGAGAAATATTTATTTGAAACCGAAAAATATTTACTGACTTACACTGGAAACGAAGCTTGACTGAATTTAAAAACTTATGAAATAAACTCAGTATTTTAATTAATTTTCTATTTCTATTTATCACTTCTTAAATTTAATATTTAAAAACTAATATTAATAAATGACCTTCTAGGATTTCATGGGGTATTTAATTGGAAAATTGGGTTAAATAAAATCATTTAAAACATAAACTAATTAGCACAAATTATATATTATATTATATAATATATATGTTAGCTGAAGAAATGTATTTTTTTTTTTTTAATTTGATTATTCAATTAATAAACAATAATAATATAATCAAAGTCAAAACTCATAAATATATTTGCCATTATTTTTTCATTAGTTTTTCTTTACTTTTACCATAAAATTAAAAAATATGTTCATACATTAATACGCTTTCCAAGAACAGTAATACCTTTAACGCATACTTAGTTTAGTATTATACTAAAAAAAATAATAATTTAATTAAATTACAAAACAAACTATTTATTTATGAACATTAAGAAAAAATGTCTTAGTTGCGGATTTTATTTTTGCACAATTTTGTGAAGATTTGATTTTGATTTTATTCCCTAGAGCAACCAGCTTGAGTTTAGAACTGGAATTGCGCTATTCACTGTAGAATAATCAGTTTGACAAAAGTTAATTAAATTATATTAATTAATATTAATTTCAATCGTTTTACTATGTTATACTTAAAATTGGATATAGTAAATTAAATATTTTGTTAAATTTGATTTGATTTAATTTAATTTTCATTATTTTATTATTTAAATAATTCGTTTGTGAAGTGATTTAACTTTATATACGTCCATCAAAGTCTTGCACAGCCGTTGCATGCAACAACTAAAAGTGGCAAGCAGCAAGGAAAAACAATTTGAATATTTCAGAGCAGTGATAATAAATAAATAAATAAATTTCTTAAGGGTATCCAAAGTTTCGTTGAGTGCTGCACGCAAATGTAAAAGCTTTGCGAGGGTTAAGACGGGTTGAGTAAGGAGTGGCAATGGGTTAAGGGGAGGTTGCTGCTGGCTTTGATGGGGTAGGATAAGAGGCGGGTTGCGGGCTGCGGGGGTCACCTGTCAAGAGTAAAAGCGCAACGAAGCGCAACGTTTTTGCATTTTGCATTAAATTTATGATTTTTACAGCTGACATTTGTTTGGGGCGCCGCTGCAAGAAAACGAATACAAATACGAGCACTCATCATATTCACAATGCATGAGTGTATGAGTGTGTGTGTGTGTGTGTGTGTGTGTGTGTGTGTGAGTTATGCCCCGCAGCATGTGCGTAGAGTGACAGAGCAGAACACGTAACGAACATGCGAGTGTGACAGCAACAGCAGCGAGAACAACGACAGCAGCATATTTTTCAGCCAGCAACAACAACTGCAACTGCAACAGCGGCAGCAGCAGCAACGGCAGCAGCAGCAGCAGCAACAGCAGCTGTCATAAGATAAAAATTTGCGCGCGCCTGCATTTTGCATATTCAGAGCTGGCAGAGAGAGAGAAAGGGGGGAGGAAAGGGTTGGCTTAGTTGCAACATATTCTAATGCGTTGCGACATGAAGTGACTGCAACGGCGACAGTTGCTGTTGCCGCTTGAGAGGCGCTGACAGCAGCAACAGAGGAAGGTGCGGCAAGCGGCATACAAATGAAAAGTGAGCTGATTTTTTTCCTTTTTGTATTTTTTTTTTGCTGCGTGCACCATGGCATCTATTTTGCCTTAGTATGCTGTCAACTGGTTCTACTTCCCCTTCTGCTGCTACTGCTGCTGCTTCTGTTGCATGCAAATGAACTGCAATTATGATAAACGTCAACAGTTGGCCGGATACGAGCAACTAAAGTGAGTAAGTAACTAGCCGGCTAAATGACTCTGAATAAAATGATCGCCATTAGGCTGAATGGTTGCCTGGTCAAGACTGCAATTATGAGTGCAACTCTGCCATGGGATGCAAGAAATTGCTTCATTCCAGCAAATAATGTTCATTTTTATTGTGCCTGGCTAATCAAGAGTGCTTTGTCTTTGGCAAAAACCGATGTCGATTATATATTTATATATAAGTTAACAGTCCATTTCTGATTGCGCACTCTTAACTGAGGCAATATTTAATTGCAGTTGAATCTCTTAAGGAAATGCACCTCAACAATAGTCAACAATCAGTTTGAGTTAGACCTGAGTTCCGCTGTTAAATCTACATTCTTTGATAGAACAACAATCTCTGCTGCTAGGTTGAGCTGCTCGAGAAAATGTGCTCGTTTTTTAAGCAAAGGCAGCCTTAAAAAATAAGGGAAAATACTGTGGAAAAATATATGAAATTGAAGCCAACATATGTTGCCTGCTGGCCTATGGCTTTAGAATTTCTCTACAATTTTTCCTTTTTGATCACTCAGCACACACACATACACACACTCGCACACACATACTTGCAACACACGCCGCCAGAAAGTTACACTTCGTGCACATTACTCATACGCCCCAGTGGGCAAATTTATGAACTCGCCAGCGCACTTGAGTCGACGACACATAAGCTGAACCAAAAAAAGCACACACACACACTCCGCACACACACATACACCCCCCACACACTCACACACACTGTAACAATAAGTGCGTTTGTGTGTTTATTAGAGTGTACGTGGAAGTAAAGCAGCTTGTAAAATATGCCAAGGGTTAAAAAGTGTGCAGCGCATATAATTCATAGTACAACATGAAAGTGAGCACACAACTTGTGTGTGCTTATGGGGGCAAACAGGGGATGGATGGGTGATGGGAAACGGGGGAGGGAAAGGGGTTTAGTTGGTTACAAAAAAAGGCTAAAAGTGCTTGGCAGTTTAACTGCAGTCGAGGTGCCGCTAAGTGGCAAAGGAGAGCATCTTTAAACTGGAGCGTTGAGAGAAATCAGGCAAGAAAATGCAAAAGAAAACTTAAGATAACTTAAGAAAACTTAAGAAAACTTAAGAAAACTTAAGAAAACATAAGAAAACTTAAGAAACCTCGTCAGCTAGCTAAACACTGCAATCTACAGTTAGTTGAAAATTAAGTCTAGCTAAATCAACTTCAAACATACATATAAAAGAATTGGATTCTTCACTCAAAAAAATCTAAATTAAATAACTTTTTTTACTTTTCTACTTGTATTCAAAAAGTAAATTTCTAAAATTTTGACTGAATTTCAGTATGGACTTTTCTAAAATTTAGATAAAATATGTGTAATTTTCAGTGTATTTTGTCTTTTATGTTTGTGCATAGAAGAATTCTCACATTTGCTTTTTTGTTGCTTATTTTATTATTCCTTAGTATTTTGAAATATTTATAAAAACCAACAATTTAACGAATATTTTCTAAATATCAGAGAAAGATTTTTTCTTTTCTTCTCTTTTCTGCTATTTCTATTTCTGAGAAGGATTTTCACTTTTCTTCTATTTTCTTCTCTTTATAGTTTTTAGAAATGAGTTCTTTAAAAATAAAAAATTTTTCTATAAAATATATAAAAATCGAGATAGTTTTGGAATTGCGACATAGAGCAAGCTTTCTAAATTTAAAGATACTTTTTCAGAATTTTTATAAATTATTTCTAAAACAAAAAAAAATGTTTTCTATTTTCTAGGTTGATTCACTGAAATTTGTGGCGATTTGTGATAGAGAGCTGAGAAGAGGACCAATAAATCAGAAATTATACTAAAAACTCGAATTATGTAATTCAGTTTTGAGAGACACGTGGCATAAGCCAGTTGAAAACATAAATCGATGTCTGGCATCAAAATGCCGCTCGCAATTAATTTGAGTGGATTAAAGTTGCAGCCAGCAACCTGGTCAATGGTAAAACAAACACAATGGAACCACTCACGTGTGCCATTTTGTGTGTTGTTGTTTCTAAACTGGCTTTTCCGGTCAATTATGTGTGTGTTTGTGTGTGTGTGTGGCTCGAGGCATTTTCTTTTAGGCCCGCATAAATGAACTGCTAAAATGCTGACAAAAACACAACCGGAATGTTTTCCGGTCTCAGTCCCTTATTTGTCTTTTGGGATTTTCATGCAGGACCCAAAACCCATAAAAAAAAAGGACAACGACAAAGCTTTTTTTCTGGTGTGTGTGAGTGTGTGTGTGTGTTTTGTGTGTGGCCGCAAATTCAGTTAGCCACTTAATTTTGTGGTTAACAAACACACAAAAATAACTGTGACCCTTAATTGAAAGCTAAATTGTTTGTGTTTGCTGCGGCTAAGTGGAAAACAACAACAACAAAAAATCCAAATTCCGCTCTACTAAACCGAAGCCATTAAATAAAATTTAATTAAACCTATTATAAATACGCGACAAATCAATTTGCTTATCCACGCTCGACAAAAATAAACTTGCAAATGATTGACTCGGTTTTTAAATGGCTTTTTATATTAGCCATTTTATTAGTGTTGTTGCCCTGCAGCCAATTAATAGAAAACGGAGAGGCTGAAATATATTTAAATATATTTATTAACATTGCATAACAAATGAATTTAATTTAAAGTGAAAACTTCAATTTGTGCATTTTGTTTTGCTTTATTTTATTCATTTATTTTTTCTACAATTTTAAATATCTAATTTAATTTTATGTAATTTAATTCGTTACTTTAATTTTACATTTATATTTATAAAAAGTTTCCACTGTTAATGTAGACTGAATTAAATCATTTAATCAAATCAAATACAAAATTCACAAATTAATGACAGCCATCAGGAGGGGTGTCTGATAGTCGATCACATCGTGTAAAATGCTCTAAGCTTTCTAATGAACATGATACCATAACAAACACATAAATATATTTTATTATAGTTTTTAATGAAAGCATTAAATTAACTACAAAATAGAAGGCGATTGTGGGAATAACCGAATATGACATCGCCTAATATGTAAATGTTGCACGTTGATTTGAGGCGCCAGTCAGCAGCCAACAGATAATAAACGCCTCTTCGTCATACCTATATGTATATATATAAAAATGTATATAGATATAAATTTATATCCAATAATTAGGCATACACTAATTTTTCATCTCGAATATGTCTTTAAGTTCACTAAAAATATGTTGACATAATTAAATAAAAAAAAATGACTAACTAAAATACTAAAAATAATATTACAAATATATATATAAGAATATTAGGAATTTTAAATATAAATAAATAATAACTGAAAAATCGGCGAATATGGTTCCTCATATAGCTTAAACATTCAATTTTAGCATTTGTAAAAATATTTAATAATTTATTTTTAAGTGGAGTCTTATTTTGATTTGAAGAGTTAAAATATTTTATATATTGACTCATCACTAAAGATGACGTTATCCCAAAAAGACTCTCCCAAAAATATAAGTCGCATTGTGAATAAAACACTCCTAAGCCAAGAGTGTGCCAATAAATATTAGTCTGACTGTATATATATAAAAGAATTAATATATGTATATATATATTGATTAACTATTTATATGTAAACGATATTTAAGGTTTTTTTATGGCATGTTCAGCTTGGAACAAAGGCATTGTGTTTGCTGATCATTACTGTTGTCGATTTTGAAAGGTAGGTGTTCGGCTTATGAGATATCGGAGATGTCAGAAATTAGCATTTGTATAGTATCTTAATTTCGCATTCGAATTAGCCATGAATGGAAAATGTAATAAAACGCTGATGTCGTTTTTATGTTGTTATTTTTTTTGTTGTGCAGCTGGTAGGCAAATAAATTTAAATTCCAAATGGATTTTACTGTGCAGATTATGGGCATAAAATAGTTTAGCTAAATCATTGTTTCTGAATGTAAAAGTTAATTTTCGTATGCTAAAACTTGCCCCAAAATAAACCCATTTAAATTTAATTAAAAGTGGGCGTGGATTTCTATTTAATGAAGCAGAAAGAACGGATCCCAGTTCAATATTCGAATCAAATAAAAAAAATAAAAAAAAACTTTTCAAATCAAAATCAAATTATACAAAAATAAAGCCAAAAATTTGATTTACTGAAAGTTATTTCGTATGCATGTGTGTGTGTGCAACTCACTTCCGGTTGCCCATTTCATTTGCATCATTTAAAAGCAGCTGTTTTGTGTTTACAGCTTGTTCACAACTTTGTTCTCAACTGCTGCCCAAAAAACAAACTCCGATTTAAGCTCTCTCTCTCTGTCCAACAACGACTCTTTACAGCTTTACTCTCTCTCGCGCTCTCTCTCTCTAACTTGATGTTTTATGTGACCACATTACTCTAGCACATCATTTACACACCGCCCACCTGCTCACCGCAACTTGTAAACAATTATGGCCGACGCTGTTGTGCTCTCAATATTACCCAACACAACCGCAAAAGCACCACAACAACAAAAACAACAACAGCAGCAAAAAGAGTGAGAAAAAATCCCAAAATGGCTACACAAAAGCGTCGATCGTCCAATGAGCGTCGGTTGGTCGCCAGTGTGGCTGTGCTGTGCTGTTTAGTTTAGTGTGTGGGAATACACAAAAATCGCATGTAAGTTTATTATTTTTTGTTGTAATCTTGTAGTCACGTATGTCCATAAGTCAGAAATATGACGTTTGCTTAAGCCCAGTTTAAGCATTAGAGTCACAATCACACTGGTACTACTAATACTGCTGCTTTCCTACTACTAAATGCAATTTAATACTTTTTTGTGCCTCTTTCGCAAGCATGCGCGCTCATCAAAGAGCACAAACGTACTCTCTCTCACTCTCACGCTGTTAATGTTGCTCTCGTGCCTTCGCTTGCGCTCTCGCAATGCGCATGGCAGCGAACAACAACAAAAGCACACTTGTTGAAAATGAAAACGAACCACAACAAAAAGAGAGCAAACAACACACACACACACGCACACGCATACAATTGTAACTGAACTGGTTTCGTTGAGCAAGTCGGCATAAATTTTAACACTCTCGCGAGCTAAAAGCGGAGACTCGGCAAAATGCTGAGCGCAAAATGAATGAGTTGAAAATGTTGTTTATAGATTTTTAGTCGAATTCTGTTATTTCACGTTAAAGCACATCGTGCGCTGCGAACGGATTGCGAACGGTTGTTTGTGTGTGTGAAATTAAAATACGTAACAAATTGCATATATATATATGTATATATATATATCACACGCAACACACACACATATATAATTATTTGAAATATACAAAGTGATCAATTTTCAAAAGGTGCTTTTTATTAGACTGAAGTTTGTGTATATTTAATAATATATAATATCAAAAATCTATATAAATATTTGCAAATAATTCAAAGTAAAACTTTCAAATTTCCCCCGATCCCTTGCCCCGCCCCGCCCCCTCGCTTGTTCTACGGTCAAACAAAAAAATCACACGTACGTGCCCCAAAACGTGGCAATTCAGGCGAATCAAAAAAAAAAAAACCAACAACCAAAAACAGCCAAAGAAAGAAAGAAAGCAAAAAAGAAGCCCGAAAGTAATTTAATAGCTTAAATTTCGATTCCCATTGTTTTCGATACCGATTCGAAATTGGCATTTTGCAGCTTTTGGCGCGTAACTCAACCAATCAAAATAAAATTAAATATATGCATATATATCGTGCTCAAAATAAAAACATAATAATAAATGTTAAGCAGCTGCAATTAAAATACTTCATGAATTTATTACACAATTAAAATCATCAGCAGCAGCAGCAGCAACAGCAGCAGCAAATAAAATTTAAAATGCTGCTGGCGTGAAAGTCAAATAAAGCCCATTGAATTATTCATGATATAAATTACAAGCAAACAACAACAAAAACAACAATAACAACAACTGCAACTCCAAAATCAACGACTTAATTGAAAACAACAACAACAACAATATCAGTTTCGAGGCGCAGGCGCCGCTTTTCACACGAGTTGGCAGCACGCCACTGTCAAACACCGCCAAGTGGCAGCGTTGCTAACAACAACAACAACAACTACAGCAAAAACGTCTGCATTCAATTGCCATTTACCGTTAAGCAAGGGCAAATTTACTTCTACTTGCATTCAGCTCACAGCTCAAAACTCAACTCAACAAACTTAAACTCAACTCAAAATTAAATTCAAACTCAACTCAAACACCTCCGCCTCAACCAAAGAACAGCCGTCAAAGTGGATTTAACAAACTATAACAAAATGCTGCAATCCAGCAATCATCACTACTTACGGCCGGATTATATGACAGCAGCCGCAGCGCCGACAGCGGTAAGTTTCTCTTCCCCTACTACCCTCCCCCCCCCTCCTCGTGCTTCTTTTTTTTAAATATGGATTTAAGCTAAATCTTTTTTTGTGTTCTCACTCAAATTATTTGTCAGCTGTGGAAAGTAATTAAATTGGTTGCCATTTGGGGAATATACAAATATTTATAAAAATTATTTATATATGCGAAAGATTTTTACGTTCAGAAACAGAAACAACATTTTTATATTTGCAATGAATACATTAACTGTTAATTTAAAACATTTAAGCAATCGTTTTTTGTGTTTCCATTTAAAAATATAAAATTATATTCATATTTAAAAATTAAATTAGTAAGAAAGGGTTTTCGGAGTTTTAGTTACTGCATTATTATAAAATGAAATTGAAACCTACATACATACGACATCTTTGTGTGTTCTCAAAATATTAGTCTTAACTTGTGGAATACACAACTATAATAAAATTGCAAAATTAAATTAAATACAATTATTTTTATATATTTCCATTCAAAAAGTTTGTTGCAACTCTGAACACATAAAACTATATTATTAAATTAGGTTAAAAGGTATTTTAAATTTTCATTCCAAAAATTAATTGCAAGTTGGCATATATAGGAACAATATAAATATGGCCAAATTGAGGTACTTATTTTTAAGTAATCTACATTTTAAAATTTGTATTTTGTGTGCATGGCTGGAAAATCTTTAAGTTTTATGTTTTATTTTTAAATATTCAAACTGGCGAATCCATAAATCCATGAAATTACCATGAAATTAACAATTTGATGAATACGACAATTTCCGAATTTAAAAATTACTTGTTAAATAAAATTAATTAACTCAAATGGCAACAGGATCGCAAAGGTCTAGAAGAAGCATTTGGAATGAAATATATTCCATCTAGATTTATATGCACAATAATAATTATATACAATTTTAGTTGCCAGACTTTGTTAAGAATTAATCGAGTTAAGTTTGTGGCAAGTAAGCAATGTATAGATGAATCAGTTTTGGGGTCCGTTTCAATCATTTCTCATTCATTATTCTATATTCCTAATATTCAATTTAGTCGAATACTTTCAACCTGATTGAGTTAGTCAAATACTTTTTAGTCACTCCATAAATATATTTATATAACTTACAACTTATACTCATGCATTGAAACAACTCCGTAATACTTTTGATTCACTCTCCAATCTTCAGAATTTATAAAGTTAATACTGATTAACTCCATATGTGGACGTCATTATATCAGCATAAATACTAGAATAATATATAGAAATACTCTTGATTGATTCCATATATGAATGTATTCATTTGACTTGTAACATAGTCAAACTATGTACAAATAAATGAGTGCATTTACAACACTCATTCCAAAGTCATTCACAATTGATTGAATTAAAGCTGAAATACTTCAATTCATTAATGGACTTTTATCATTGTCGAGAATTCTCGCTCAATTAATTAGAATTAAATAATTGCTTTTAGTCGAACCCGTTAGTCTCAATTGAAGTCAAATTGAGGTGCGACTTGTTTGCATTCATTTTGAATAATCGAATAATAGAATCGAGTGTGTTTAGGCCACGAATTGTAATTTATCACAGACCAGCTAAAATATGGCCAAGTAGCAAATGAGTTGCCATTATTTATGAACTCTATGATATTTCATAAATAATTGAAATGTCGACAGAAAAGCAATTACTGCACTTCGCCACAAGCGAATTTATTGTGCGACACAACAACAACAACAACAACAGTAGCAACAAAAGCAACAATCACAAGCAACAACAACAACAACAATAATAAAACTCCTCCACATATCGTTTCTCAGACAAGTTGGCCAAGTTGGCCATGTGCTTCTGGGTGAAAATCGCTGACTACTGCAACAGAAGCAGTAGCAGCTGTTTACGACGCATGTGGAACGTGGCAAGTGGCAAGTGGCAAGGAAAATCCAAGCCAAATAGAAAATTCGCAATCGTAGCGCGATAAATTATCCAATATCAGCACATAAAACTTATTTATGTTTGTGCATATTAAACTATGTAAATATGTAGCTGAGACTGAGAGAGAGAGAGAGAGAGCGAGAGAGTGAGAGAGAGTGAGAGTGGGCACCTCTGGCAACTGTATTCAAATTTATGGTGTACCAAATTTAAATTTATAATGACTAAACAAACAAATGCAATTTCGCAAATGCAGCCACACACAACACACACAAAATACTTAAGCTATGGCAGTTAATCAGAATCAATGTCTCTGTTCTCTCTCCCTCTCTTTCTCACACACACACACACTATCTCTCTCCCTCTCTCTCTCTTCTCTCTCTCTCTCTCTCGCTCGCCACAAGTTTTAAAGGCCAATAAATATTCATTTTAATTTGTGTGTAAATATTCGCACAATGAACAGGAAGCAAAGAAAGCGCACAATGAATGTGAGTGCATTCATTAAGTTTAATCCAGTTGCAGTTGTACTCATTTCATTCATTCATTAATCTCTTAACAAATAGTTGGGAATAAATATAATATGAATGGCGAATCTTCATTTTGATTTATGCATTGAATGTGAGTGCACTCATTTCGTCACTCATACTCTTTAGAATTGATTGAGTTGATGTTGAAAAACATTTGTTTAGTTCCGTAAATGAATATATTCATGGTTGTTCAATTAATTTTAAGCATTCATTGCATTCATTCATTTATAATATGAATGAAGAATCTTAATTAAAAACTCATATCACACTCATACCTTTTAGAGTTGATTGAGTTAATGCTGAAATACCTTTGATTCATTCCATGCACAAATCTATTTGAATAAGCACAATAAACACTCAATTTATTCATTCATTTAACATTTTATTAAAGAAGTAATTCAGATGAAATTTGATTGATTGATTGATTGAACTGGTTTCGACTGGTTCACGTTTTATATAGCGCAGCATGCGGCCAGTGTGAACTAGTTCAAATGTGAGCAGCGTTCCAGTTTAATTTATGGCAGGTGAAGCAAAGATGAAAAAAATGGAAGCAACTTTTTTAATTATAACTTTTGTCATGAATCGTGAGTCGCTTCCGTTTCTCAAATAGATAATATCAGATATTATTTCCTAGTATTATTTAGCTGCCATAAAAAAATCAACAATGTGTCGAATGATTTTAATTTAATTAATATGTGGTTTCTGCAAGGGTATGCAAATATACCATGTTTTTCTTGCCGTTGTCTTTATAGATAATGTATGCAGGTTTTATAATTTATAACGCTGTCATCTGAGGTAAATTTATTTACTTAAGAATCGGACAGTCACCGAGTGAGTAACCCTTTCGCAAATGAATAAACAAACAAATACAAAAGTGCTATCTGCAAATACGAATCTATCTATAAATTATTCAATGATTAATGATGCCTGCTCGCTATTAATTATAATGAAATCAAATAAACTAAGCTTGACAGCTGTCAGTGTCATCATTTGTATTTGTATTTTTTATGTTATTTTTGCTTTTTTTCGGTAAAAAAACGGCCTAAAAAATGATGGCATTTTGCTGTCATATGTGAAAAATGGCAACGAATATGCCAAGTGTTGGATAATAACTCAAACTGAAGAGTCAAAAGCCTGGATAACAGTTCGGTTAACAGTGAGCCAAAGTGACAGGCGCCTTGTATAAATAAAGTGCAAATGTCAGCTGACCGCAAACATTCATTAATATAATTAAATGTGTCAGTCAAGCGGCCATTTATGCAGTCAGTCAATCACTCATTCACTCAGTCAGGCAGTCAGTCAAACATTCATGACACTATGTTAAATCGCTTAAACAGCGTGCAGTTAACAGTTGCAGGCTAACAGTCAGCGCACATTTCAAGATGGCAACGCTTGAACTCTCTCTCGCTCGCAGCTTGGGTTTTTCTTGTCTGTTGTTCGTCTGTCATTGTTGTTGTTGTTGTTATGTTTGCGTGTGGCTCTAATTAAAGTGTCATCAACAGCACAGACTTACAACAACAACAGCAACGAGAACAATAACAGCGCAGACAATGTTAGTGATAAATTGCCATTTCCAAAGCTGTCATGTTAATTTTTCGTGCACAATAGTTTTCGCCTAAAGTGTTAATTAATTCTTTGAATAACACAAATGTGTGTGGCTCTCTCTGGGGGTGTTTTTGTGTTACAGAGAGAGAAAAAGAGACAAAGTCGTTAGAACAAATAATTGTGATAGATTTGAAAAAGATTGGTTTAAGTTTCCTTGCCATGAGTTTTGCGATCGACCATTTAAATTTCTAAATTTCTGTTTTCTAACAACTTTGTCTAGTGAAAATCTTTAAAGGGGTATCATTGTCTCCACATGCGAAATAGTTTTTTCGCACTGTGACATGATCCCGTTGCAACCTATCTTTGTATGTGTTGAGAAACAAAGATTTGTATGTGTCGAGACAATGATACCCTTTTTTAGAGTTGCACCATACATTTTGCGGCTGTGGTTACAAAATTGATCAACAGTTAAACCACCCCAAAAACTCGACATTGAAAATCGAGTGCCAGCTCGCACACGAAGAGTGAAGGATAGAGTGTTGCTGCTATTTTCGCACACATTCAAGGGTCTGCGCGATTCGTTAGCAATATAGCTACTTTTTCACACGCACTCAAGACTTTAGGGGCTACTAGAAAAGGTGCGTACCTGTTCGCACCATTGCACGCATGCTGGATTTTTCATTTACCCGCGATGTTGTCGCAGCGAAGTCAAGTGAAATAGTGACCTGCGTTCGCTGCTCGACACATGACCCCTGCAAAATATTCGACGCGTTGCAGTAGCTAAAAAAAAACCTGATGCACTTTTTTGTCAATTTGACGCCTCTATGTATTGTGTGTTTAGTGATATTAGTCAAGGTTGCAACCGGTTTGGAACCTAAGCGAAGTTTCAGTTCTTCTTGTTCCATGAACCAATCTCTGTTGGAAACCAAATCTCAGAAAAAGAGATTCGAATAATTGCGCGGAAAATCGCAAACATAATAATACTTTTGAACGTGTTAAACCAATTTAATTTATAGGTTTCCTGCTGTAAATTAAAAAAGTAATCCTAAACTATTTGAAACAAAATTTGTTTTTCTTAAATATTTAATTTATGATTCCAATTTGAGCTGTGTTTTTGAAATAAATGTTCCACTTGGAATTCTATAAATAATTAGTACAGTGTATATGCATATATATATTTATATATGTATTTTTGATTTATGTGCTCTGAGATATCTTTGCTAGGTTGTTGAGATAACAAACCGATTAAAAGTGTTACCAAAAATAAATGTCATTTAACTAATATTTACTGTGCTTTCATTAAGAAATACTTGAGCTGTAAAGCATTATTTTTTATGGCGTCCATAATTATTTTAACGATCAATTGAGTTATGTATAAAACTATAAATAAAACGGCGCAAAAAAACACACACAAACGAACAACTCATAAAATACAAAGTGACCATCTTTTATTGTTATTGCCGTTTGTGGCTTGTTGTTTTTTTCTCCGTGCTTCGCAATCAAAAGGCATTTATCAATAAAATTGTTGAGCCGTCAATCGTGCCATTGACGCCTAAGTAAGTCGCCCCCTTCCCCCGTTCCCCCCTGCACCCACTCCCTGCGATTGCCATATTGATGCTAAATGCTTACGTACGCTACAAATTGAATGAGCGAAACTCAATGAATTCATTTAAATGCACGCGAGGCACACTAACTATGATAATGAATTGAAACGGCTGCTTAAATGCAAAATAATAACCCGTTTCTACCGACAGAGACAGAGAGACACAGCGAGAGAGACAGCGTGAGAGAGATAGAGAGTGCTGTGGAGAGGGAGACAGAGCGAGCATATAACACAAATTATGGACCGCGATAATCGCACAGCGAATTGAAGGCTCGGGGGCTTTTTATGACGCAGACTGCAAAAGCCAATAATCATAAAATGCGGCAACAAATTAACTAATAAATTAATATAGAAATAATCATATTAATGTGCAAGCTGATAACTGTCAATTAATATTAATATTGGCTGGATTAGGGGGTTAAGGGTTACATCATTTATTTTGCAATGACTTAACTCAACGATAGGCGTTGTTTTTGTTTATGAATTGAACAATATAGATTGTCTTCCTTCATAATTCGGACTCATTAGCCATTATTCATAATATAAAGCAATAATAATAATTATCAACCCTGGCATAACGCACAATTTATTACGCAACAACTTGATTATCATAAGTTGAAAAATTCTATATTGATTGAATAATTTAATTACTTATTCATTACTATTTTATTTTAATAATTCCCATGAACTTTTATATATTCATTAATATATATATTATTATTTAAAATGAAAAAAAAAGTTATATTTTGTGTATAAATTAAATATTTATTTATTATCATTTTTATTTTTATTCATTTTATTAAAATGGAAAAATTCAATGTTAATTATTTAAATAAATTAATTTTCGCTCACATTATGTCCCGTATTGACAGAATTTCATAAAATAAAATGAATAATTATATTTAATTCACCTTGGACTTAGTTGATGATTCAATTATTTTTGTCCAGTACACGTTAAGTCCAGTCGGTAATCAATGTGATAAGAAAATGCCACTCGCTTAACTTGCATTAGTTTCAATATTTTTTCACCCAATTTTATTTGTTTTTGGAATTTTTGCCAAGTCGCAAATGGGTTTTAAAGCCATTGCTGACCATTTCCGATGCGTTTTAATGTGTTGTAAGCTGCGGCAACTTAAATGCTTTTCAAATGGTATCAATCATTAAGTCGTAAGTCGTACACTGGGTCGTATGAGTGATTGCCATAAAATGATATAAATGCTAAGCTCTCGCAAGCGCACAAAGCCTAACAAAAATATAAAAAAAGGGCTCTCAAAGCTCAACAACACATTTGACACTAAACACGTACAAATTGCTTTTGAAGCCAGACCCTCTACAACAACAACAAAAAAAGAAGCCACAAAGCCCGGGACAGACGTATGGACAGCCGGACGTACAGTTGCACTGGGCACATGTTTGAATCTGTCCGTATTTATGTGTATTTATGTATTGATGTGGTAATGTGTGGGCTTGTGGCCATTGTCCGCACAAAAGGCATCTAATAAAAAGAAACTGAAATGTAATATTGATAAGCCAGAAAGCGGTCAACATTCACACACACACACACTCGCACACACACACACACTCACAATGGGGCTAAATGTCTGGCGCCGGCAACGCAGACGAGTTGGTTTTTGTGGCTGGGTTTGGCTTTCAATCAAATCAGGCCAAAAAACCAATAAACAATCAATCTCAATCACATCAATTATGCGCCGAAACAACTTCTGGGCTGTCCGCTTGTCTTATCAACACATTCAGGCGTCTTTTTTTTTATTTATTCACATTTTTCTTTTCAATTTATTAATATTATTTTTTTATGTTTTTTTTCTGGCGAACAAGGCGACACTTTTTTTAAACTCTATTCTATTGATGTTAATCATTTTAATTGGCGCCACTTGAGCGGCGCCTGTGTGTATCTATGTGTGTGCGTGTGTGTGTGCGTGTGTTTGCCTGATTGGTGGCTATTAATTTTTAAGCAGTCATTTGAAAGCGGCTCAAATTTGTTTCGTGTGTTGCAAGCCACATGCGACCCCACTTCACACGTATTGAGAAAGTGAAAGTGTCCAACGAACTTTTCAACGAGTTTTTTTTAACAACGAAGAATGCTGTAGTCGAGTGAGTTCGACTTGGAGATACCCTAACCCGAGTTGTTAAATGTTTTCTAGTTTTAATGGCATATTTCCCTTTAACCAGTTTTATTATTACTACTATACTACTTATATACATTAATCAAGGTTATATATATAGAAGATTTAAAAGATTTCATTATTTTCATAGATGAAATGCAAATTAAACATAAACTAATAATAATAAAAAAGTAGCAATAATTTCAGCAATGATATACTAAAATATTTACATATTATTTAGCCAAGAAAAAGAACAGCTGTCGCCTGCTGTCACCCGAATCAGAACCCTGAACGTAGCACCGAGAAACCCATCCATATTCATTACACGCTCGTTCACAATTGGAAGCTATGAAATATGCAGCATAAAGTTGACAGCAAGTTCATTTAAATAGAAAACGACATGCGTCAAACTGACACTTTTTGATTGCTGCTTTTGCCTCTGCTCTCCACTGTAAACCAATTTCTTACTTCACTTCCACCCCCACACCCACCCAAGTCTTCGGGCTGTTGCTGTTGACACTCTTTGAACCCAGACCAACTTGGCTGGTTGACACTTCAAGGCAAGTGTCCCAAGGTTGAAAGAACACAGCGCACTACAAAAAAAAAAGAACACAAAAAAATCTACATAACAAAAAAAAAAACGATGGGAATGAAAATGAAACTGAAAATAAAACAAATTAAATACGATGTCAGAGTTGTTATTTTCAAATGACATGAACGTCATGTCAAATGCCAAGCAGGCAAAATAACGCAGCAAACCTGCTGTTGACAGGATCCCATCACGTAATACCACCGAAAGCCAAGCAAATGTTTGCCAACTAAACTATAACCGACGGATTCAATTCAAAGTTGCTTGCCACACACAAAATAACTAAAAATAAGATGGCATAGATATGTTGAGATCGCCGAAGATTAAATACCCTTGCGGAGCGATTGGATATGCAAAAAGGCTGTTGTGTTACAACTACACTCAGAAAAAGATTTGCATTAAAATTTATTAAAATATCCTTAAAATAAAAACTAAAAAGTTTCCTTTTGTTTTTTTTCGCTTTTACTTTTCTGAAATATATTTGTTAATAATATTCCCAAAAGTAATTCTAAAAAGAAGAAATGGAAAAACTTATTTTTGGAAAAACTCCTTTCTGAAATTCAGATTAGTATTGTATATATATATATAAGGAAAATAAGGAAAATAAGGAATAACAAATTTAGACATATTTTTATTTGAATTTGTATTTGAAAAAGTCTCGTGAAGTAAAGAAAGATGAATATGACATAATAAGTATTGCAACTAGTTAATTGAGTTGCACATGCAACAACTTATCTTTCGACTGACAGTTCCTATTTAATATAGCAATATACTCCGACATACATATGTACAAAGAATATGTTTCCAGCTTCATTAAATCTAAGGGCTAAGGCACTAGTTCTCTCTTGGCTATATCGACACCCAAAATTTATGCTGCTCAAGAATATATATATATATATATATATAATTCAATTTAAATTCTTGATAAAACTCTAAAATCCTCCAGTTTTTCAGTTTGTTATGCGAAATCCAGTTGAAACCTTTAACCCCCAAACGCTTTCAGCTGATTGTCATCTGCTGCTGCTGCAGGTGAAAAGTGAAAATGCATTTGTCTCTGCAGACGACAAGATGACAGGCATCTCACGCCTTCCACATCACAATTCCCCTTTCCCCGCTTCCCTCCTTTCCCTGGCAACCCCCAACAATTTTCCCAGCTGACGCTTATCACGTGCTGAAGATCGTTGCACAAAGAGGCTTTTCACGCTTCCCATTGCCTGCTTATTTAAATTAGCTGCAACTATTGCGAACAAAAAAACACTCACCATCTGCAATTCATTTATACAGCTGTCTGTCTGTCTGTCTATCCATCTGTCTGTCTGTCTGTCTGTCCGTCTGTCTTTTTGCCTCTTCCTACTTTTATTTTTGTGTGTACTTTCGCAAAAATTAGCTTATCGCTGTGGAAAAAATCAACCAAAGGGCGTTTTGTGCACACAAAAACTAGTTAAAATGTTCACTTTGCAGCTAACTCGCTACGCGATACCCTGTAAAATGAGCTTGAAGTTATTGAAAATATGTTAAGTACGCTTTTAGCTGAGAGCTGCAGTTTAAAAGCAGGTTTTTATCTACAGATTTGTAAGGCTTACAGCAATTTTACCATCGGAATTTACCATCGGAAACTATATGTTTACCAAATCAAATTCAGTATCGGAATCAGAATTAAAAACTGATCTAAATTGATCTGACATCAGCTCAATAATAATTTTAACTTTCAAAAACCGATCGAGCTATATCATATATGTAATTGTCCAAGTTTGATTTATTTTTCTCAAATCGCACTCAGTGACGCCCGATTGGAATGTTCTAATTGATTTTTTCGATTTTTATATTGTATATAAATATTTATTTTATATTTATTTGCAAAAATTTGGGAATCTCTTCCAAAATTTTTATACTTTAGCACAAATTTGACAGCCTCGCCTTTCACATGCCGAGCACATGCTCTTAATATATATCTATTTGAGGAATCAAATTTATCAGTATTTTATTTTTCTATTTTTAATGTCAGAGAAATTTCTGATTCTTTAGCCTTAGAAAAGAGTTTCAACTTTTGTCAGTTCTTTCGTCGAAAACATCCTTTTTGTTAATATTTGCAGAGTATGTATGAGAATACAAAAAATGCAACGTCTGAGCGCAGAGCTATATCTCTTTATTTTCTAACCCCCCCGTGTATTGGATGTGTGTGTGTGAGTGTGTGTGTGTTTTGGCTGCATTGCTGGGTGTAGAATTTGACTCAATTCGCATATTTTCGCATTTTATTATGCAAAGTGATGGACGGGGGCAGACTGCAAGACTGCAAGACAGAAAGACTGACAGACTGACAGAGAAAGGAGACTAAGTCGTGTCGAGGCTGGTGTAAAGGGCGTCAGCATGTCACTCAGCCAGTGGCTTCTTCTCACACCTCTACTATCTCTCTCTCTCTCTCTCTCTTGCTCTATCTCTCTCTCAAACATAGACAAGTATAATTTCTTTCCTTTCTTTTTAGTAACTTCTTTTTTATATATACAAATTGTGTTCGTTTTACAAATTAAAAAACAGTTGTGCAACACAAAACTGTCAGTCAGTTGCCTTTCCGGCCTAAATAGAGGGGAGAAGTGGGGGAGGAGATGTGTGTGCACTTTAACACTGGCAGTTGTAGTAGCTGTCTGTCTGTCTATCTGTCTGCCTGTCCAGCTGTCTGTCTTAAACGGAAGTCCAACAAACACAAAGTGCATTTAAACAAGCCAATTTGCAGTTATCTAATTTAGCTTGTTTGTGTGCCAAAAAAAGCAAGCCAAGAAGTAAGTTTTGTATGATGATTGTATCTGTAGGGGAACCAGTTTGTTACTTTTCCAAATGAGCAAAACTAACAACTAAGAATGTTGTAGGCGAGTGAGCTGGACTGCGGAATACCCTGCACTCAACTGAGGTGCAATAAATGTGAGTAATAGGATCAGTATGAGCTTACACGTTGGACTATAACTTGGGTTTTTAATATACGCTCTTGATGAAATTGATCAATAATATGTAGGTTATCGATAGGCATCGATAACTGAGCGAAGCTATCGATAAAATGAAAGTTGATTTGCGTAAGGTAAACGAGAACTTTTCTCAATTATAATTCAGACATGGCCAATTCGACTCGACTCTTGACTCTGATTATATATATCATCATATATATATATATATATATCGCAGATGCTACCCTCTGCCTGTTATATACTTCTGCAAAAAGGTATTACAATTTATTGCCTTCAGGGTAAATCAATAAACTTATTTCGCTCGCTTCTCATGTGAAAATTGCATGTGAATAATTGGCGTTTTCTGGGCTTGCACTGAGAAATGCATAGAATTAGTTAATTACAACTGCTAAAAATGCTAAAGTTATGCACACAACGTGGCATGCGGAAGTTGCAGACCTATGTTAAGAAAGTTAATTAAGTCATAAGCAAGACAAACATTATTTATGCATCAAATTAAAGAAAAACACGCAACGGGGCAAATGAAAAGCGCACACAACAAAAATTAATAACCGCAGTTTAGGACAGGTGTGTGAAGGGAAGGGAAGGTGGAAATCCGCAAGAAAGTTGCAAAAATTGTCTCGATTCGATTCGATTCGGCAGTTGTTCTGTGCGCATTGCTGACAACTGTTGTCAACGCGTGTGTTGGGCGCATAATTATAAATAACACGTAATTAACGCGCCGCAAATGCGAATGACACCTCTCTCACTCACTCTCCCTCTCTCTCTCTTCCTCTCTTTCACTCGTGGCGTTGCACGGCATTTGGCATTTTGACAGCGCCCAAGGCAAGCAGTTGACAGCCACAACGCTGACAAGTTGCAAGTTGCAGGCTGTTCGCTGGCCGTTGAAATTATAAAGTGTCATTGGATTTATAGGGGACGACATGCCGAATGATGTCCATATGCTGCACGCTGCACGCAGCACGTTGCACGTGGCAATATTGTCACTTCGTGTGCGAATTTCTTGCACATGCAAAATTAGCAAAAACGCTGACAACTTGAAATGCTAATTATTGTCAAATTAATTTAGTCAGCTGTCAGCTTAAATATGTCCACAGACGGCGTTTTCTTTTGTCTCATTTCACAAAGAATACATATTTAAATAAATAAATGTATATATATATATATATATATATATATATGCAGATCTATGTATATTTAAATACAATTGAAATGAGTGCACAGCAGTCTGTCACCGGGTGAATTTATATGCAGACCGAAAACATCTTGGCATTATTATTATACAAATTGCGTGAATTAATGAATGCCGCTTGGAGGCGCAGTCAAGCAGTCAAACAGTCAAACAGTTGACAGAATGACAGACAGTCGGTTTCTGTTTCTGTTTCAGCTTATGCAAATTGCAGCAGCAGCTGTCGCAGCATTTTGTTCCCTCTCCCATTTGCAAGTTGGGAATACCATTTAAAACAAATATTCCAAAATATTGGCGCAATTTTCATTTCTTTTTCTGAAAATACCAAATATTTTGGATTATATTTGCTAAATATGCTTCATTATTTGCATAGCAAATAAATGCGTTTTCGACTGACATTTATCATGTTCAGAATAATATTATATTGTGCGAATGCCATTAATCAAAGTAAAGAATATTTTTTTTTTTATTTTTTAAAAATATCAAATATATTTATGTACATACAAATGCTTAAATTATTTAGTCTTTGTCTCGAAAATATATTGAAATCACTTCGAAATTGGCGCAATACTTTTTCCGTTTTTTTTTTCTTCATATATCAAATAAAATTCATTATTTTTACTAGAAAATAATATTATTTCGGCGTGCTCCAATTTGCGCAAAGCTTTTCAGTTTTTATCAAAACTGTTTCGCTTCCGATTTTGGAAGTTCTAAATTACGCATAATTCAATTCAATATCCTAACTGTTGTATATATCTTATAAAGATAAATGAATACACCTGAAAATATACTAAAAGCAAGCACATTAATATTTTATAAATAATAAAAAACAATCATTAATAAATTGAAGTGCATTTTAATCAATTAAGCTGTACAAGTATTTAAACAGCTCATCTTTTGAACATATAATAATATATATATATAGAGAGAGAGGGAGAGAGAGAGAGCGAGGCTGGTGTGTAAATAAATTGGGAAGAGCTGACGCGAGTAACGCCCACATGGACATGTTTCAGGGGATGGCGTGACAGGCTCACGTTGCGTATGATTGATAAACACATCGCTTGCCCAAATTACACACAGCTAGGCAAATTCAATTGGCAGCTGCTGGTATTTCTACTGCTGCTGCTGCTGATGATGATCCGAAGAACCTTGAGCTGTTGGGCAGCCAAAGTAAAAGCTAATAGCTTGTAGACAGCATTTGTTGCTGCCGCTGTTGTTGCTTTTATATGCGGCACAATGAGTGATGAGCCGCATAATGGAATACGGCAAAATGGGCGTTGACAAGAGGCAATAAGAATTTGCGCGGGGCGGTATGCCAAAAGTGTTGTATGATGAACATTTCAGTCAAAAGAAAAAGAAAAAAAAAACTGGCAATTAATTTGGTCAAGCTAACAAGGTTAATTGCATTGCGCATATGTTGGCCATAAATTTTGGTAGTGGAAAAGTAAACATTTAGAAAAAAACATATATAATAAAAATGATATAAAAACCATGACAAAAAAAAAACCAGTTAACTGCTCAACAAGGTGGCAAGTTAACTGTGCGAATTGCAGCGCCAAAAACACAGATGTTAGCATACACAAACAAGCAGCGAAAAAATGTAGGAAAAAAGGTTAAGCGACAAGCGTAGTAAAAATAAGAGAAAAAAAGCATTTGTTAACTGACAACTAAATGGACACGTAATGTTGACAAAAGTCTGACATGAAATCTAACAGAGGGGCACAAAACCCGACAGACCTCAAATGAAAGAAACAGTGACACATGAAAATGGCATTAATGTGTCACTCAAAGCGCACACAGCAGCAACAACAACAGCCATAGCAACAACAACAGTAACAGCAACAGCAACAATTGCTGCTGTGCAACTGTGACAATTGCAATGATATGGCTGACAGTTGTTGCTGGCTAAAATTGCAACATTGCCCAACGCCAAGTGCACTTCAAAATGCATGTGTGTGTGTGTGTGTGTTGTCAAATTAAGTGGCAACGCCAAAAGAGCATTGCCACACGTAGTCAGCCTCGCATTACCTCCCGCCCCTCCGCTGTTGCTCCCCCGAGTCTTGGAATAAGCTTTACTTTTATGTTTTGTGTTGCCAACTCTCGAACATATTTACTGGGGCCAAGTTTGACAGTCAAATGACGCTGTCAGCTGTCAATATGACAAGTGTCAGTTTTGCAGCAGTTGACAGTTAATGTGACAGCTCTTATGCGCCGGGCTAAATAAACTACAGGCATATTGGATTGCACATTCTGAACTCAGTCACTTATTGCAAACTCGTCATTTGCCATTTGACATGTATGTTGCACATTCTCTCGGCTCTCAACTCTCGGCTGAATTTACATTTGCAACTTGAAAGTGGCACTTCTGTGCATTCAACAAATACCTTTTGAGCAACACAATCGGAGCGTAGGTTTCCCTAATTTATTACATTTTCTTTTATCCAATTGCAATTTTCATTTGCATTTCAGTCGAGTTGTGCTTGACAATCAATCAATCAATCAATCATTATTGCTTGTTCTTACTCTCTACTGCATTCGCAAAGCAACAACAAACAAGAGAAGAGTCTGATAAATGCATAAGGAATGTGCCACGAACTATTTATCGACTATTTTGTATCTAATAAATCATTAATTTGATAGCCAGTGTTGGAAAAACTCAGAAAACACAATCAAACCAAAAGTTTTAAGGGAAGAAAAACGTTAAGAAAGGGAAATAGATAGATAACGAGTGAGAGAGAAAATAAAAAAAGATGGGAAAGTCTCTAAGATAAGTTTGTGATTATGAAATAAAGGCAAATTAAAAATTTCATAAATAAATAAAATAAATAATTAATTAAGTTTCAGACTGCACAGCTAGCTGAACGAACGCTGTAAGTCTCTGCCTGAATATAAATCCAGGCTGAATTCGAAATATGTTTGAGTATATTAAATAAATACAAGAAAAATATATTTTTTAAGTAAGCTATAGTTCAAGTGATTCAAGTTGGACTTTAATACAAATAATGGCTTCAATTTAAAGCAAACTCGCAGCGTTTCTGGCTAAATTATAAATTATGCAAATTGTTAGAAAACGGCGCGACACCAAGGAGACAATATCTGTATCTATATGTATATGCGAGCATGAATGTTTTAAGAGCATTTATGTAAATTTTTTTTGGCGCACCAAAATTATTAGCACCACGACAAAAAAGAGAAAAAGAAAAAAAAGGAAAATACAAAAAGGTGTTAACAGATAATGGCTAAAATACACATAAGTAATAAGTATGTGCGCCAGCCAGTCATTGCCAGGCACACACACAAAGTACAAGTACCCAAACGTCTGCATCAAGTTTTATACAATTTTTATCGCTTATTTTATAATTCGCAACAAAACTGCAAAGCGTCTTAGCAAAAGGCGACGACGTCGTCGTCGTCGTCGTGGTCGTCATCCTCCCCTCGCCAGGGGCTTATGCAAAGCGATGTCGACATCGACGCAGGCGTCGCGCAATTTCCGCTTTTTATGCTTATCCTGTAATTCATATTTATAGCAGCTATTTTTGTATCGCAAGGCAGTCGCCGCACAGGAAGCAGCAGCAGCAGCAGCCGCATCCACACTGAGCCGCAGCATCTTTGAAAATTGCATTTGAGAAAATATGGCCTGGGTCCGGGAAGAGAGCTTGCTGAATTGCATTATCTACGTAGATAAGTTTTATTGCGGTTGCCCCCGCATAAATAATTTAAATACATCAAGTCTTTGCTGTAGCTACCACACAACACACCTCCTCCCGCACCCACCCACGAAGATTTAATGCCTTTACCAGATATTAAGTACTTTGAAAACCCCATTCAAATTCGAGCTTTGAGGAATTTTAATTAATTTTCAATTGAGTCGAAAAGAAACTGATGTTTACTCAAAATGTTGGACCGAAAGTTGCTTATTATTTTAAGACCTCTTTTTACAATTTATATATTATATATTTATTATATATCATATTTATATAATATAATTTTTCTCAATTTTTTATATTTTATGTATAAGCCCATATATTTTAAATTCCGTCTTGATTCGTATTCAAGAATTATTGAAAAAAAGTTAGATTTAATTTATTTTTGTCCAACATTTATCCTCCATCAAACATGTAATCTGATTGAACCTACTTTTAATCGATATTCAACATTGATCGATTATTATCGTTTTAAATTCTTTTGTGCCAAGTAAGCAATAAAACATCAAGTTTAACTTAAGCTTTAAATAAACAAATTTCTGTAAATTACAAATGGAATAAAAATGTAAACTAAGCATTTCGAAAATCATAAAAGTAGTTCATTAACGCAGTACACTGAAAACAAGGGAATAGTACTTAAAGAGAATTATATACACTTAGTATAACGAGGCAGATTCGGTGAAACTTCAAAAGCCCATAAAGCAGCCATCAAAAATCAATTTGGGAAAACCATTTGAATGTCTGGCAATTTTGAGCATTCGACTCAAGTATTCAATTGAACTCAACTTGAAATGTTGAAGCCACTGCGGCATGTTCACATTTCATGCTCTTGTGGATGGCTGTCATTGTTTCAAAAGTTTCAACATTTTGTTTGTCATATTAACATAAAGTATGATTTCTTGAGGGGCTTCAAGTGCACAGTTGATCGTCTTCGACTTCTTTCTGTGCCTGTGCCCCCCTCTGCACAAGCTGCCTCCCTGCCACCTTACCTGCCTGCCTGCCTCACGATTCCCACTCGAGCCGCGTCTTCGCGTGCCTATTTGTCCATTTGTTATTGTTTTTATTTGTGCTTAATATTGTTTCAAGTGTACATTTGCCCCGCCATCTAAAGTGTGTCGATGTGTCATATGTTGTGAACCAAAAAAACATCAAAAACAACATCAACATCAACAACAACAACAATAAAATAGGCTTAGGGCATTATTAAAATGCCGCTGTGTAAAATGTGACACATTTAGCATTTTATGTTTATTTTTTTAGTACTCGAATCATTTTTTTTGACAGCTGTGAAATATTGTGCAAATAACCAAAAAAAAAACACACACACTTGTGTGCATATAATTGGAACTACAGTAAATGCTGCCTATAAGCGAAGTATAAGAGGCGTTTTTTATTGTAATCAATCTCAAGGGAAATGTGACAAAGAAGCACGCAACTTTAACGAGACAAGTTTACAAACCAATTTAAAAGATGCTAAAAATAATTATATGAGTAATTATAATAAAATTATAGATCAAAGATCACACATAAACTCAAAGGTGATTTTGAGTGTGATCTATATTACTAGAAATAATAATAATGACAATAATAAACCCAAAGATCCATGTTAGAGTCTGTGTGTGATCGAAAAGTTTATTGTTATTATGATTTTTATTGTTTCTTGTAGGCATCATAAAACTCGGCGAGCTCATCGCAAATACGCTGCGTATGCGTTATATTTTGGGTGATGTGCAGCAAAGCGCCTCGGACTTTTATGGCACGAGAATACACACCTAAAAAGATAAATGAACAGCTAATGCCACATACATGTGTGCACATATTTGCAGTAATAATAACAACCATGGTAAACAGGGACAGGAAATGTGGCTTGCTGTTTAGTTTTAAGTGTCTAATTAAATTATTCGCATTTAACAACCAACTGTGACTTGATTGTTGCAAAAGCCATGACTAAACCCAAGCAGCCCGCTTGGAATCGAAGCTTTTGTTGCTTGCTACAAGGTGTAACATTTTAATTAACACACAGCTCATAATTTGTGAGCGGCCGCAAAAGGCACTGTGAATTTTATTTTTTATTTAAGTTCATTTCGAAATGTGTGTGTGTGTGGTGTGTGGTGTGTGTGTGTGTGCATAATTTGTGCAACTAGCACAACGAGTGCTAATTAACTGTGATAACTGCCTATTTTTTATTTTATTATGTTGACTTTGTTAAATTTCGCACTTTTTGCACTTTTGTTGCAGCTCTTTCAACGCAACCCTTTCAGACAACACACAATTTGACGCTGCAAGTTGGCCAGCTCAAGCTTAAATATCTAACGCAAATTCAAACCGTTAGACAAACCGCTTGACGTGTCAATAAATGGGCGAATGAATAAATATAAGCCTCAATAACAGCTATTGTTCAATCATAAATTAAACAAGCCCCATATGGTGTTGCTGCCTATCTATAAGCGAGTATAAATAATATAAATATTAGGCGAGATTGTGCACACACACACACACTACACACACACACACCCCTCGCGCAATATTTATTAACTAAATCAGAAACAACAACAGCAAAGGCGCGACACGAATACGCCTAATGCCAAAAATCAATACGGCAACTTTATCAGCGTTCATATAAATTATGACTAATTGTGCTAAAAACGAGACAGAATGGCCCGACTAGCTGCCATAATTAATAAAATGTTGATACTGTTCGTGGTACGGGCTGGAGCGAGGACTACCCCAACGAGTGCAAGCGAGAGGAGCAGTTTCCGGGTAATCGATTTGACATCAAATTCCAGTTAAAAAGGCGACCAAGGGCGCTTGAGCTCGTTGACACACTTGGTCTTGGTCTTTGCCTCATAGATTCCAGGAAACAGCTGTTCTACTCTCAGCCATTAAAGTACATGTACATTTACATACATGGAACGAAAACTCGAGAAGTTTGATAATTATACACTGAAAAAAGGGGGAAGGTATAAATATTCTTGATCAGTATCAACAGACGAGACCAACTCAGAGACTAAAAGTGCTACTTATTTGTAATATAAGTTATCGAATACGATACACTGATTAGGTTTTTCAAATCTGATCGATAACTGCAGCCGTATCGATACAAATCGATTGTCGATAGCTATAAAAGTCTCTATAGTAAGAATATCGACTTCCAATTAATATTTAATGCATTATATTATTGATAAACTGTTAAAATTGCATTAAATTTTTAAAGATACGCTGATTGTGCTTGAAATAAATAATATATTGAAAAACTGTGCTCAGTGTATCTTCAAGTAGAGCTGTCTCCACTATGTTTGAAACAATTAAAATATTTAAAAACTGGGTACAGCTCTTTCAACAGTTTGTATAAATTGTAGGCTTTCTTAAACAAATCTAGTTTGCAAAGTACTAAAAATTTAAAGAACGACTTTTTCGAAAATGAAATATTTAAAAAACTCAACTTATCCTGGGCATAATACACTTACAGTAAGAATGATTTGCCAAACTAAAACATATTTTAGTGCACATAAGAACTCTATCAGCATAAATTTCCTTTTTTATGGCAAAATGTCAACGTCAAATTTAACTTGTGCCATTTGCATCATAAATATAAATATATATTATTTATAGGAACTTTAGTTCACCCGATCCATTTCGCGCTTCAAAGCGTTATTTCCCAGCTTGGCTGAATTTTTCGATATTGTTTCAGCTCAGTTTAACGTAAATAACGCACGCCTTAAATATGGTCCTTATCGTGACACTACAAAAATAAGCACAAAAACCAGCAACACTAACATTACGGCACACACGCACACACACAAACACACACACACAGGGATACACACACACAAAGCAAGTGTGTACATAGGACAGAAAAAAGCGCTTAAGTACCGATAAGAAATTTGCCATTTTTACAATAGTATCATAATAATTTATGGCGGCCCATTGAGTGTTATAAAAGCTTCAATATTTTGTAGTTTATGACTTGCGCCAGTTGGGCATGGGCGTAATTACACACACACACACACACAGGCACACACACACACAATATACATAAGCTGTACGTCATTATTGCCAATGTGCGCTGGGCCTTTGTTAGTAGAAATGAATTACGGCACTCAACTCTTTACTCAGTTTAGGTTTTCCTCTCCCTCTCTGTCTCTCTATCTCTCTCTCTTTCGCTCGGTGTGTGTTTGTGTGTGTGTCTCGCCTGCTGGTCCATAATTTATGGCATGCGGCGAAATGGATTTTATTGCAAAAAGCATGTTCGAGTTTATGGCACAACTGTAAGTGGGTAATATTCATTTCGTTTATATGCACTCTGCTTTTGAGCCTTGTGTCGGCATTTCTCGTACTGGAAATCGCTAGTTTTCACTTTTCAGTGTAGAAGGATTGGAGTGGGGAAGGGAGGGCGAGCACTAAAACAACGATTGGTTATTAGCCATGATTAATGCGAAATGATTAGACCGAAACAGCTGCAACCTTTTGCCTTCAGCCTTCAGCCTAATCATGGCCAATATTAGGTTGTCATATTTGATGACCATTTTATGGCCAGCAATTTGATTAAATGAATTGCACGAATTGAGAAATTATTATGCCAACAAATTGGCAGCATTATAAAACTGATTAAATACGCGTACCTTAATCAAACTGTGCTCAGCTCAACCAGAAGCCTAACCCAAAAATGTCTAATGACGAAACAAATTATTTCCACGGCATTAGCTCATCCCACAATTTTGAATGGAGGTTATGGAAGCGAGCTCATTTAGCTATTTTTATGCATGATTAGAGATTAACAAACAAAATGATAAAATTAATCTACACTGAATGAGAGAAGCCAAGCTAAATTTGACAAATAAATATATGCAAACAGCAAATAAAATGTCTGAAATAAATTTGTTTAAAATGTAAACTGAAGTAAATAGTAAGCTTCCGCGAACTTAAACCAAGTATTTCATGTTTACATATTTCATTTTTTATCCACTGACGCATAAATATTATACATCAAATATGCAATTCGTATAAAATCTGAGTTTTTCTTTTAGTTTTTTAGTTTCTATATATATATTCGTCCAATAAATACCTAAGCTGGGCATTAAATGTTTGCAAATATATTTGTTTTCTATGAGCTTAAGCATAAGTATGATTATTTAAGAAGCATCAAATACTGGCTCTATATATAATCGGAGTTCTCAATCATTTCTTCCGGCACTATTATGCCGTTTGGCAGTAAGCTTATCTTATTTTTAGCACCCCCTGGCAATAATGTTTGGGGACCCCCGCCCGAAATGGGCTTGTTCCCGTAATGCTTTCACACTACATTTGCGTCGTAATTTCATATTTAACGTACTTTTTATATCGTTTATTTGCAAACGTTTTAATAGCCCCATAATTCCATTTATTTGGCCATGCCGGGCATATTTATGGCACTCAGCCCTTATTTATGATGGGGCCCCAAGCGAGAACAAGGGCAATCTAAGTTCTGCTTTTCGGATGGGAGAGTAAGAAACCAAACAAGAAAACAAACCCAAAAAATGAAACCGAGTACTCGAACGAGTGTTTTTCATGATCGCGCCGGAGTGTTGGCCCGAAAGATTAAGATCAGGCATCGTGCTGAAATGCACAAAGCCGGCAACCGGACCGTTAAGGGAAGTGTTTAAGGAACAAAAGTAAACCAAAAGTGTGCAAAGACAATGCTATTAAAGGCGACAGTGGTTTTCTGCTCTTATCTGATGCCGCCTGGCACGATACGATGACTAAAACAGGCCACGGACAGCCAACAGTCGCCTTACCTTACCCTTTTCTCAGCATCCCTCTACACTCAAAAAATGTACCTTCAAATTTTATTATTTTTATCAGATTTTGGTTCGGATTATGAATTTAGAAGCTATTTAAAATTTTTGTAGTAAAAAATCGAATAGAAATATTCTTCTGTTAGAACTAGACGTAATTTATATAAATTTCAGAAAAATCCAAACTGAAACTTAGAAATGGTAACTTTAGTTTTTGGAGAACAGACAAACTTTCTGAATAATAATAAAAGTATGGCAATTTTTTGAAGAGTGTATTTGAAGATATATATGCTTATATAGGTAGCTGGCTAATATTTGAAACTCTTGACTGACTTTGTGCTTACTTTTTGTGTGCTTTTCTTGCAGCTGGACAACAAGAGCAGCCCGTTGGCGCTATTGGCGCAAACATGCAGCGCCATCGGTGCGGACACAACAAATCCCAAGCTGCTCGCGGCGAATATTGAGAAGGCGACCAAGCAGCAGCCGCATCAGGGGAAAGGCATGCCTCTGAACATGGGCAATGTGAACGGCTTGGCCGGCATGGGAGGGGATAATGCACGCGATAAATCCTCACCGGTTAGCAGTCATTCATCCAGCGTCAGCACCGGTTCCGTTGAGCAGCAGCAGCTGCCGCCGGCACACAGTAAAACACCCAGCACATTCAAGCCCTACGAGACGAACAACAACAACAGCAACAACGATTGCGGCGCCACAAATCTCACCAGCAGCAGCAGCAGCAGCAACAACAGTGGCAGCAACCAGCGCGTCAAGACGCCCAAAGCGACTGGAATTGGCTCCTCATCCTCAACAAATGGTCAGCAGCGTTGCGATTCAAATCAAAGTGCCAGCAGCTCACAGCGCGAGTCGCCAAATGCATTGAATGCCTCCACAGCCAACGCCAACGCCTCCGCCTCCGTCTCTGCCTCTGCCTCTCTGCGTCGCACACCTAACACACCGGCTCTGCCCCAGCTAAACGGCAGTCCGGTGCAATCGTCCGCGCCAGTGCGCAGCAATTCCAAAGAGTCGCCAGCGATGCACAGCCCGAGCGCAAGCAGCCAGAGTCGGCTGCAGGAGGCAGCCTATGCGGCAGCCAAGGAGGCAAACTATGTGAAGGCGCTGCATGCAGCCAGCCAACAGGCGAATCCCTCCACAGGCTCCTATTATCCGCCGGGTAAGTGTCACCAAATATTGGATTTAGCCAAATTTATTTTAGTTTCACTTGAAATTTCAAAACAACAAATAAAAATTTGAATGCCAAAGATATTAAGTGAAATTTACTCAGCCATCGATAGTAGTTGAAGATAATGTAAAGCTTTCGATTTATTAGACTATAGTCTCTGCGTGATTCTCTACAATAGAAGCTTCAACTACTGCAATAAGTGTATTATATATATAGATATATAATCCATGACTTTGCTAGACTAAACTCAAAGCAATTGAAATCTTGTCAGAATGAGAAACAATCTTCAGAGTGTCAAAAAATATATTTATCGGTGGAAATATTTAGATCATAAAAGCAATTAAAAACTTATTTCTTATTTGTAATGGGTATAAAAACTATTTCAAACAATTTCCTAACAATTTCTGACTCTTTATAAAAACTGTTATAATATTATTCAAATCAAAATGCAACTTTAATTAAACATAATTTTCTCACTTGATTTCCAACGGAGCATCTCTATAAGTGTATTCTAGACTTTAGTAAGCTTAACTCATGGGGCACTATGGATCTGATAGGTCGCAGTGCAGATACCCCAATTTACTTATTTAATCGTAGCTTATCTTACTATCAAGAATTGCTAAGAGAGGACCAGAACTTTTCCTGACAGTATTCTAGGGTAAAATTTGTAGAATTTTCGTTACCTTTTATCTATATATCATGTATTATACTAATTTCCCCAAATACCCTTACAATATTTTTTAAAAATCTTCAAAATGAAGGACTAAAAAGAGTAGAACTAAAATTTCGAATTCCTTTTGATTTTTGAATACCATCTTGAGTGACACTTTTAATTTAGTTTCTGTGCTGATATCGAATAAAAACAATTCTTATATCTCGATTTTCTCGATTTATTCTCAATTTTTGTGAGACAGACTCAGTTAACACTGCCTGTTTTTTCTCTGTGTAATCCGCAGGCTATGGCACACCTTATCCGATGGACTTGATGACAGCGCAATCGTTGATGTCGCCACACCATGCCATGTTTAAGGCCTCGGCTATGAACCCGTATCTGAGCTATGCCCGACTCAAGGGTCTGTCCGACCAGTCGGCCATGATGGCAGCCTCGCAGAACGTGTGTCGGGATCCCTACTGTACGGGTTGTCCAGCTAGTCCGCATTATATTAACAAGGCCTCCGGCCAGCCCTGTGCGGCCGGTTGTCCACAGTGCGAGTCGGGCAAGTCGGGTGGCAACTCTGGCTCCAGTGCGGCAGCAGCAGCGGCAGCAGCAGCAGCTGCATCCTCGTATCATGCCCAGCTGGCAGCACTGGCCGCTGCGTCCCAGTTGCCGTACGTGTGCTCCTGGATTGGCAGCGATGCGGCTTATTGTGGCAAACGATTCGGCACCTCCGACGATCTGTTCCAGCATTTGCGCACCCACACCGCCTCCGTGCCGGATGCAGTGCTCAGTGCGGCAGCTGCGGGTGGCATACCACCGAATCATCCGCTGTTTCAACGCACCTATCCAACCCCGCCGCTGAGTCCGCTCTCGGCGGCGGCCCGTTATCATCCGTATGGGAAGCCGTCGATGATGCCGCCATCCCTGGCACCGCCCGGCATGCCCGGACTGCCGCCACATCCTGCATTGGCGCAATACTTTGCGCCCTACTCGTTATACGGGCCACGCATGGGCTCCTCGCATCCGTAGTCGGAGTCTGGGTGGAGCAGTGGAGCAGAAGTTTGAGCAGCTGTTCAACATTCAGTCAAATCATCATTTTGCTTGGGTTGCTCCTGCGGTGGGGCAGGGGTGCAGGGCGGGGGCTGCTCGTGAAACGTGAAAAGCTAGTGATCTAATGTACGTTAGTTACATACAAATGTTAAAAAATAAATAATAAAAAATTAATAAATATATATTTAAATATATATATTAGCTTTAGGCGCTGCAGCAAGTTGAAAAAGTTCCATTCGGAGCGAGGAAAATTGGATATGCCACACAAAAATCAATTTGTTCGACAGTGTGTTTCTCTCTGTGTATGTCCCATTTAATGCTTATGGTAATTTTAAATATTATTTATTAAATTAAAAACAAAAAAAAACACACACACACACACACACACATATATATATATATGTATATATATATATGCATATATGATTGCATATGGGAAACCAATTATGAAATGAAAAGATTGTCCAAAAACTAAAAGTTGTAAAAGTCTTGTACATTATAATATTAATATAATATTATAATATTATGTAATATGAATCTATGTTTATGTATATGTATGTAAATGTAATTATGAACACTATTTTAAAGTTCATTTAAGTCACTACAACAACATCAATAAATCAAAGAAAACTAAACAACAAAAACTGTGCCTTAATCGAAATGGATCTTTGGCTCGAGATTGCGATGGGTTTTGATTAGAAATATTTGTGTTGGGCACTGGATATATGGATATATGGATATGCACTTTATGCCTTATCTAAATAGCTTTAACTCGAAACGAAATAACGAATAATAAATGGTAACACGAAGAGTCTCAAAGAGTCCCAGCGCCAGCCCATAAACCAGAGACCCACAAATCATAGCGTTCGCTCCGCTGAATTATGCTCTGGTGTAGTGAGTGTTTTTTTGTTTATTTTTTATGAGGGTGGGACGGTGTTTTTTAAGTTAGCTGCCGATGCTACCGATGCGACGGTCCAAGGCAGTAAATCATATTTTATATTTCCCCCAAAAAGAAGTTGCCACGAACTGTAGCAGGCAACTTAAGGGCTGGCGGCTGGAGTCCAATAGTTACTCTGCTCACTGCCCACATATGGCGTCGATAAATTAAATCGAGTCAGCTGAGTGTGGAGTGAGGGGCAGGGGGGTGGTGTGTGTGTGAGTGGGGGTGGGGGTGTAGAGTTATATTTTAGCCATGCCCCCCCCTGCATTTTGACAGCTAGCCGCCCAGTGACTACCTGACAATTTATTGTATTATACCGTTTGGCATTTGGCTACCCACATTGGGAATGACCTCTTTGGGTGACTAACGTGTGTGTGTGTGTGTGGGTAGGTGAAAAATAAAGAGGGGGGGATTGGCAGGGAGTCATAAAAAATATGCTATAAACTTGGCACATGCACACACATATTGGCATTGGCGTTGGCATCAATAATTCTTTCATAAATGTCCATTTCGCCACATCCTACTAGAGCAGAGAATCGCAGGCGGGAGGCGACTCCGTGAGGCGACTCCCATATCGAAGGGGTTACATATATAAGTGATGCGCGCGTTCAGTGCTTCTGACAAGCGTTGCTTGCTCTCCGCTCTTCGACAAGAGGTATTCCAGTTTTACAAATGTATCTCAGCTGTGATCCTGTCAGGTATATAAAATATTAATTCAAATTAAATATTAATTAAAATTAAATTAATTAATGAATAATTATTTCATAAATTAACTAATATTCTGCATGCTGAGCAGAACCCATCTTTTAAAATTATTATAATCGCAATAAGCACACAAAAAGTGTTCGCAAAACTTTCGACAATATTTTGGAAACAACACTTTGAATTGTGAATTAATATTTGAATAAAATATAAATTTATAATTAATGAAAAAATTTACAAAAACTTTAATTAAATAGTGCGTTTATATAAATATTCAAAGGCTTTATTAAATTACTGCGTTTTGGAGACAACATTTAATCTGAAACCGCAAATATTGTTTTCCCCGTTTTATTCTTGGAAAATCAAAATATTAAATATTTTCTACGGCAACAAGAAACTTTGATTTGAATTCAAACTTTGCATAGGGTATCTCCTAGTCAAGCACTTTTAGCTACCGCAAGCTACTGTTTTTTATTTTTTTTTTAATTTTTTACCACAGCAGGTAAAAGCCGCCGCGGTGGCCATTATAGTTCTCGCTGGCCGCGTCCATTTATCATTGAACAGAAGTGCCGTACCCCACACCTCACACCCCGCACCACGCACCCTTCTTGCTGGCCGCATAAAAAAGCTGTACTTGTCAGCCAGCGGGAAGAGAGAGAGGTTGCCATATGAAAAAAAAACAGTGGCAACAATTTATCGGTTGGGAATTTTGTGAAAATATTTCTTTTACCGTTTGCAAATTTATTTTTCCTGCTCGCTGCGAAATATTATGGAGATGAAAAATCGGCGCTGATAAGAAGTAAAAATGAAAAGAAAACATTACAATGAGCGAGCGGTGAAATATAAATTATGTCTCTACAATGGGCCACAAGTAGCTATTAAAACAACCGATCCGTAAGTAACAAAAGGTAGGCCGGTAAGGGAGGGGCAGGCACGAAGGTGGCAACTACCACAGAAGCCATTAGAAACGCCGACTTGTCCCATGATAAGTGTTGACTGCATACTTAAAATGCAGACACAGTGCACTCCGGCTAAGATCGTAATTCATTGAAATTTACGATTGCAGCAGCAACAAAAACAAAGCAATTGCAGTTGCACAAAAGCATGTGAAATATTCACAACTTGCAACACACTTACTTTTTAGTAAGTAGCCGAAGCGTGAGCACTTAAGTGATCCTCTTGAAAGTACTAAAAAGTATATTAATTATAAAATTATGAATATTATTTATAATTATTTTAGACAGAAGCACATCCAACGAGGAAGCAGCACAAAAGCCTGTGAAATATTCACAACTTGTCATGCACTTACTTTTCAGTAAGTGGTGGTAGAGTGAGTATCTAAGTAATGTACTTTTAGTATGGTAAGAAACAAAGTATATGTATTATAATATTATGAATCTGATTTCTAAGGTGATTCATGCTCTAGGCAGGAACTCATCCAAGGAGCAAGAAGCTGGCAATTCAAGTGACATATTTCTACATATTGAATGCATTCCTTCTTCCTTCTTGGGCATAAAGTTAGCAAACTAGTTCAACATGTCAAAGCAAGTTATATGCTCGCCTTATGTGGAACACAATTGCATTTAGGTATATATGTGTATATAAAATGCATATAGACATTTATATTGCATATATCAGTTATTTTGCACAATCAGGGAAAGGGAGAGTATGTGAGAAGTGTGCAAGCGACAATAATAATTTTCAAACCAAAATGACAGCCGACAAAACCATATATCATTGTGTATGGGGGCCATGGCGTTTCTGCTGTCTGTCTTTGCCACCCACGAGCTGAACTTTTGTCATTTGAAAGGCGTCGCTGGCTGTCTTAACCAATGTCTGACTGTCAGTCCTGTCCGCCCGTCCTCCTCCCCCCGTCCGGCTGACTGGCATGTTAAGTTTTAATTTCTCGCCAAAAAAGAGAAGACAACAAAATCGGTTTTATAAATTACCGCTGAAATTGTCGCATGTGCTGATGCATTGCTAGCAAATTATGCGCGCTTTATGTGACGACACGCATATAAATATACACACGAATGTACACTCAAAAATAATCAACTCAATTTTAGAAAATCTCTATAGCCAAAAAAACACAGGTTGTTTTTTCTATATGTCCACAAGGAATCTTAGATTAGATTTCTTGAGACTTTAATTAATATTATCCAAGCAATTTTAGACTGCTTAAAAATTCATATTACTTAATTTGAAAATAAAAAAAACTAATTAAAAAACATAGAATTTAAAATGCATTTTTTTTTTTAATTTTAAGGTTTGCATTTTGAATTTGTAGAAATATTTTCTATTATTAATTAATATTTTTCACATATATTTATTTTCGTATATTTAGAAATTCCTTCAAAAACAAGAATAACTACAACTATCACTTTTCAGATAAATTTTCCAGATTTCAAGTGATTTTTTAAATATACCAAAAAAACCCAGCTATGTTATAGAATAAGATTTCGATGCTCAGTTTTCAGCAAAGTTGATTTTCCCATGTGTCAAACTTAATTTCTTCTTGATTTATTTTCTTAAGAAGTGCTTAAAATAAGCCTTAAGATTTTGGGTTTTGAGAGCAAATCAAATGCCTTGCAATACAATCTCGGATTCAAACTCCAATAAAATGAAGTATCCCAAATTTGACAATAATTCAAAAATTGGCACTTAAATCAAGTATGTACTTGTCTTAAAAATATTCTCATTTTTCGTATATAAGCATGCATATTTTTAGCATTTTTATTTATATATTTTATTTGGTCTTAAAACATTATCGATTAAATAAATATCTAGCATTTTCTTGCTGTGTACTTATATCGCTGCTAAGTTCTTAGCTCCACTTACAGCAGAGACCCCACAAACCGAACCCAGCCCAGAAACTGTCTGATGACATTTCCATAATTAGTCGAGCGTGTCCCGACTTGTCTTTCTTCGTTGCATGTTTGAACGCTTGCCTTGATTTGATTTGATGCTCAAAGTGAGCTGCAGATTGGGGCACAGTGAATACTGAATACTGGTGGCTGCCAACTGCCAACTGCTCACTGCTGACTGCTGACTGGAAACTGGAGACGAGTGCTTCAAGTTGTCCGTCTACACACATAAAGACACATTTATTTATTATGCACAGTTTGCAATCGTTTGCAGTGTGTTCCTGTCCTCAGCCATTGCAGCCATCGTCTTCATCCATGTGCGAATTGACGCCGCATTTATGGTGTTGAAATATTAATGCCCAGAGTTGGTTGGTCATGTCATTTTGATTTATGAGTCTCTGCTCGCACAATGCGTGTATCAAGATATGGCCAAATTGAGGGGAGAGCTGGTATTATGAGATATGAGATATGAGTAAGAGGCGCATTGAGATGTTGAAAGTACAATCTCGCTATAAGTACGAGGAGAAGAGCTGAGTGACAGACGTACGAAAGCGGATTGTTAACCCGAATATAGAGATAGGGTGGGACAACATTTCTTTCTTTTTTTTATCAGCATAATTGTGATATTTACGCAATTCATAACATTAATGTAATTGCGCTCTGATGATTTAATAATGATAATAATTGAGAGTCGTGAGCAACAGACATAAAAATTGTAATCAACTGCGAAATGTATTACCATAAAAAAGAAACTATGATTGGCTGACCTCAGCAGATGCCACAGAGAGGAACATACATAAGCCAGCCCACGTTCCACGGAAAACAAACCCAACACCGAACCAAGGATCGAAGCGGCAATCGCAGCTACAAGCGAAAACAAGCCAAAGACAGCTACTTACTTACTTACTTACTACTTGCAGCGAGAAGCAGAGAGAAGACCAGAAGCAGATACAACAACAGCAACAAGAGTCGATTCAGCTACTTATGTATATATATATAGCAGTCTTGAACGGTTAGTCTGAGGTCGGCTTGTTGGCTTGTTGCATTTTTTATCTTTTCTTTTTTCATTCTGTTTTTTTTTTTTTTTTGGTTGTGTGTGCTTCTTTCTCCTGTTGGATCGAAAATGCGTGGACATTAAATATGCATGAGGGGACATAACATATAAATAAATTTAGCAACAGTTTGTATGCAGAACTGGCAAATGCATTTATCGATGATGATGGTAATGATGATGCCCCTTTCGAAGGTGTTGAGCCAGCACACACGACGCCTCGCAACGTGGCCCCAGAGAGAGCACGCAATCGCCATCGCCACGGCAGACCGACCGCCGTGAAGCCATTTGACAGCCCACCACAGAGGGGAGGGGCGGGGCACGCAGCTAACCATAGAGCTGTATGCACGGTAAAAATTCTCCATGCTCTCCATACACCCATCCTTACTCCTTACTCCATGCCCAACCCAAGCGAATGTGATTTTGAGCTTTTGGCTCATGCCAATTGCTTCGCTGGCTTTTGGTCACTGTGGTCAACGACGTGCTGCATTTTAAATATGAGCGCATCTGTTGTCTCTTTTCTTTTTCTCTCTCTCTCTCTCTCTCTGTTGTTGCTGTTGTTCGCCTGTCCTTGTCTGCTTGCAATGTTGTCAAGAATTTAGCTGGCAGTTTGACACTCGCATGTATTGCATTGCTCCATGCTGCCTGCCTGCCAGCCTGCCAGCCAGCCTGCCTCAGAGTCGTCGTGTTGCACGTAAATTTCTGGTACGACAATATATGCCACGATTTTATGGGTTCCACGTAGCACGCGCCCCTCTGTCAGCAGCGATTTGCGCATTGTCTCTCTCCCTCTCTCGCCCTCTCAGTAGAGTGTGAACATATTGCAAATATTGAGGTTTGCTCTCGGATCAATTCAATTAGCGGTCGAGCGACTATAACTACATATCTGTCTATCATTATCCGACATGATCTAATTATTATTTCAAGCACTCGAAATGAGCAAATCAGAATGTTGTCTCCATTCTGACAAATATGCATATTATATTATTAGCCTGAATTTGACTTATTGGACACTAATTATTGGATAATTACCAATTACTGTTCGATATATCGACCAGACGTATTTGAATTGTGTTGGACTTAAAGCATGGGCTGTTAGTAAACCTGAACAAGCATTTTTTGAATCATTCTGGATTTTCGCTTGCCCCTCCACACTCATAAAAAACATTTCATTTGCATATGCAAAATAATAGTTTTTGTTTTTAGCATTTTAAAATTTGAAATAGTGAATAAATATTCGATTTAGTGGCGCATCAATAAATATAAATAAAGATTTAGGAAAATTTATCAAGGATTGTCAGTTATTGAAAACGGAGTGCTGAATTTTATTTTATTGTTATTTGAATAACTGTAATTTTATTTATTTCACCCATGCCTAACTACGCCCATGAATATTCAACAAAAAAACCGCTTAGGGCAATTTCTCACATAGTAAAGCTAATACAGCTTTATATATGGTTGATTTAGAAGATCTGTTAAGTCTTTTGCATTATATTACGAATTCTGATTGGAATAATATATCGCTTGGCAATAATTTTTATCTATAACTAGTTCGCTTAAATCGAAAACTGTAGAATGTTAATCAAATGCAATATTTAATGTGGTTTATGGATTACCTAGGAGAAAAAATTACACTCAGAAAAAAACTTGCGTTGAATGTTGAATTTGAAAAACCCAATAAATAGAAAGTCCGTCTGTCTGTTTTTGAGAAACGAAGAAAAGAAATTCGTAAAATAATAGAAACTTTTTGTATTTGTCAGAAATCGTATTTCCAGCAAAGCGTTAAGTGTAACGATTATTTATGTTTAGATTTAGATTTGAAAAACAGCAGCAGCTGAGTGCAGTTATGAATACGTTGTGACAAACTCGGACGTCAGCTGGTCAGTTTGCCATCGTATATCATCTACAAACGATGCGAGAGGTGAAGCGGGGTGGCGATGTGGGGGGGTGTGGCATAATACTTTTAATAATGTGTCGCCGCATTTGCATACGCAACAGCAACAGCGGCAGTGGATGTATGCATGTGGCATTGTATGGAGATAATTTCCTCAGTGGCCGCTATAAATTATGGCAACAGGCTTGTGGCAGCAGCACGGCTGCTGTTGATTTTTATCAACGTCATCAGCTTAATTGCCTCACTGTGCCCCGACAACGGCAACGACAACGTTGTTGGCTATGGGCCGCTTTTACAAATTTATCTAGAAATTGTTGTGTATACGCGGCTGAGTGTGTATGGGAGTGTGTGTATGATGTGTGTGAGTGTGTGTGTATGTGTGTAGTGTGCGCTGTACTTGCAATTATTAATGAAATATTGCTGTCAGTAATTATTTGTTATAAATTTGCATAGATATTGCAATTTGTACACTTCACTCGCAGTTCGCAGTTCGCAGTTTAGCAATTCACAACCTATATCGCTCTCATTCGCTCTCTCTCTCTCTCTCTCTCTCAGTCGCCCACTCACTCACTCTCTAGTTGCTTAAGTCAGCAGCTTTATTAACGACAATGTAAGCGCGTGATAAATATCGTTGACACAAGCGTTTGAGTTAGCTGCTTGTTTATAAGGCTATATTTATAAACATACACGTTCAAGTCGGTTAATTATTACCTACAACAGCAGTAAGGCAAGTAGCCAACTAAACTGACTAAACTAGACACATACCATAAATACCATTCTACTAATTCCGAGCAGCTCATAAAATATCAGCTAAATAATATTGCTAGAATATCTTTTGCAGTAATCAGTAATTATACATTGTACTTATAATACTTGTTGTATGTTAGCTTACTTTAATGGTCGTTCCCATTATTATATTTTATAGTTTATTCCAATCTTGTTATTATTATTATAAATATTACTATTATTACTATATATTTATTTTATTCTTGGCATCCATAAAAGAGGAGCAAAACAGAAATGAAATGGATACAGCAATAGCACAAGCTAAACAGTATGCTCCCGCTCTGCTATAGGTCTTTCTGCTATTGCTACAACTACAGAGAGCAGAATGGAAACAATTTTGCAATTGCTACTGCTATTGCTCCTACAAATGAGCAGAGCAGAGCGAAAGAGCACTTATTTCAGTGTTATGCTATTGGCGCTGCTGTTGCTCTTTTAAAGATCGTAGCAGTAGCTAAATAGCAACACGAACAACTACAAAGGAGCGTAGCAATTTAATTGCTGCATCTAAATTAAAATTCAATGGACATATCTCCTCATTTTAGCTGTAGGTTATTCACAGCTTTAAGATCATCTAAAAAGTAATTTCGTACAGTTTAATAAGCTTGATTTTAAGATATTGATCTCAAATCGTACTCAGAATATTTATTAAATAGCAATACCAATCTGATTGACCTGTAGTTATTCCGATCCAGTGCGTTGCATTAAACGAAGTGAGGCTGTCATCACCGACCAGATCTCAAGGTTTAAAGCTCACAATTTATGATCGACACCTGCATAGACTGCAAAAGCAAATTAGCTGGCCTTTCACAAGTACTCACAGACATACACAAGAAAATGCATCTAATTTTGCGTGTACATGTGAAAATCGGCAACTGTGTGTCAAAATTTACAATTTTAATTATAAAATCCAAACATGTTCCATCCACTTGGCAATTGCGAGAGCGTCCTCAACTAATCTGGCACAATGATTTCAAATAAATGCCACAATTTGTAAACAATTTGCGGCGACTTAATTTATATGCCTCTGTGATGCTCTAATATTGTAATTATAATTTGCAAATTAGCTGCTAGTTGCAACATACAAATGCAGCACATACAGCTAACGGCTAAACTATCTATGCGAGATTATACTTCCTGATTTTGCTGATATTTTGGCCAATTTGCATAATTAAAATGTCCATGTTTGTCTTTAATCCCACACAAAACATGGCTGATTACAGATTTTATATGTTCAGCCACTTGTAATGCATTTCATAAACTGCACTCAACTCTGCCGGACATCTAGAGATGGGCATTTTTTGAGTTTGATTTTGATGGGAATTTGAATATTACTACTACTATTACCCAATTTTAGTAAGCCTTACTTCATGTATGAACAATTTACTCAAAATGATCACGCAAATGCCTAAGGCTCTAGTTGGGAGTGCTCGACTAGGTGCACATATTTTAAATATATAGTTGGGTCATAATAGTTCATTACAAAATCTGTGTTTCTCCTCTGATCATATATATGTTATATATCTGAGTATGTATATATTATTATATTATATCTTTTATTGCTTTCAAAAATCGATTTGAATTGATATTTTCAAAACCGGGGCAGTTATCGATAAAATTAACAATTTTGTATTCCAAGTTTGAAGTCTCTAACTCTTCTAGTCTCTGAGATCGCATTGTTTATACAGACTGACAGTCGGACATGACTAAATCGAATTGGCTCTTGATGCTGATCAGGAATATTTACACTTTTAGTGTTTGGAAATATTTCCTTCTGCTTGCTATCTACTTTTGTATATCTTTTCCATTTAACAATTTTTAATTAGTTCTGAGTATAACAATATGAAATCAATAAAAAAAGACTTAATATATATAAGTTCATATTAAAATTAAGAAATATTTATTTGTAAGATATCAAGTCTTTCAGTTTTTGATTTCAAAAATGTAGCGGCTACTAGTGATGTAGCCCTAAGACTGTAAAATAACATCTGTTATCTAACATGCACTTAACATTAATATCGATGTCGATCGATATCAGTTGTGTGATCACTAACAGAAGGGAGTCGTTGGGAATAAAGTGTTTAGAAAGATAATTTAAGTTTTATCTGCTACAAAAACGAATACTTTTAAATTATATTATTTATGTTACATATTTAAATTATTATTTTCTTAAGTCTTACAGATACCAACAGCGTATTAAAATGGTTTCCAATTCCAAACCATATTATTAAATGCCACAGTTGCCAATTGCTTGCAATGTTAATTTAATGTACAATAAATATAAATAAACTGTTTAATGAAATTAACTATTTAATTTAATGTCATTTGCTCACAATGTTAATCTTATATAAAAGAAATAAAACTAAAATGTGTTCAATAAAATTAAATATTGAATATCGTATTGGAAAATATCCGTCACGAACTCCGCTCTATGGTGAAGACAAGTTCGTAATTGGTAACTGACAGGGAACACAATTTGCGCACACACTTACACAGACACACAACACTGCACACACACACATACTTATGTAGTTAAACATTGTTTGAGGGTTTGCTATGACGAATGCTGAATGGTGAATACTGAGTGCTGACCACTTTGCCCAGGGCTAATCGTCTGAAGTAATTCCCCAACAAAAACTGCCACTCAACATGCATAATTTAGGTAACAAATGATAACTCGAAGAAATGTGAAACCATGCATAAATTTCCATTGCTTGCAAGTGCAGTCGGCACTCAGGTGAGTTGGACTGGCATCTGGCATGCACTTGCCGACTGACTGACAGACAAACAGACAGACAGACAGACGGACGGACAGAAATGTGAGTTGCAGGCGAATTGCTTTTGATTTATTACAGTTTCAGAGTCAGGGTGGAAGTGGGTGTGCGAGTGGGCGGGTAGATGGTTGGAGAGGGGAAGTGAGGAAGGTTGCTCATCAGCAGCTGCAGCCAGCTTTGGCTTTGGCTTTGGCTCATAATTCATTAACAAGCGGAGGCAGTACTGGCCAGAAGGAAGAAAAACATCATCCATCAGAGAGAGAGAGAGAGAGAGAGAGAGAGACAGAGAGAGAGACAGAGAGAGAGAGGGAGAAAGAATGCCTCAGAATGAATGGCATGAGAATGTTGTCAATGCAATGTTGCATCAAGATGGTGTGGCTTATGAAAGGGGAATTGATGATTCCAGAAGCAACGTCTTATGCGCCAGAGCATTGCTGTGCATTATGCTTAATTCAATTCAATATCCAGATCTATTGTGACTCGATACTAGCATATATATATATATACATATAGATAGCTATTTTAGCAACGGGTTTGATTGAATTCACAGTTGACTTGTCGTATTTATTATACAGCATGTTAGTCAATTGAGTTTAGTTCAATGTTTGCATTGCTAAAGTACAGCTATCATTTAATTAGAGCAAATAAAATGCAACGAGCGTGCTAATTAAATGCATTTTTAATTTGTAATCAATTAAGTGAATTACACGCCACTGAGTATTGTAGATAGCGAGTCTGCTGGCAATTGCTTCATACTGTCAAATGGGAGTCAAACGAATCGATTAAAATCATTCAGCACTCATTAGTGATTCACACGTGATTCAAATGCACTTCGATCGAATCGATTTGGAGTGCCTGAATAATTACTTTCTATCTAATCTAGCTCCTCATTCTCTGTTGAAAAGTTATCCAAAGAAAAACACATGTTTCGAAAATTAAATAATTGGCTATATTTGCATTCTAATTAGAATGTTGTTTGCAATGCACTTCTCATTAGCTTAAGCGAATAATAATAATTGTTTATGTGGGATATGTTAAGCCAGGCTTTATCAGCTGGCTTAACATAACCTACGATCCACATCCTCTCTCATTGCAATGCAATCCGCTCTCAGCGCACTCAGCGCTGTTAGCAAACCTCCACACAGCGCACTCAGCGCTGTTATCTTTAACATTAAAATTGACTTGTAATACAAACATATCCGCAAGACTGCACAGACGTGGCACCCAAATCTCATAGTGAAATAAAATACACAAAAAGTGATTAAAACCGCCACCAAGCTGCCTTTTATTGAAGGAAGTACAAAGTAAAGGAAAAAGACGCCCCCCCACATTTTCAATAATAATAATAATAATTATCTCGTTTGAGTCCTTAAACTGCTTTGCTAAGCATTCAAAGTTAATTGACCAATCTAGTAATTGGCAGTTGTTGAATTATGTATCTCAACAATAATTGTTTATATTTCAACCGCGTAGCAATTAGTTTTTTATTGATCTAAATTCAAGTTTATTTTATGCAATGTAAATTTTATTTAATTAGAAGGTGTAAAATATGCATTAAATAAATATCTAGTAGACTTGTTTAGCTGAAGGTCCAGTTTATAGTGTTCTTATTTGTATAATTAATGTTAATATTCGTTGTACTAACTAATAAAAGTAATTATTGTGTGTTGACACGTTTTTATAATTAAAATATCTTTTCTGCTGGCTCCAGCTCAAGTGTCTATTTATAATTTATTTTATGTTCTCCAATATATTTCAAATCAGTCAGCTGTTAAATTATTATATTGTATACCAACTTGAGACCTTAGGTGTTGAATGGCCACTCAAATATTAATTACAATCTGCCATGCTGAATATATTGAACAAGTCTATCGAGTTTATCAACTGCCCATCAACTTTTGGGCAGTCTCGGCCAATAAATGCGACACATATTTGAGTAAAAGGGGGCTTAGGAATTGCTTCGGTTGAGAGATGCCACGTTTACATTACTTACTCTTTCTAAATGCTCGACATCGTTTAACATGTTCCTGGAATTCAGTGGGTTCCTTTTATGCCGACAATGCGCTCCAATGTGGTGGTCACATCGCCATCGCCATCGTCAGCGTCATCGTCAGGCACATGGTTTGATTTTGTCTGCTGTGGCACATTGGATTGTTCGATGTGCTTTTTGGTGACCATGGACTGACCATGTTGGTTAGCACTTATTTGGCAGCATTGTCATCGATATAAAACGGGCTTTGTTTGTCCACTGGTCAAGCGGCATCGGCATCGGCATCGGCATCCGTTGCGCATTTTTCGAATACTCCATGCCAGCTCTTCTTTCTTCGCTGAAACTGGGTGTGTGTGTGTGTCCATTTGTGTAGTCGACTCGAGTCTGTGTCTGAGTCTGCTTCTGGGTCTGGGCATGGTGTCTGCTTCTGGTTCTCTGGACTTTAGCATTATCAACTTGTGTGCATCAGTATTTGGTTTCGCGTGAAATTCACTCACGACTTGTAATTATTTAATTTTATTGTTTGTTTTACGCTCCCGTAAGATCGCAACAGCAACAACAACAGCAACAACAACAGCAACAACAACAACAACAGCAACAACAACAGCAATATTGTCGCTTGGCCTGCCGTTTAACAAGATTTCTATATCAGATCACTTGTGTACAATAATGGCCTTCAAATTACACTGCAAATAGCCGCAATGTGTTTGGGCGTCATAATCTGTATATGGCCAAGACTCGTTAAGCTTCGACAGATAAAACTAGCTCAACATTGATTGTAATCGATGAAAATGGAATTTGCATACAAGCACAGCTCAAACAAGTGCACTTTGAATGCATCTTTCAAACAAACAGCTGTCATTTAACCCCGATATTAAATTTGCATTTGAATCCTCTTATTTTTGGCCATATCTATCACATCACAGTTGATACGTCCCTTGAGTATATTTGTGAATGCATAAAACATTTCAATTTAAATGCTTCTTCTTCTTTGTTTTTTGTTGCACAGTTGCAGCTTAACTCAGTTGTCTGTCAGCATTCATAATTTTATTATGCATCCGCTGCAACTGTAAATAAATATACGAATTTTTTGAAAAACCTTCTCATATTTTGGCATATCCATTTGAATAATTTACGTTGAAAAATTGTTGACCTGTGAAGCAAATTCAAAATAATTCAGTGCATAGAATTCCACAAAACTGGTTTAATGCAATTTTTTGGTTTTATGTCGATTGCCAAATGCTTCGCAAAATATAATAAAAATACTTCAAAGAGAAGAGTATTTTAGCAAAATTAGAGTGTCAAAAAACTAAATACATTTACTAAGCTTAAGAATTAAGATGTCAAAGTGGGGAATATGATTATTTGATGCAATAGTTAGATTAATATTTCTGTAACAAATTAAAAAAAATATTTAGATTGAGCGCTGAATTGCAGACAACACGACTAGCAGATACCCTATTGCCAGTCCTTACAAAAGTTGTAGGCTTGTTAATGGACAATATGAAAATATATTTTGAATAACGAAATCTGTGTTTCTAAACCAAATTTGTACAGTTGATCAATAATTAGTGTAGGTAAATTGTGTGTTGGTTAAAATGCTATATGAGTGAATGGGGGCACAGAACCCCCTGATAGGCCCTGAACCGTACTGAAATCAGGGATGAAGAAAGGCAGAGGCGAGAACGGAGCAGAGCGGAAGCACCAGGACTCCGACAAGCCAAGATTCTTTTAGGTGGCTATAATCAAAAACGATTTAAGCAAGTAATATCCATGGGAAAGAACAGGCTCAGTATACTCATCGGTCTATTGACGGTGTAGACTGTAGACTGAGAAGTCACCTAACCAAATTAGGTATTTATAGTAGCGATGCATGCAGGTTTTGTGGACATGAGGAGGAATCCTCAACGCACATCCTAGCAGAATGCGTCGCCTTAATCAGGAAAAGATGCAGCATCCTAGGGCAGCATGTCATCAGGCCCAAGAACATAGAAACCCTCAACCCAACGAAGATCCTGGCATTCGTGCAGGAGCTGGGACTGATGGAAGAGCTGTAGGCTCAGTAAGGGGGCACAATAGACCTTATAGGTCGCAGTGCTAACTTTTCCCCAATCATAATAATAATAATAAAAATAATTATCGTGAAAATGAAATACTGAATGAAAACTTATATTCCAAATTTAAAGTCCCTAGGTTTTATAATCTCTAAGATCGCCGCTTTCATGCTGACTCGTCTGTTAATGCGGATCAAGAATATAGTACACCTTATGGAATCGAAAGGGTTTCCTTCTGCCTTTTACAGACTTTGGCATCAATTCAGTTCACTCCTTTTTTTGAATGGTTTCAGAGTTTAGCAAAAACCCCATCTCTGATAGACGTCTATTTCCAATAACATCCGAATCTATCTTAACTAAAGCATTTCATTATTAAGGGTTCTTAAATGCTTTATTATAAGCTGTTAGCACAAATGTCAAAATTAATTACTTATGTCACTAGCAACAAATCATAAAACACAACATTTCAACATTATTTATAACGCAAGACAATCAAAGTGGTCGCCGTTTCTTTGATCTGAGCCGACGTGTGGCCTTTTTTTTTGTGGAGCTGTCAAAAAGGGGTAACGAAAATTTATGTGACACAAATATTTAGCCATCAAATCATCACTCAAAAAAAAAAATTCAGCTTGATTATATGGAGGTTAAGACTCTTAATATCTGTGGACTTCACAATTTGCTTGAGTGAGAAAAAAATAATGAAAACGTCTTCTCCAGATATGATATGATGTGTAGTCGTCGTATAGACATGTATATATATATATATATATTTAGATTGTTAACATTGTCACATGCGTGTCTCTATATAAATTCATAGCTGACAAATTGTTGGCACAGCTGTTTGTGTTTCAAATAAGCAGGCGGATTTTAGTTAATGGCCCCCAACGGTTTCACTTAAGTTGTTTATGGCTTTTGTGTGTGGGAATAGTGTAGCCGAAATAAATTCCAATGTTATCTCAAAAATTCTACATTAGTATTTAGGCGTCTAATAAATTGCTAAATATATATATATATATATATTTCACAAGATTTGAACGAAAATTAAACATGAATGATTTACGAGTATATAACACGCCAAAAGTATTTACACAAAGTAATTAATAAATTATTTTGCTTCAAAGAATGTAGGTAAATAAAATTTGTTTGTTGGCCTATTAACTAATCAAAATTATTATCGGGTGAATAATGAGACATATCAATTTGATAATTATATTCTGTGAAGCAGGTCACAACATGTGGCAGCCTCGTAGCTCATTAAGTGTTTTGAGGATTTGAAAAGTATTTGGACTTGACACGAACTCATATCTTAAGTAACTAATGCCGCCATATTCATAAATCATGAACACTAAACACAATTTGTATTTCATCAACTAATAATCCGCAGGGTTAAATATATATTTATATATAAGGCTGATTTGTTTTTGGCCTGAGGAGAATAGAAATTTCGAGTCGTTGAGATCATAAATAAAGCACTGGGAACACTTTGTACTTAGCATTTATATTTAAATTTAGGTAGAATGAAATAATGCGTACAGAAACACATATTAAACAACAACAGCAAAAAAAAAAACAAATAAATTAGCATCTTAAGCTATAGAAGAAAAACGCCAACGACGAAGACGCCTTGTGTGCCCCAAAGCCATGGGTAAAAGTATTTTCAAATTAATTTTTATTAGCAGAAAGCTAATAAACAAAAATAAAAACAAAAACAAACACACACACACACACACACACGGACACAGACACAGTCCCGTGGAGCATGGTCTTTAAGGCAAACATAAATCTAGTCAGCAGTCAAAAAAGCAACACATACATATACACATGTTAGTGTATACATATTTTTATTAGCATGTCGCGACATTTCTCAAGGCACACATCCGAAAATAATGTTGCCACTATTTAGCCATTTCACTTTTCAAAAAATTCGGTTTATTTCTATTCGTGTGTCTTTCAATTTAATTTATTAATCGAGCGTGAACATATTAGTGGGATCTGTCCCACTCGAGATGAGTCCGCTGGGGAATTTTGAAATTAACATTTTTCTTGATTGCTCAATGGACAAAACACACAAATTGAGGTGCGCCCACACACACAGCAGGCCGTGAATTGCGAAGAGCGTCCATTAAAAGCTGGCTAATGACTACCAGCTAATGTGCAAAGAGTGGGCCAATTCTCAGCAAAGTAGTGCACAAGTTCTCAACTTGATCTGAGTTTCTTCCGAAGTGGGTTACAGGCGGCTTACCAACCAGACTGATGATTAATTCGATTACTTTGCCTAGTCGGTCCATATCAATATTGCATGTATTGCCATCGATAGCAAATGAGCTCATTTTATGCATTTGCATATGGCATATATAACGATTATTTATCAGAGCTACAAATAAATAAAGGCAGTAAGAATGCTCTAGTCGGATTAGCTCGACTAAGGAATACCCTGAATCCTAGTTTTTGCCTATCATTAGGCGTTAGTCAAACTAAGACAATGAAAAAGTAAAGACAAAATTAAGATTTTACAGATGGTTCTCATTCTCATTCTCGCTTAGTAAGATATATCTTTCAAATTGAAGCTTATATTTCTAACAGAAATCGATTTGTATCGATATTCGAGAAATGGGGAAGTATATCGATAAAAGGAAATACAATTAATTTGCATGTGCTATTCCTAAACCTATATTTCATGTCTATAGTTCTATAATTCCTTGAGAACGGCAAATTCATGCAGACTGACAGATAAATGCTGATTATGCAGATCAAGAATATATATATTTTATATATTGAGGAGTCGGAGGAGTCCTTACGCCTGTCACAAACTTCAACACAACTTCATAATACCCTACTTACTGGCTTTAAGTGTGTTCCACGTATGAAATCATAAATTATTTATTTATTAATCGTTGCCAATATTGTAATTATGATACCAAAAACTCATTGCCAATCAAATAAATATATATATATATATATATATATAAATTAGGTATAATTATTAATTGTTACACAATTTTTATGGCATTGCGTGTTGTTGACAGATTTATGTTTGTTTTCGAAACAATATTTATGTGTTTTTATTTATATTATTGTTACTGCTGATTGAACGCTTGCATAACAAATATATATATATATATATATATATATATATATATATGTATATGTGTGTTTGTAAAGTATACGTATATAATGCTTAAATTGCGCCTTATTTTAAAGCCATATATATTACAGTCAACAAATTTGAGTTATGATTGCCTGCAAAATGCCATTAAAATCATTAACAAAATAATTTTGCACAAAATATACAGCCAAAAATGTTCCCAAAAAGTTGATAATCCAGTCAATGAGTGTAAGCACATGGGACCAACAAATTTCTTAAGTATACATAAAGTTGAAGTTGTTTTTCAAATAAGTGAAAAAAAGATAATATTTCAGATAAAAGTCATCATTTATTTCACACAATTGGGTTTTGTTTTTGTAATTAATATTTTCCATTTTTGGATACGTATTTAATTCGGTTTGTGGAGTGTCTAATTACCAAGCATTGCTCGAGCCATATTAGTGTTACGTATTTGCATATAAACAACTAAAGATTTTAATATTTTAATGCGCATTTTATTTACAGCGCAGCTCATTTATATATGTCAAGCTTGGCGCATAAATCAATTTGACAGCTGGCTGCTGCCGTTGCCAGCTAAGCCAGCTGAAAACAACTTGGCTACAAGATACCGTAATGCAAAATATTTACAAGTAGACCAATCGATATTTGCCTAGTTTCATTAAGTTTTTACTTAATCAGTCTCTCTATAATTAATTAAGAGAGCTTAGCCAAATTTCAGATTTCTAAGAAAGGGTATTCAAATGTGTGGTCAAATAGTTTTGTTTTAATAAGTTTCCAAGACAACAGCTCGTCACTCAGTCTGACGTGCTCTGACTGCCTGTCAATAGTTGGATTGATTGATTTATGGATGCCATTTAGCTTTGATTTGTGCTTTTGCACAAAACCAAATACGACTTTATGGCAATTGTGTGAATAGATATTCCCAAAAAATGTTAGACTAAAACAGAGGCAGAGGCAGAGACGGAGGCAGTGGCAGTGGCAGTGGTAGACAGAGAGTGAGTGAGATAATAGGAGACGAATTGCCATTGTCACAAATATTTGCATACAACTTCCGCTTCGACTGTTTCCGCAGCAGCAAAACTGTTTTGGGTCATAATAAATAAGAAATGAGGATGCTACATGCGGCATGCTGTGTCAGTCATCATGAATTTCGAATGCTCTTTTTAAAAGGGTATAATGGAGTTGTGCATAAAAAAATAACATTAAAAAAAAAAAAACTCCCTAAAAAAATGAAAACTAAAAAGCTAAAAATCAACTCTAAACAGACATAAAAATAAACTCACTCATTAAAATAGTTGTAAAGTTATAGACTGAAAAATAAACTATATATTTATCCAGATTTTAAATAATTATAATGAATATATAAAAACTGGAAAATAGTTTAAAATGAAGTTATGCAAAGAGACGGAGGATAGCTTGTCCAACCCCAAATAGTGTATATATTCTCGATTAGCATCAAAAGTAGAGTCACTTTCGTGTGAACATGCCGATCTCAGAGTATATAGAAGCTAGAGAATCAAGTATTCGCACTTGTTTCTCTGACGCAAATCGACTTTACTTTATTTTAACGATAACTGCAACCGTTTCGCAAATACGAATCGATTTTCGAAAGCAGTAAAATCCCCAATTATAAAGATATAGCCTTCCAATTTGTATATAACATACCCAGACATATTATTGATCGGCTGTAAAAATTTAATTAAGTTCTGATAAGAAACTCATTGAATAAACTCTTTATAAATTTAACAGGGTTCCTCCTAATCGAGTTCTATCGAAAAAAAAATTGAAATCGATTTATGGGTTTTCTAAGAAAAGCAACAATGAAGCAAATTGCATATTTCACATTGCAAATATACATGTACCAATGGAATGTTAAAGTCCACATTAGTGTTATGGAAACCACAATAGCAATCCCCTCGATATCATCCATATGGTTATTAATGTGCGACGATTGTTGTCAGAGATCGAGAAAGTTCAGTCATAAATACGACAGTCTTGACATATTGTGAATGCCTCGCAAATGTTTGCTGGCAACTGGTGTATTTGTGTGTTTGTGATTAGGTGGCTGCATATGGAAGCCGAAGTATGCGTAAATTGGCAAGTGTATTAATATTATTTATGACTAAACATGGAATATGATATGCAGCTTTGGCTTTTTGCTTGGCACTTAATCATAATCAACTGTCGCGTAACTGGAAGTTTTTTTTCTTTTCCCAGCAGCCGACACATCGAGCCTCACCTAGCCACCTCCTAACTTGGCACTGCGGGTCTCTGTCTCTTAACTGTTATTTCCTCGACTCCCATGAGCAACCAAGGCACACCAAAAAAAAAAAATTTGTTTGAGAAATAAACTGTGAGCATAAATCAAAAATGTTGACGCTATGATTACGATACATTTTCGGGCCTCTTTTGGGCCCAAAGCAACAGCAGCAAAAGCAAAAGCAGCAAGAGGAAATCGTGCTCGGAGGTGTTACAGCACTGACAGTTATTCTATAAATTATGACAACCGACAGCTACATTTATAAGCCACAACTCTTGCATTGCCATCGAATTAACTTTACATAAATAAATTGTTAACACACTCAGCCAACACAGACAACACCGCCAACAACAACAACAACCCACACTTATTAATTTGACCGCATTTTAAAATGATGCAAAGCAATTAACTAAAATATGATGATGGTCACCAGAGATATAAACAATTCAAATTATCCGTAAATTAAATGGCTCTTGCACTACTTGGCAGCAAAGCAATTAGCATAAAATATTTAATTCATTCGAGCGAAAAAGGTGGTCAATAAAATAACACCCATACAGGTTAAAGGCCAATTATAAAGTGGAATCACTCAATCTGGCTAATAAATTAGAAAAACTGGACTGCGCAATTAGCTAAAGTCAATTGAAAACAACGTCTTAATCTAAATCTTTATCTTACTCCAACCCTGAATAATAATAGTAAAAAAAAAACAATTTCCTTGCCACTAATAACATTTGAAGTAAGTGCCCCTTAATGGCATGTGGATCTATTAAAAAAAATAAATGCGGCACATTTGATTTGGGACTTAAGTTGATTATTTATGAAGCTGTTGTTGGCACTTGTCACAAATCAAATCATAAAATTCATTGTGCCGGCTTCCTTATACATTTTTATTGTGCAACACAAACACAATCCGAGTCCGAATCTGATTCATTGTGGTTGGCTCATTTGGCTTGAATACAAAGCAAGTGTATTCACTTACAGTTGGGCACTCCAAAGAACCCCAACACAATCGAGCTAAAGTATCTAAAGTTATTCATCTATAGTTCTGCGGCTCCAAACTGCCAATTTACAAATTTACATTTAACATAAATTTGAGATGTAATGCGATATCTTGGCTTGATTCAAATGGCTCTTGGCAGCTTGGCCCATGGCTGTTGACTTTAATAATGGCAAAATGCCAGGCAAGCATTGTCTCTTTACTCATTAGCTGGAATTCTGTTGAATGAGCATTAAATATTATGCACAACGCTTCAAATTAACACATTTCAATTTGTCTTCAAAAAACACAAAAAAAATATATATATTTCACAGAAATGCCGCTTCTCAAAATTTAATTTAACATATAGAAACGAAATGCCAACCAAATATATATATATATATATATATATATATAAAAAGATAATCATTTGACCACCTCGCAGTTTCACATAAAAATATTTTAGTCAATTTTACGATGCTCGCGAATTATGTTGACATTAAATATTGTGTTAATTTAATATTTAGATATATGCTAATGAGCATCGTGCTTTGAACTTGAAATACAAAACAACGACGACGCAAATACACTTTAAATCGAATTCTGTTCCATTCTATTCTAACTTTCAAACTAGTTGTGTAAATGTCAAGTTAAATATATTGAATACTTTCAAAAGTTGTAGATTTTGATTGTTTGTTAAAGTCAAAACAGATGCTCAAATACACTGTAACTTTTCAGTTGGTTCGTCTAAATGTTTTTTTGGGCTTGTTTTTGAATGCTTTTGTATAATAATTGGTATAATTATTTGAGATGTTTATTAATGATATTTGAATACAAATTCATCGGCCACTTTAAATGTTCCACAAAATCGACGCCTCGGGTTTTTTTTTTATTGTTTCTTTGAAAGCTAATCATTAAAATACAATATTTTAAGCGCGTCATAAAATTTTATAACAAACTTCATTAGTGGCGCCCCTGATATATCTGTCAGATACATACATATACAAATGGCTGCATACATTTATTGTTTTCGCTTAGGCGACAACAGATCTCAGATTGTAAAACAGCATATATAATATGTATTGGGATTAGGTGTCTCTGGTGACAGCGATGTATGCATAAATTCAGTCATCAGTGGCACACCTGGTTTCCAAGTCTTGTGTACAGTTTCGCCCAATCCATATATTATTGACTGATTGCAAACATCTGAAATTCATGGTCTATTGAGTCTTCTATGTGAAAATCAATTGCATTTTAAACGAATGTCAACGAGTTGATTTCACAAATTGCGAATAACCAAATGGGCATCATCCGGACTCCGTCGGGTGCCTCCGGGTGCTGAATGCAATATTAAATGGATGGCAGTTGAAGCAGCCTCCACTTGGCCAGTTATTTGGACCGCTATCTAACGAATGTCTTTGGGGCAACTGACTGTCGAACAGTTGAACAGTTGACAAGTGCTCGGACAAGCGTAGACAACATCGTTACCATGTCCTGTGTCCATGTCCATGTCCAAGTCTCTCTTTCTATTAACATTTTGCGAATGCCAAATGGGGTAAAAAATGCTGCGTTGGGACATTGATGCCAGACCAAATTGTGCATAGCTAATTGGAACACGTAAAGCCAACTCCAACTATTAATTGACTGCACCTTTTCAGGCGATGGGATAAACTTGAAACTGATTTGTAGTCAGATTGAGCAGCAAAAACGATTCCAACTAACCATGACTGCACCTTTGGTACTTTGGATACCCTTTAGAAATGTTTGTGTGCCTTAAGTATTTCAAAAATCGCTTTAAAACTAATTATAGTGAAAGATAGCTTGCAGCAAGCTACTTTAAAATTCGTTTAGTAACTTTCCTGGCAATTTTCACAGCCTGCCTTTCCCCATGAACCAAACAAGCTCGCAACTTTCTCAGTTTGAAACCTAATCTGAATAAATTTTAAAGATAGAAAAATGCTAAAATATTTAAAGAATAGGGCCTGCAAAAAAACTCTCCTTCTCATCTATCTACAGTTAGTAGGCCTTTTAAATTTTAATTCATTAAATTTATAATTTAAATTTTTAGTTTTTCAAATTTAATTTTTAAACTTTTTCATAATTTTATTCAAACAAGCGATTTCAAATTACACCAAAAGCAAGTTTTAATAAAAATAAATATATGATTAAAATATTGGAAATTTAATTTATATTTCATAAAATATAATGAAAATTAAATAAATAAAAATAAAAACTTTTTTGTTTATTTGTGAATATATAAAAAAAATTTTAATAAATAAATTTACTTAAATTTACATTTTTTATTTTTTACATGTAAATATTTTATGCGCTTTTGGTTTGATTTGCTGTGAAGCAGCTGCAACTAAAGCAACTTTCAACATAATAATAAATTAATATATTAATCATCAATATAATATAATAATAAATTAAATAAATTCGCTTAAATTTGCGGTCCAAATTAAGTTAAATATATTCATAAATAAATAGAGCGGTTCAACTGCAACGATCTGACTTGATTTAATGTGTGTGTTGTGAGCATTTTGACTTGATTTGCTGTGGAGCAGCTGCAACTGTTCGGCAAGTTGCTTCTCATGTTGCATCAACCATCAAATCATCAGAGATGTATGTGCACCTTGGCATACCCCCGCTGCCCCCTCCACCCGCTTGGCTGTACGATTTAATCTTTTGCCATTCATTGGCCGTCTTTATTCACATTCTGAATATGATACGTGAGCCATCATCAACGTGGGCAGCGTGTGGTGCTGCTTGGGGTATGCCACTTCCCTTTTTATTGAGGGGCATGTGTATATATATATATTTGGTATATAGTATGCCATGCTAACTGGGAGGGGTGCTGCTCTGTGTGTGTGTGTGTTGGCTCATATTGTAGGTTTGTAACGTTTTTATGATGCCTGGCGGCATGTTAAAATTGAAAAACGCATTTGCGTGATAAATTGCAATATTTAACACACACGCCGACACACACAAACACACACAAACACACACACAGACAGCACACACACGCACACAGACATGAGCATATGGCAGCTGTAGCATGTGGTGTCCAGTTGTAATTGCAACAACTGCCGCTGCTGCCCCCAACCCCAACTCGGACTCGCCAGAGTTGGACTCTCAACTCGAGTCCGGCATCGGGGCATGAGTTATGGCACCCGTCAACTCTGCAGCAGCGTTGTTGAATGTGGCGAAATACGAGCGTATAATGCAAACGCCATTGCATGCACACACACACACTAGCATACACACACACACACTAGCATACACACACACACACTCGCACACGGCTGCAAGAAAGCAGTTAACATGTTTCTCCTTCAGCTCGTTTTTTGTTGTTGCTGTTGGTTGTTTCAAGCCAACGCCGCCTGACGATATGAGTTACATGCCGTGCTTAATGGCATAATTTAAAGCTGCAAATTTTGTCATAAATTTTAAAATTGATTACCACAACGGCGGCAGGGGCAGTAATGTTGTTGTTGTTGTTGTTGTTACTTGTTGTTGTTGTTGTTGTTTTTGCTCGTTAGCCGAACATTGCATGCCGCCTGATGGCTACATTGGCAGCGGTGTTAAATTGTGTTACCTCTACGAGCTCTCTGCGTTTGTGTGTATGTGTGTGTGTGTGTGCTGTGTGTGTTGGCCATAAAAATTACACACTTTGCCTTTTGTTTTAGTCATTTTTCTTGTTGCTAATGCTTTTGATAAACCCAGTCGAGTTAGTGAAATCTGTTTTTTTTTTCCTTTTTGAAAAATTAACCAGACGAACACATTAATTATGTTGCCAAATTTATGAGATATGAGCCGCACATTACTTTTGAGTTCAAAATAATTAACTCTTTTATCGTTTATTTGTCTAATGTCAACTTAATCCATCAATTTGGGAGAAACCCAGCATTCCGTCTTCGCTGGCTAAAACCAATTAGCAGTTCTATTAGAGAGCGGCTCCTGTTTCGCTCAAATTGATTAGCTGCTTAATTGGATTATTATGTTTTGGCTGCCCCAAAGGGTTCAGGCACGTCTGAGCAGGAAGCAGACAACCGGGAATACTCACTCGACTTGGCGAAAGGCACAAGACTTAGAAATTAAGATTAGTTTAGCGACTTACACTTAATTTACAAGAGGCAGACTCGATTTCAATTGAGGAATACCTGGCATGAAAGTCGGCTGACTTAGGCACGCCCAAGATCAAATAACCTTGTAAACAGAAGTCAAGTTGGAGACATCTAGGGCATCAAATATATTTTTTATACAAACTAGAGAATTGTTTGCCCAAATGTGGAGAGCATAAGTTTGATTAATATGACTTCTGAAGCAAAAAAGGTTTTTAATTAAGAGCTCATCTGTCAAACGATTGTTTCTATGGCAGATATATAATATAGTCATCCGATTCTGTCAGCTGCGACACATGTATCAAAAAACCTTTGAAATTGAGGAGCAATAAAATCCGACGAACAGATGAACATGGCCAAATGAAATCGGCTAGCAATACTGATCTGGAATATATCTACTTTCGTGACTACCCCTTGCGAGAGTAAACATTCAAAAAGTAAAATGTACAGATTCCGATAAGCATTTTAATAACATTTATAGCATATTCATAAGTGTTGAAAATATCAATATAACATTATCGATTACTTATATATCGATACTGCGATCGATACCCCAAGTAGATGTAAGCATACAGTGAATAAATCTTTCTCCTTTGTACTAAACTGAGCCAATTTTCAAACTCGAGTTCAATTTCATTATTTGGCCTCTAAAATATTATTGCAAAATAAAGTAGACATTATCGATCGTTATCGATGATAATCAAGTTGTCAAACCGGAACCTAAAATCGATTCAATTTAATACAAATATAAATTATTAAATAATTGCTCGCAAGTAAGAAATTTAAACTAAGATTGTGTTTTGCAATAGTCTGCCTAAATTCGATCGATAACACACTTATTTTCTAAGACGTACACTTATAAAAATAATATGCTACGCAAATTAGCCTCATGATAGTAATTTGGTGCACAGATTAAGAGGTTCGTTTAAGCACTGCCTCATTTTGCAGCCAATAAATGGTTATTGTTAACAAGAAAAGCAGCAACAGCAGAAGCTACTTTCCAAAGTATAAACTTGCCATTAACTCAAAAAAGAAAAGGCGCTTTTAACTCATAAGCCAAATCCATTAGCCGTTGTAGAATAAACTGCAATATTAGCTGCTGACACGAAAATAATAACTTGCCAGATGAATTACTTGCAAAACCATTATAAAAAAGAAGAAGAAGAAAACTGACAGATGCGAACAAAAATACAGTGAAAATATGTAATATATATGTATATAATTACTGGCAATATCTGAAGTGATGAGCAGAGGCCGACAAAGCATGCGAGATGGTGTGACTAGGACGATTCCAGAGCTGCCAATTATACGCAAGTCGACTGATTATGGACTTTAGGTGTAAACCAACCAACCGACCAGCAAAACAACCAAACAACCAGCCAAGATAAAAGATGAAGAAGAAGAAGAAGGAGACATGGCATTATACTAATTTCATTTTAAACGAACACAAATGCGGCTGCATATAATTTAAATAATTGCAGAGGCCTGCAGGGCTCGACTATTGATGATGTTATCATATGGGGCCGGGACTCTTATCAACAATTTCCGTTGGCAGCTGCATTCCGGCTCGGAACTCGAGTTGGCTAAAACCAACTCTTCGATTCCACATCCACTTCACTCGTTTCGCCTTGGCTCGTTCACATAATTATAATGTATCGCTTAATGGCCACACTTTGGGCCTTCAGACACATTTCCGTCTGCCTGATTATTGGTCATATATGTAAATGTATGTGTGCCGATATAGGGGGAGTTGGGCAGGGAACGAACGGAGAGTGGAGTGCGGGGTGGAGGGGCTTTGCAAATTAACCATCATTGAGGGGTTAGCAGGCAGCAAACTATCGACTGATAAAACAATTTACTCTCCACATCTGTTTCGAGTGCTCAACTTAATTATGGTTACAAAATTTTATGAAGCAATTTATTTCACTCACAGCTCCGAGCACCACCGGCAATACGTGCACCACTCGCACCACTTGGCATTGCCTCTATACTTAAGACGACCACTGGTAATCAGTGGACTCCACTTCCCTCTGTACTTGTTTTCAATTTGAGCCGTGGAAACCCTGTTCAAAAATGCATTCAAAATAATATTACATAATTATATTAATTAAAACGGAGAATGCCAATTTCATAAAATACTTCGTGGAGCAACATAATGAAAATCTTAAACTTCTTAATGGGGATGACGATGAAAGCTGTAATGAAGTAGAAGCAGCAACGACCTCTTAAAATATACAGATATAGATTAGAAATGAGATATATATATACATATGTGTACATTAATATGCTAATAATAAATGCAAGGAAGTTAGAATGCTCTAGTCGAGAGAGCTCGATTAGCAGATGCGCTGAATCCAGCTATTGAATATATAGTTAACACATAATAGTTTGATCAATATGTAAATAGTTTTTGGTAGTAAAATCGGTGTTCCATATGCGATTATTATTAACTTGGCTTATGGCTAAATCGGCGCAACTTTCGATCAAAAAATTAAGCACTCAAAAATGCTTCCTTCAGCATTTGCAACATTTTCTCCATTTCCACTTTAAATTGGTTCAGAATATAAGTAGAATGAATATATATAGACTGGCGAGTATATAGTATATATAGCTGTAAATGATACCCACTTTTGACTTATTTATTTGCCATTTAGCATGTAATAGATTTATTAAGCTGAAAATGCGAAAAACATGAAACGCTTAGATCGATAATAATAAAATTAGCATTTTACAGCATTTAAATAGTGGGTTTCCTGCGATGCAGCATAGATGAATATAACATGTGTAGCATATTGTCAGTTGTCTGGACCAGGTTGTCCATGTTGGCCATCTCGATGGGCACACAATTATGCATATAAGCGTTCCAACCTCTACTCGTACATACTCCATCATTAAGTCAAACAGACAATTTGTCAAATGGCAAACAAGAAAAACAACACGAAAATTTGCATAGAAAATAACAAACAACTAACATTAGACAACAAGCACACACACACACACACACACACACACAACAGAGAAAAATTTGCATGTCTGACCGACTAAGTTGGCCAACGAACAGCAACAAGTTAGCTACCAATAACCATTTTCTACAAACGTCTGACGATTGGCGGTTTTATGTTGGTAACACAGAAGCACAGCCCCAACTGCAATTACCAAAAGCGAGCCACGAAGCCGGCACAGATATCAGCGAGAGGAGATCGGCTAAAGAGGCAACTGGCAACTGGCAACTAGCAACTGGCAACTGGCAACAGCCAACAAGCAGCAAGCAACTTGCAACAACAAACGTTGTGGCAAACAACATGTGCGTTTGTGTCTGCAACGATTAAGTAAAAACAATTTACACGCCTGCCTGCCAGCCCGACGAAGACGTGAATGTGAATGTCGACGTGGACGTGGACGTGGACGTGGCCAAGATCCAAGTGTCCGTCCCGGTTGGTCTTTTGGGCTGCAACAGACGTGTGGCGTTAATATGCGTCGCTCAGGCTTAGCTTAGCCAACTTGGCCACTCTTTCACTCCGACTCCGACGAATCCGGCTGTGGTCGGCATCCATGTTAGTGCTTCCTTTTGGCATCGCCAACATGTCAATTATATCGTATCAAATTAATAATTGTACGCGCCGCGCACATGATCACATACACATACAACAGACTGTGTGCATATATACATTTATACACTTGGAGAAACACAGGAATTCAATCGCCTTGAATTCAAGAAAATAGCCAGCGGCAAGCCAGCTTTCTGCAGAAATTAGAAATTGTCTTAAATTTTCAGATTGCTGAATATAATTAAATAATCAAAATTAATTTATTTGCATTTAGAACAGCGCTTTTCTTCGAGTGTATACAAATAAAATGATGCACGTCTTCGCCTCATTTGCCAATAAAGTTGGTTTAAGGAGCTGGCAGTTGCTGCCACTAATCGTGGCAGACAAGCATGAACTGGCCCCATACTTAGATAAATATACATATACATGTATGTGCGTGTTTTTGCCTGTGTGTGTGTGTGTACTTATATTTTAAGTTAGCTGTCAATTTGGTGTTGTAAGCGCTGCTGGAGAGAAATGCTTGAGTTTCGATTTCAAAAACTACTTTACCGGCATTTTGGCAGGCACTTTTGAAAGTTAAACACGTTAAGATATTAATTAATGTTGTCAGTCTTCGACTTAGTCATTCATCAACACAAAACAGAGTAAAATATATATATATATATACTTACATATATATATTTATACTTGTATATATATATTTGTCTATGCGCACTAATCGGACTTGCACAGTCAAGGTAAATAGCCTCACCGCACCTTAATAGATCCAAATGAAGACTCTTATCCAAAATGCCAATGCTCAAATTTGTGGTATTCCCCATTTTAACACACTTCCACAAAAAGTCAATGGCATCAAGCATACGTTGAGAAACCTCATCATTCATTAGAAACACCATTAAATATAGAGACCACAACATGAAACTGCTAATGATTATCTACATTAAAATAATTAATTGCATTTCAAGCCAGCTTGACAGCCTTAGTACATATATATAATGTATAAATAAATGTAATGTTTATATGTACATAATAATAATCTCCCAAAGTCTTATTTAGGGGAATAACAACTTAAATCTATTAAGAATATTAACCGCAAAATGAACGCAAAGAACCGCAAATCTCAAAGATTAAAACTCAACTCATTGAAAATGAGTAAGAAGGGTATGATGGGAAAGTAGCAGACATCGGGAACATTCTCCGATCCCATAAGGTACATATAAATTCTTGGTCAACTCACGATTCAGTCTATGCATGTTTATCTCTCTGTTTGTCTATGACAGCTACAGTTTTCACATTTGTAACAGAACTTCTTATATATCGATAACTTTACACATTTTGCAAATATCGATACAAGCCGATATCTGCTAGCAAGAAAAATCACAATTTTAGATATATTTAAACAAATTGAGTTGAAAAACGTTGCTTATAGATCGTATTTTTATATTTCCCAAATTTGACACGATATCTGTGGAAAACTACAGGGTATCCGCTGTCGGACTCTTAAAATAAAATCCTCCTGACTTGTATAAAGTTAGTGTTACTGCAATTAACACTTTACTGTTCATCCCATTCACATAAAAATAAGTTCAAAAATTCAAAATTTATTTAAATATTTATTATGAACTTAAACAGGGTATCTCTTGGTCGTAGACTCGCGAACAAAGCAAACAATTTATTTATTGCAGACAAACAAAATTAACTTCTGTATCAAAACCTGGCAAATTAATCAACATTTTTAGTGGTTTTAATAAAACAACAACAACAACTTAAAACTGGTTTTAACATTTGAAATCTTGTCGCTGTCGTTGTTGCTGATGTTGTTATTGTTGTTGTTGTTGTTATGTTGTGTTGGTGTCGTTTGGCTGTCTGTGCAAAAGCAGAAACGGTAATTATCTTTTGACAGCACTTTAGTTGAATTTGGTAATGACATACAGCTAAAGATCGAAGGCGATGGCAACGGCGACAAAAGCGGCGCTTTAACCCAGCTGACAGTTGAGGTTAAAACGTGCCCGATTAAAATGACAGGCAGACAGTTGGACAGACAGACAGTCAACCTATAATTTACAACTCAGATGCGCCGCTGGAAAGAAGCAAAGTGTTGGTTAAGAGACTTCGCATTGCAGTTGACACATTGAGGGAAATAAATGAAGTAAATCCGCCCTTGCATGCGTATACAATTGAGGTCAAAATAATAGTACTGCTTCGTGTAATTTAAATATACAATATTTTCATAACTCATTTCATAATTCCTTCGATTCCTTGGACCACTCAGTATCTACAGCTTGTGTTCTATAATTTTTATAATTTCTCAAAACATATGAGTGCACTACTATTATTTTGACCGCAGCTGTATGTAAATATTATAAATATCTTTTTTCAACACAAGTTTAGTTAGGTAATAACTAAAAATATTTGTATATATGTATATCCAATTAAATACTAGTTACAAACCTTATGACTCTAAACTATTTTTAGGAAAAATTAATTCATTAAATTGATGAATAATCGGTCAACGAAAATAAGCGTATTGAAAAAAGTACTCTTTCATAGCTCCCGTTAGGCTGAATTTATATTGTATTTATTTTTATGCAAAAATTATATAGTAAATCAATATATAATAATATAATCTTTCCCGTTATTAATATAGGTAATACTACAAATGATAAAGCAATTTCGCTTTCCACTCGGCAGAATTTGAAATTTAACAGGTATGCTAAAAATTCCTTTGCTTCTGCAAACAAAATGTCCCTTTGTGGGTTGCCTTTGGCTAAACTTCAAATTATTACCCAACCCTGTTAAGCACATGTATAGTAAATTAGTATTATTATTTCTGTTCTCAACAACATTTCCATTAAGCTTCAAAAATAAGCAAGCAAACAAAATCAATCGAGTGTGGTGAATATAGGAACCAGCTGACAAAGTTGAAGATCGAACTATCGCCCACCTCTAACACTTTCTCTGTTTACCATACGGCGAACCTGCCCGCTCGTTTGCACTTGTGTGTGTGCGGGATGAGAGGAAAATAAAAAGGGCGCCAACAATAGGAGAAGAAAAGGGCGCAAAAATCCGGGAGACGCGGGCAGCAAAGCGCAGTGCATTTTTAATAAAATTGTTTGCGTATTGCAGCCAACAATAATAATTTTCAAAGAAAAAAAAGAAAGATCCAGAACAAATCAATAAGAATTAACGAAGCCAAACAGCTGTTGGTAAAATTGAGCAGCTGATCGAAATCGGTGTCATCATGGCGAATAAGAGACTCAGCCTGCTGCTGGAATGTGATCAGCTGCTGGAAGTGAATCATGTCGGTCAGGATCCACATGCCGCTAAGCGTTACAAATCAACGTTGCTGCAACAACAGATCGCCTCCCCCATCACCGAACTGTCGCACACAATGCGCAACACAATCCTCGATGGGGGCACTCCAAAATCGAGCAAGTTGCTCACGTACAGCAAGAGCATCTCTTCGAGCTACGCTTCCAGTGCCTCACTGGATGATGAATATATGGCGATGTTTGAGCTGGATGAACAAGCGCTGTCGCCGTCATCCTCCTCCCTCGAAAAATTGCCCTCCGATCTGGATGCACTGATCACTGGCCAACTGAAAACCAGCCCGGTGCGTCGTTGTCTCAGCATGGATACGTTGAATGATACGCCCACGCTAAAGAAGACGGTGTCCATGAATGATGCGGATATACTGAATGCATTGGGCGGTGAACCGGAATTGATTGGGGATCTCAGCAAGCCGTGCACATTGCCCGTCCTGCAGAGTGGGATGCGTCACAGTGATCTGAAGACCATTTCCAGCAAAACGCTTGCTCGCCTGCTGCGTGGCGAATTCCCCGAGCTGTTGGAGACTGATTATCAGATAATCGACTGTCGCTATCCGTATGAGTTCGATGGCGGCCATATACGTGGTGCCCTTAATCTGTATACCCACGAGCAGATTAGGGCTGCCTTTCCGGCGGAAGCATCCACTGCGGATCATCGCCGCATCTATGTGTTCCACTGTGAATTCTCGTCGGAGCGTGGTCCAAAATTGATGCGCTTCCTGCGCACCAACGATCGCAATGTGCATACGCATAACTATCCATCGTTGGACTATCCGGAGCTGTATCTGCTCCACAATGGCTACAAGGAGTTCCATGGCCGTTACACGGATCTCTGTGATCCGAGCAGTTATGTGCCCATGCTGGCGCCCGCCTACAATGAGGAATATCGTCTGTTTCGCGCCAAGACCAAGTCATGGAATTGTGGCGATAGCGATGGCGGCGACAAATCCATCGATGGCTCTATGGGACGTTCACGCGTCCTGCGCAAGTCCCGCTCCCGTCTGCTCTATGCCGAGTGAAATTTGAAAATGTTAAATGTTCAACCGAAATTGGACGCGAATCTTTTTTTTGTTTCGTTTTGTTGCGTTGCCGTCCAACTTTCATTTATGTGTTTAACTTAATTTTACATAATTGATTCAACAAGTTTATTCAATTGATTCTCACAAAATGTTCTCTAGTCAGTGCAACGAAAATTTCACAGTTATTAACAACTCACACTTCTTTTTTTTGTGTGTATTTCTTTCCTTAAATTTCCCTTATGTTGAATTATGTTAATCAAAAAATTATTCGATACAATAAACTGTACAAGAAAAAACACAAAAAAAAAAAAAATATGTATTTAAAAAAAAGAAAGAAAACTGTTTCTAAGTTAGACGAATTCTAATTTTAAGCCTATATGGAAATACATATGTATACTAGTTAATTATTTAGCAAACCTATCTTGGCAAATTATTTGCTAACAGTAAAAAAAGAAACGCTTAAATTTATATATTTTAATTACAACAAAGTTCATAAAATATTATTCAAATCTAATATACACAAAATAAATACCATTTATACAATTTGCCAGTTTTCGTTAATGTACAAATACGTGAAAGTAGTTAAGTAATTACAAGTTAATTTTAATTATAGCAAGAAGTGAATCTACCAAAAAAATTAAGTGTTGATTAAGTTTTAAACGAAATTACTAATATAAAATATTTATGGCATATTTATAGTGAAAACTTGTCTTATGAAAAATAGATGAGAAAACTTTTAATTATTTAATTTTGATTATGTAGTTTATAAGATATATAATTACTACTATATGTGTGATGAAAACATGCTTTAAAAAAAATTATATATATTTTTATATAAGTGATATAATTCAACATTTTAATTTGTAGATTCTACAGATTTGTACTATAACTATATAACTTATTCGAATAGGTTAAGACAAGAAGTCCATTTATTCACTTAATGAAACATCTGATACTTCAGTAATTTGTTTTCGCTTAACATATTTAAAGTTCATTTAATATTTTAATAGTTTCAAAATGATTTTGAGTATTATTATTATTATTATCATTATTACTTAAGGTCCACAAGATATAAGGTCTCCAACAAACAAGGTCTCAAAGTAACTAAAACAGGAATGAAAATGCCGATTGTCATTTATGTTTCACAAAAAAAAAAAAATGTGTTGAAAAATAGCAAATAAAACGTAAATTGTAAAAAAAATAATAAGTAATAACAAATAAAAATAAAATTAAAAAATTTCGTTGCAAACGATTTAAATATTTCAAAAATAGTTTTAAGTTAAATGATAATTTATTTATTTATTTTTGTGTTATGTTACTTAAAGTGTAGCAGGCAAAAAATTTCTGATTTTAAAAAATTAATTTAATAATTGAACATTAAAAACATTTGTTGCTTAATAAATTAAATTAATAACTAATTCGAAGTACAGTTTCCAATTTTATTTGTGAATTTAAGCTCATGTTGCCTTATATATATATATTTATATTTGTAATATATAAAACATAATAAAAATAATAATTATAACTCTAGAACTAATAAAAAAAGGAATTATTTAAATATTTATCATTATCAAACTTGAACAACTAAGAAAAATGGAATAACTTAAGCAAAAGTTGCGTTTTATACTTAACTAATATTGCAAAATAAAATAATAATTATAACTGTAAACTTATTTTAAAAAATATTAAAAAAAACGAACTGTACGAGAAGTCAATGACATATTTGAAATATTTATAAAAACAGAAAACAAATTGAAGAGAAAATTAATTATTTAAGCATATGTTGCAAAAAATCTTATTGTTACAAATAAAATAAAAAAAAGTGACTAATTTATTTATTTATATATTTTTTTATTTACTTATAAATTTATATAGGTATTATAAAATATTTAAACATTTTACAAGTAAATATTTATACCACACTTTGGAATTTTCAGACAGTTACTTGCCTCGCAATACTTTCGCTTGCCACGCCTGCCGAACGCTGCTGTTGCAGATGCCTCTGCGTGTAGAGCGAGAGAGAGAGAGAGAGATAATAAAAATGAAATATGACTCGAGTGTGTTCGTTGCAACAACAACAACAGCAAGCACTCTCTGCAACCACTCTATGTATTGCCACTGCCACTGCCATGAAAATCGGATAGGACACAAGAGCACACATATTTCATGTTGGCTGACTCGCAAAAATACATTTTTATTTATTACCAACTGCGGAATATTACGAATATTACACAAGAGAGCAGCAACAACAACAACAACAACAATAACTTTCTCTGGAGAGACTGCAAAATAAGTGAGAACTTCGATCTCAGGCACATCGAATATTGCATACACTTGCAGAACGGACACCACAAAATTCTCATCAATTCTCGCAATAATTACATTTTTTAACTGGATTTATTTTATACTTTATTTTATTTTTTATCATCTTAAATTTATATTTAATTACGTTTAATTGTATATCAATCAATTTTGGAATATTTTTAATTTTTTTTTTAATATTTGTATTTTTAAGATCTTTCTTGTACATTTATGATTTAAGCAACTAATTAATGAAATATATATTTAAAAAATGAATTTGAAATTTTAAACGATTTCAATTATATGAAAATAAATTAAATTATGATTAATTTTTTCCATGTTTTTCTGTTAAATTACTCAAAGCCTGGCAAATAATTAATCTTAAATTTAATTTTATATTCCTAATTCTTACACATTAAATAAATATATAAAATAAAATCGAAATTTCAAAATTATTTAATTGTAGATTGTTTTAGTTCACATTATATAAATAAACAAAACTAATTTTCAGTTTTTTTCTTGTATTATATCTTAATTTAATTTCTTTTAACCTATTTAAAAAACTATTTTCGAAATTTTGTTTCAAAAATTGCGACTAAAACTTTCTCATTTTATATAATATATATACTAGATTGGACTTTTAAGTTTAAAAAAACATTCCGCTTGTTCCAGTGAACACTATTGGAAATAGTAAACCGATTTTGAAGTTTTTTTTTTAACTCTTAAGATCATAATAATGAGCAGATTGCAAAAGTTTGGATAATTTTGGAAACACATAGTTGTTCATACAAGCTAAGTAATGGATATATAACAAGTTTTATAGGATAAGGCAAACATGACTATATCGACTCGCCCAGCAATGCTGATCAAGAATATATATACACATAATGACATTGTAGACATCTCTCTCAGTGTGTTGCAAACTGCACAACAAAACGAGTATACCCTCTGCAGGCGCATCAAAAAATTATATTTATGAGTGGGCGGATTTCAGATGAAAATTGTATAAATCTTTGGCGTGTTTTAATCTGGGGCATAATTTATGACAATTCATTAAGATGCACGTTGCACCTGTTGCACTCCCAACATAAAGAAGAAAAAACTTTTAATTTTAGTGATTGTTTCTCTTTATATATTTCTCTTGTTTATTCGATGTGAGAAAACTTAACAAATTATTGGACAATTGACAAATTAGCACTCGATGGTTAAATGTGTGTTAAGCTGAGATTTCGTTTTCGGGTTGGTTAAATGGCGCCTTGAAGCCAGCTTTATTGTAGAATTCCACGGGCAACTCCTCGTCGGCCTCGAAGAAATCCGAGTCACGCGAGCAACAAGGACCCAGCTCCAGCTTCACAATCGTATCGCCCCAAAAGCTGAGCATCTGTCGCTGGATGAGCTCATCGCGCAGCTTGATAATCCACTCGTTGTACTCCCAGGGCCCATAGAAGCCACAATCGCTTTTGTATTCCAGCAACAGCTCCGATGCCTTCTCATAATTTGCCTGCTGGGGCGTGTCACCCTCGAAGAGCAACTGCCAAATGGCGGCACGTGCCGCTTTCCCAATCTTATCCACATTCTGTTTGTGGATGTCATCCGGCACGGTCACCGTGGTCAGCACAAAACGCTTCATCAGCTCACGATAATCGGCTAGCGGCTGCTCTTTGCCTATTTGTGCCTCAAAGTCGCCCGCCAAAGCAGCTGCATTATTTGTGCCCCTTTCCGCCTCGCTGCTGGCTGCCGTATCTTCATCCCCGCTGGCTGCCTTCTCGGCAGCCCGCACCTTCAAGCTAGCGGCAAACGGAGCAATGCAACCGGCATGTGCATAAAATTCCAACGGTGGCTCATCATCGCCGTCAAACAAATCGGAGTCGCGCGACCAGCAGGGGCCCAATTGTTTGCGCACAATTGTCTCGCGCCAAAAGCTGAGCTGCTCCCGCTTCAGCAGCTCGTCGCGCACCTTGACGATCCATTCGTTATATGGCCAAGGTGCGTAGAAGCAGGCGTCGCTTTTGTATTCCTCGAGCAAATCGCTAGCTTTTTTCTCTGACTCAGCGTTGACGTCACTGCTGAACAACAGTTGCCAGATGACGTCACGAGCGGCTTGCGCTATTTGCTTGAAATTCTCCTTGGTGATTGCATCGTCCACGATCTGATCAACAGTTACCTTTGTCTCAATTAATTTTACATATTCGGCGAGCGGATCCTTTGTGCTGATTGTAAATTTCCCCTCGCCCTGGAAATAATAACAATTTAACATTGTGTACTGTTAACTTTTATAGTTATCCTGCAGTTACCTGTTTGGATGCGGATTTTTGAGCATTGCTTGTCATTTCGTTGTCCACTTCTGTTGAGTCAGCTTTTCGCTTGGGCATTTCCCGATTCTGGCGTTAATAAAAACGTTTACTTTTGTTTGTGCATAATAAAATACAAAAATTCACTAAAAAATGTGTAAAACAATCAAACTAGTTGCTGTATAACAGAATTGCTCCACACCTTACGACACGACTCCACATTAGGTATTTTGAATGCTGAAAATGCACCAAGAAATGAAATCAAATTATTTGCTGCCAAACTGAATTGCTCCTCACTTAACAGAAACGAATTTATATGAAAATATTAAACTTGTGACATAAATGTACTGTGTTGCATTTTGAAATGACTGTCATCAATGAACTCATTTAATTTGTGTTAATTAACAGTTATAATGCACTATTAGATGTGCAAATGATAGGCAAGCCAGTCGAATTGCTCCTCACTTAACAGCCAGTCAAACACAAATCTTTCAGTATTTTATGCAATTGAATGGTATTTTCATCTTCAACGAGTTACGTTCACATTGCTAGCTATTAACAAAAAATATTCGTGTTTGAGGATTTACACTCGTGCCCAATTTTAATATAATTAATGCAATTAAACCCAAAGTTAATTGTGTAATAAGTAGTCGAGTACTTAATAAAACCAACTAAAAAACTAGTTGCAATCTTCGGCCTTATTTCGCTGTGTCTCTGTGTGTGTCTCATTCTCATTTCTCAATTGGGTGCAAGAAAATTTGAGGTTAAAATATATTTTTTGACCACGGCAGCAAGAAGCCAAAATTCGCGTTAATGTCTCCCGCAACCAATAAATTGCCTCTCGAGTTAAATATAAAACGTTCCTAAAACGAGTACAGCAAAGAAAAAAATAAGCCAGCCGCAAAAAAATCTTCAAAAATCGAACTAAAGTAGCGGAGTTTTTGTATTGCATTGGTGTGTGTGTGCGCGTGTAAGTGTGTGTGTCTGTGTGAGTGAGAGTGTGTGTGCGTGAAATTCCTTTTCTCGTACCACGAAAAGCAACAAAAACGTCTCAAAGTTATACTCAAATGTGTATGGCAATTGTGGTAAGTAAATCAAATGTGAAAAATGGTATTTAATCATTAAATTGAACATAAAAATAGCCAGTCAAATATAAATATGCATGTGTGCATAAAAATAGTGATGTTTATATGAATGTGTGAATGTTTACTGGAAATTTAATTCCCATAAGATGCACCCATATGCAATTCTGTTAATTGCTTTAGCTTAAAACTTAACACTTGGCCCGTCTTACATATCAGTCTATCTCGCTCTGATGAACAGCCAGTCCTTGTGTGTGTGTGCAGTGTGCAGTGGAATGATTAAAAAATATTTCCACTTTGGTGAAATTGATTGCAATGCTTGAATTAATTAAATTCACATTTAATTGCATGTGTATATCTTTTTTTGGCACATTCTATGTGTCAGCTAAATGACCTATATACCCATACATATGTGTTTATATAAATATACATAACTGTGACGTCGATGAAAGTAAATTTCAGCACTGCTTTGACCCGGTTTACAGTAATGGTGAAATGTAGTGCAACAGAGAGAAAAAAAACAGAACTGGAACATGGAAGTAAAGCGAATGCTTCTTCTTTCGCTAATTACTCTCAATGGTGCACAAGTATGTGTGCATACATACATGCACAAGCATGTATGTCAGCACGAGCTCCTCGCTAATATCTAATCTGTTAAATGTTTAAGCAGATTTATCATATCAACGTCAAACTGCACAAACATAAATAACACGGCGCAATAAAATAAAAACTACAAAAAGCAGATTCGCAAAGACAAAAAAATATGAGAATTGAATCAGTTGAATTTTATTCTAACGCGATACGCATCTTGTACGCAAGATGCAAAAGTTGTTATAGAAATTTGTCTTTTGTTTTTAATTATCAATTAATATGGAAAATACTTTTGGCCGGTAGGTGGCGCTATTCTCTATCAACACGCATATATATTCATATGTATATTATTTTCGTTTGTTTTTGTCTTGTCTCCATCACACAGACACACACTCACTCACTCACTTAAAAATTCGTCGCAAAGTATTCGATATATTTTACTTGTCATTTGCGTCAATGCGGACACAAACAAAAGAAAAAAACACAACAGCAACAGTCACATTAACAGCAGATGCATAACAGTAAAACACATCATTAATATAAATGTGCATATGAATATCACTAAGCAGACAATACGTATATGTATATTATATACATGTAATCTCTGCGCTTAGTGATAATATATATACACATATACTACATTAACATTCATACCTGTTAGTTCCGCCCTGTTAACTTACATTGAGAGAGCGAGCGCAACAGCTGAAAAAGTTTGTAGCCGGAGGATTGCGATGGGGAAAAGCACAGTTAATTCAAATTAACTGCGCCCATTAACACAGTCTCTTTGCACTTTCCTTTCCGTTCTGCGTTTGTCTGTCTCTGTCCTTGAGCAAGTTCAATGATAATGTACGCCGTATTCTGTAGATTCAGTTGTTTCTCATTTTGTTATATTATATATTCTTGATAAAAACACAAAAGACATAAACCGAAACAGATACATACAATACATATATGAGAAGCATTGGGTTCCAACAGCGTTCCCAATCAACTGTATTATTCTATTTGGATGCTCTTGTTTCTTGTTTCGTTATGCGCCTTGAGCCACTTTCAAATTAGACAAACACAAAAATGTCTACATACACAAATAAATATGTTACACATATGTTCAACTATATATGTATATATTTACCGTTTATTACGTTTGAATAAATTGTCAAATTTAGTTTTTAGTAGTTGTAAATTGTCACTTGTGGCAGGTGTATGTAGATAAATAGTTATCTATGTTTGTGTGTGTGACACTGACAGATAAGATTAAGAAGTCTTGTGCAAATTTAGTGGAATATTCTTTGAAGTTAATGGTGTGCACTTAACTCATTCCAATAGACAATTCCAGTTTAAATTAATTAATGAAATGTTTTAATTTGTGTTGCATTTACCGATGAAATAGTGATAACTAACATTGGTTTTCTTTTTGTTATTGTCACGTTTCCGCAAAGCGTGCGAATTTCATCATTGGATAAAATGTACATGTTGTCATGGCTAAATATAGAAAAGGACGAAAGCCACCAAAACATGCAATGCGCTTACAACGTCAGTCGACCGTCGTCGGTAGCTATTAGTTGCTGTAGATAGAGAAAGAGGAAGAGACGGGAAGAGGAGAGCAGCAAAACCACCAAGCAGACATGTCTAAATATAGTTGAGCAAATGTTGTTGTGGTTGGCTCCCAGCTAACGCAAGAATAACAACAACGTCAACAAGAACATTCGACGTCAACGACAATTTTTTTGACTGGATAACCTTGTAACGGGTTCTTTCCTGCGCATGCCATGGGTGGAATGTGCATGTGCATTGCATCAGTACTGCAAAATATTGTTTGATTGATAATTGTACAGTGTCTTCGAGACAAACAACGCCTGACTCAACTTCTTGCTGCACACACACACACACACACACACACACACACACACACAATATTGAAACAATCAGTCATACATTTATTTACATACACTTACACACAAACACATACAATGTTTGCTTCCTTGCGATAAAAGCGATAAAGCTGACGCATTTGCCGGCTTAAAAAGACGTCATTGAAAATTATTATTGCCGCCGCTTGACGACAGAACAAAAAAAAGACTCGGCTACAAACAACAAATTATCAGCAGACAACAAACTATTTTTAAAGGGCACTTCAAATATAAAAAAGGAGAGTGGCATAAGTGCAGATCAACTATCCAGACAACTGCTAAAGTATGGCCTAAATCAGCAAAACAAATTATGTTGTTGATAT